>PISW01001401.1:0-366105 GCA_004023785.1 Mungos mungo
TGTGTGGGGGGTGTGTATGTGGCCTGTGTGTGTGTGGGTGTGTATGTGGCCTGTGTGTGTGTGCTGTGTGCTGTGTGATATGAGTGGTATGTATGATGTATGTGTGTGGTGTGTGGTGTGTGTGATGTGTGGGGGGTGTACGTGGCCTGTGTGTGTGTGTGGTGTGCTGTGTGTGATGTGTGGGGGGTGTATGTGACCTGTGTGTGTGGCTCATTTCCCTTGCACTCGTCACAGTGCGCTGCTGGTCCGAGTCGTGTCCCTGGATCCCGGGGGTCGGGGGTCCTGCGTCCCCACCAGCCTTTCCGGCTTGGAAGAGGCACCCTGTCTGACGGCAGAAACCACAGACTTTGGAAACACACAGACGTGAGGCCAGATTCTTGCGGCATCCACGCTGCGTGGGCTCACACATGTCATCGACCCTTCGGAGCCTGTGTGTCACGTGTTCAGCCAGGAGGGAGTGTAACAGACTCCCAGGAGGCATGGCGGCGGGACGTCCGGGGGAAGCAGGTGTGAAGCTGGGAGGGAGGGCCCCCGAGGAGGGCAGTTCTGGACCCCCACCCCCACCCCTGTCTTCAACACAAGCGACACTGTGCTCATCCACAGGAGTGCTCGCCCCTGTGGTCCCCGGGAGCCTTGCAGGTAACAAAGGACGCCATCCAAAGCTAAAATGTAAACAAATCAAAACAAACAGGAGTCGAACGTCCATCACCACGATACAATCCTTCTCTCAAGAGGCATCAGTGAGGTTGGACAAACCAGCCCCCGACAAGGGCTCCCTCCTCGGGAAATCAACCAAAGTCAGACGACGATGGTGGGAGGAGAGTCTCTTCAGAAAACAGCTGTGTTTCTTGTTAAGAGCAGCAGGGACTCTGCCCCGAGTCTCTGTCGTCTGCACCCTCCACTGCGCCATCGGTGAACCAGCTCAGCGCAGACTGTGATAGTAAGAAGCTCCACTACTGCTCCCAAAGGGCCTCACTGGGTTCCGGACATTGTCAGTCTGAGCCACAAGCAAATGGGAAGAGCAGGTGGCTAAGGGCATCTTGGGTTAATAAACTGGCCAGATAGCTGGGGCTTTCACCGGGAATTGCAGGAGGTGAGGTAGCCAGGATGGACTTGACAAGCTCCCATATAACCTGGGTCGCCCGCTGGTCTTGAACCTGTACAGAAGAGAGGCGGAAGGCCCCAGGAAACCATACGTTCCTGAGGGCCTCAGTCGGTTAAGCATCCCACTTGGGCTCAGGTCATGATCTCACAGTTCATGGACTTGAGCCCCACGTCAGGCTCTGCGCTGACAGCTCAGAGCCTGGAACCTGCTTCCGATTCTGGGTCTCCCCCTCTCTCTGTCCCTCCCATGCTCGCACTCTGTCTCTCTCTTTCTCTCAAAAATAAATAAACATTAAAATAAAAAAGGAACCCGTACGTTCCTAACCTTCGGAGCTGGTGCGCTCACTGGCGAGGAGATGTGAGAGGTGAGGAATTCTCACCAAAAGAAATTCCAGAACAGACTTGAAAATGCGCTCCCCAGCCCAGATACAGCACACACATAAATGTCCATGAGATAAAGAAAACAGATCTCAATTAATTTAAAATGAGGAAAACCATACAAAGTCCATCCTCTGACAATGATGAAATTAAATTAGACACATACAAAAGAAAGATATATATAAAAAATCTCCAATACTTAAAAATTAACACAGTTCCATAAAACCCAGAGGTCAAGAAGAAATTATAGGTAATTGAAATATATTTTTAAAGGAATAAAAAATTTAAAACAACATATAATGTAAGGGATACAGGTAAAGCATTGCTTACAGGTAAATTATAGTTTTAAATATTTATGTCAGAAGAACCCCTATGTCAATAAACTAAGCCTCTATTTTAAGAAAGACCAGGAAGAGCAAATTAAACACAAAGCAAATAGAGGATAAAATGGAAATCAATGAGGGGCACCTAGGTGGCTCAGTCATTAAGTGTTCGACTCTTGATTTGGACACAGGTCATGATCTCACAATTCATGAGTTCAAGCCCTACTCTGGGCTCCACACTAACAATGTGGAGCCTGCTTGAGATTCTCTCTCTCTCCCTCCATCTCTGCTCCTCCACTGCTCACATTCTTTCTGTCTCTCACTCTCAAAATGAATAAACTTTTTATTCAAAAAGTGGACAACAGTGAAATAAAATCAGAAATCTAGTGAAAACAAGACTTGTAATTTTGACCAAATCAATGAGACTGGGAAGATTTTACCTAGACCAACATATACAAAATCAGAGAGGAAAAGGAAGGGAGGAAGGAAGGAAGGATAAAAGGAAGGACGGATGGGAGGGAGGAAGTAAAAGAAAACCTGAGGAGAATGAAAGATAAATCAGAAAGGAAAAAGTAAAGTGTTTTGTACATGGTTTGATACAACCCCATATGTAAAAAATTTTAAGGAATCCACAACAAAACTTCTAGAGCTAATAAATGAGTTTAGCAAGATGGCAATACGCACTAGCAATGAACAATCAGAAATGAGATTACGAAAATAGTGTAATTCACAATGGCATCAAGGAGAATAAAATATTAAGGATAATTCTAACAAAAGGAGTGCATGATTTGAAAACAACAAAATACTGCTAAGAAAAACTAAGTAAGTAGAAAGACATCCCATGTCCATGGATTCAAGGAGTAATGGAGAAATGGCACTTCTCTCTAACCTGGTCTACAGAGTCAACACTATCTCTATAATATTCTAGCTGACTTATCTATCGAAACTGACAAGAAACTGACCTACTTTCATATGGGAATGTAAAGAAGATCCAGAACAATTTTGAAAATAAAAAACAACGTTGGAGATCACTACCAAATTTCAAAGCCTACTGGACTGCTACAGTCATCTAGACAGTGTGGTGCGTAAGAAGGATCACGTAGTGATAAGTGAAAGGAAATTGAGTGCCTAGAAATGAATTATGGCATTTATGATAAACTGACTTTCAACAAAGCAACCGAGTAGTGAAAAGGATGATTTTTTTCAACAAATGGTGTCAGGAAGATTGGAGCAAAATTTGAAGAAAACAAAACAAAACAAAAGCCTGAGGCTATTATTTCAGTAAACAAATTTAACTTCAAGCGGGTCGTATATTAATATAAAAGCCAAAATGACAAAGCTTCTAGAAGAACACATGGGAGAAAATCTTTGTGACACTGGGTTGGGCAAAGAGGTCTTAGACACAATATCAAATGCATAAGCTGTAACAGAAAAAAAATGGATAAATTGGACTCCATTGAATATTGTTGGCAATTCCAATGACATCATTAAGAAAATGAAAAAAACAAGTCATGACTTGGGAATAATATTTGTGAAGCATATGTCTGATGAAGAACTTGTATCCAGAATATATAAAAACAATTTTAACTCAATAATAAGATATTAAACAACCCACATGAAAACTGGACACAGGACTTGAACACTTGAACAGACATTTCAACAAAGAAAACATACAAATGGCTAATAAGCACATGAAAAGTTATTTATCATTAGTAATTGGGAGAGCCCCACAACCATTAAAATGGCTATAATAAGAAACGCAGTTGACAAGGACATGGAGTAACGGGAACCCCTACATGTTGCCAGTGGGAATATAAAATGGTACAGCCACTTCGGAAAACGGTTTGGAAGTTTCTTCATATGTTAAACAGACCCAGCAACTCAATCATGAAACCAAGCAACTATACACTTAGGAATCTACCAAAGAGAAATGAAAACATACACCCACACAAAGACTTGTGTGTGAACGTGTGGAGTATCATGATTCATAACGGTCAACCCTGGACACAACTCTGTTGTCCGTCACCCAGCGAATGTGTAAAATATTGTGTAGACTCCAAACAGCACTCTACTCAGCAATAAAAATTAACGAAACCCTGAAACCTGTTGCAACATGAATAAACCTCAGAATTATTATGCAAAGTGTAAAGAAGCTGGAACCAAAGAATGTTTAGTATTCTTTTATATCAAATACCCAGAAAAGACTAACTTACAGATAGACACTAAGAGCAAATTAAGTTTTACCTGGAACCAGGAGTGAGGATTTACGGCAAGAGGGCTCGAGGGAATTTTAAGAGGGTGATGGACATGTTCTAAAACACAGGGGTTTGGTAATGGCCGCACCGTCCTATAAATTTTCTGAAACATTGAATTGTAAACTTACAGTAGGTGAATTTTATGGAATGCTAATTTAAATAAAGCTTTTCAAAATGCACAGCTGATGCTGTAAAAACACGCACACACAAAGAAACACAACCAGAGAGCTCTCCAGTTCCAGGATGCTCAGCATACTTTGAGTCTTAGTGCTGCAAAGGGACCCTGAGTCCCTCTTCAATCCAGTCTGTTCCTTGAGATCTGGATTCTCCAGTTCTGGGAAAATCCTATGCCACGGTTTCCTTAAATTTTTTGGTTGCATTTGCTAGGCGACACTTACCTCCTTTTGCAACCCGTAATTTACACCTGTCAGACACGATCACTTACGTGACCCTCTTTCCCGCCGCCAGAAACGAGCTGTGACCATCCTCAAGTTGACCTCCACAATACGTCTTTTATAGTCTAATAATGCTTTCAGCTGCATTTTAAAGCAGGAAGCCCTGCTTGCAGAAGAGTTCTCTATTTTCTGTTATAAAAATTTACCAATTAAATTGAGTGCATTTGACCCAATTTAAAAGAGAAGAAAATGCTCTGGTATTTTCAGATAAGGCATTTTTTTTTTCTTGGCAATAGCAAAGCCACTGTCTCCATTTCCCAAATCCCTCTAGGCAAGGAAACACGTTGGCAAAAGAGCTAATTTAGAACCGAGTTTGGATTTGGGCTGACGTCTGCCGGAACGTGGATTCTATCAGAACCTGCCGCTTTGTGGAGGAGCAGGACCCCGTGCCCCGTCACACTCTGGCCTGCCGGAGCGTGATGTCCTCTGGGAATGGATTTGTCCTTACATCACGTGAGGACTGTAAGTGCAGAGCCTAAATCTGTCATATATTCTGAGATCCCGATATATAATGCCCATGGCAAAAAGCTTCAGGGAGATGTCCGTGTGCCGCTTTGGTAGAGAGCCTCACGCTAATTTGAAAGCCTTTGAAACATGAAAAGAACATTGTCTTCTTTTCAAATGCATGTCCTTGCACAGTGGCCAAGAACTGATACTGTGCTCCAGCTCAAGTCAAAGAAAATCGGGTCTAAAATAAAAATGACTCCATTGAAATCATAATCAGGATGTCCCATCTGCCCTCACCCTCCCTATTCCATCAGAGACGCGTCTTCATGTGCACCCATCTGACCTCCCTACACTTTCCGTAATTTCTCAGAATTCTTCATCTCCTCGTGCCTACCCAGTCTGTTCTCACTGCTGCCAGAACAATCTTTCAAAATGTTAACCTCTTCCCTGATCGTTACTCATTGTGAGATCTCTCTGTCACTGGGATAAAGTCTAGGCATCCAAGCCAGGCACCCACCTCATCACCCACACTTTGACTGAAGCCTCACTACCACTAGGCTCAGGATGCCTCGTGCAAGTGACGGTCCAAGGTCAAGTGGCTCATCTGTGCCTAAACAAGCCATTCGTGTCTGTGGGACACGCCCGGCATTCAGCTGCATCCTCTGGCTACTGCTGCTTCTAAAAATGTTTATATGCTTTCTGGGGCGCCTGGGTGGCTCCGTCTATTAAGCATCTGACTCTTGGTTTCCTCTCGGGTCATGATCTCATGGTTCTTGAGATCAAACCCCATATTGGAATCTGTGTTGACAGTGCAAAGACTGCTTGGAATTCTCTCTCTCTCTCTCTCTCAAGATCAGTAAACTTAAAAAAATAAAAAAGAAATCCAGGGGGGCGCCTGGGTGGCTCAGTCAGTTAAGCCTCCGGCTTCGGCTCAGGTCAGATCTGACATTCGTCGGTTCGAGCCCCGTGTCAGGCTCTCTGTGCCGACAGCTAGCTCAGAGCCTGGAGGCTGCTTCTGGTTCTGTGTCTTCTTCTCTCTCTGCCCCTCCCCCTCTCATGCTCTCTCTCTCTCTGTATCAAAAATAAATAAAAAACATTAAAAAAATTAAAAAAAAAAGAAATCCAGGGACACACCTGGGTGGCTCAGTAGGTTAAGCATCCAACTTTAGCTCAGGTCATGATCTCATGCTTCATGAGTTTGAGCCCCACAGCAGGCTCTCTGCTGATAGTGCAGAACCTGCTTCAGATCCTCTATATCCCTGCCCCTCCCCTTCTTGTTCTCTCTCTCTCTGTCTCTCTCTCTCTCTCTCTCTCCTCCCACCCTTTGTCTCAGAATAAATAAGCTTAAAAGAAAGAAATCTATTTAAGAAGAAAAAATTAATGCTTTCTTCAAGCCTCAGCCACATTGGAATCTCTCTGGAAACTTTGAAATGGCTCTCCACCCAGAAATTCATCACGTCCTTCTCTCCGTGCTGTGGAACTTCACAGAGCCATCGCTCAAAGCATTTCTGTTACAATGCCACACAGTGTTCATATGTCAGCATCCCAGGAAGAACACATACTCCTCAGATCTGTGTTTCTTTTGTTCATTTGGTGCCATTCATTTAATAGAACAGCGAGAATGGGAAGGAATTAAGAACAACTCCTGAAAATGAAGGATGAGAAAGAGTTAGGATCCCTCCCAGCCTTTGGCTTGGAGGAAATGGTAGGGGATGAGGGAGGAAATGAAGGGTGAAATACTCAGATAGAAAGAAGGTTTTGCGGGGGTACGCGGGACCCAGGGAGCATCCAGTGTGGATGTGATAGCTCTTAAAAATCATTCTGAAGCCAAGGATGTTGCCAGGTCATCATTTGAGAGTCTGTGGAGAACAGGTGTACAGAATTACAGAACTCCAAATAATCAATGTAAAGAGCAGACAGAAGAGTTCAAAGAGTAGAAGAATTCAGTGAAGATTCAAAAACAGGAAGTTCCAAGCGATACTTCTAAAGTCATAAGGGAGGAACTTGTCCTCTGATTCACCCTTTCTAGAAAGTGATCCTGCAGAGCGCGGCCACATGTTGAACAAGCAGTAACCCATCTGAGTTTTGGTTTTTTGGGAGTTCTCCTGGTTTCTATACAGCCTTCCCACCTACCTGCTGGGTTTCAGTTCTGTTTTTACCTGCACATTCAGAAATACCTGGTATCCTCAATTCATGGGTCTTTCTGAGGCTTTGAAATGCAAACTCTTTCCCTTTTCCCACTTCTTCCGTAGGATGAAGATTTTCAGATCTGTTAAATTCAGTTATCACTTGTCTATGAGCTTTCCAGACTCCAAGAGTCTTTGCTCCAAGACTCCTTTCCTGTCAGGTGGCTTCTCGTGGTTCATGCCCATGCCACGGGGCTGCAGGGCAAAGCCAAGGTAGATGGCTATATTCAAAATACCACCTGTAAGGGAAATTCAGGGTTTTTTTTCTTCAGCTTTCCCAAGGCCAGCCGGCCTGTCTAAAACACTGAAATTCTATCCTAGAATCACACATAGTTTAATTCTGAAATGGCTATAGACACTCTTGAGGGTTGGGTTAGTCACACCATCTCTACTAGTTATTTTGAGGCAAGCACCTGACTCATGTTGTAGATTCTCAATAAACACTTAGTGATCGATATTGATGGATTCCTGGCAATACACCAAGGCATTCTTGCTGAATGTCCAGCAGACAAATCCATATTCAGATTTTAAGAAAACATTACTCCTGCTGCTATGTTCTAGTGATGGCTTTTGGGGACTGAAGAGCAGGGCACGACTGGGCCAGTCCTCAGTCTGGTCACTCGCAAGAACAGCATCCTTCAGTCTAGCGCTGAAAGGGAAGGTCTTCTGTGGCAACATTTTGGAAAGTGAAATTTATCATTTGTCAACCATGGTTGATGACCCTAGAAAGTGGTTACTTATTCTGGATGATGAGGAGGACGTGCAGATTCTATGGACCCACCGCAGACATTAAAAACAGCAAAGAGGTAAGTCCATGAACCAAAGCTTGAACATCTTTCCCCACATGGAGTTTGAATTCTATTGGAATGAGATATTAGAACAGAGAATCAGGAACAGCCACATGGGGAGTGCGTGCCCTTAGCAGAGACAGTGGACTTCTCTCCAGAGGCAGCAAATGGAAGGAAGCAAGGCCACCCATCTGCCAGGCATCTCTGCCCTTGCAGCCAAAGGAAATGTGAAACCAGGAAACCAGAGGAGACTTTCTTAAAAATATTCTTGGAGTAACCGGGTGGCTCAGTCAGTTAAGTATCCGACTCTTGATCTCAGCTCAGGCCATGATCTCATGGTTCATGACATGGAGCCCCATGTAGGGCTCTGTGCTGACAGCATGGAGCCTGCTAGGGATTGTCTCTCTCTCCCTCTCTCTCTGCCCCTCCCCTGCTCGCATTCTTTCTCTAAACTTTAAAAATGTTCTTTATCTATTTCAGTTTTATTTTCTCTCTGAATATATGGATTTGAAAACCTGGAGCATCTCAGCATTTCTGACAGGTAATAGTATAAGCAAGTTTGAGAAGCAGTGTTCACTGGGTCCCCGCGTGAATTTAAAGCAGCAGTAAGATGGAGGGACCCAGAAAGTCTCTATCCAGAGTGGGGACCCAAGAGAGCAGTCAGGCTGCTGGGTCACCCAACCCTCTGCAGCCATATGTCCCTCTAGAATGTCGTTCTATGTTCCCAGAGCAGTCTGTTTCACTCTAATAAGACTAGCTCCATTCTTACACAGTGGTTCTAACACTGAGTTATTCATATTCCTTAATGCACTTGGAGTTGTATATGTGGCCCATCTTCCTGGAGTGTCGATTTTATCTAATGGTAAGTAATTTTAAGAATTATTCTTTTTTTAAGAGCGGGGATGAGTGAGGGACACAGATCAAGGGAGACTACTGAATACTGGAGACGAACCATGGACTGAGGGGGGAGGGGGACGGGGGAGGGGGTGGTGGTCATGGTGGGGGGCACTTGTGGGGAGAAGCATTCGGTGTTATATGGAAACTAATTTGACAATAAACTATTATAAAAAAAAGAATTATTCTTTTTTTAAAAAAATTTAATGTTTTATTTATTTTTGAGAGAGAGATAGAGAGTGTGTGTGTATGTGTGAGCAGGGGAAGGTCAGAGAGAGAGGGAGACACAGAATCCGAAGACAGGCTCCAGGCTCTGAACTAGCTGTAAGCACAGAGCCCGACATGGGGCTCGAATCCACAAACCATGAGATCATGACCTGAGCCGAAGTCAGACGCTTAACCAACTGAGCCACACAGGCACCCCAAGAATTATTCTTATACTAAAACAAATAGGGTTTCATTATGGAACATTGGGGAAAATTCACTGGGATACATTTTAGAGATGAAAGGAATAATTTAAAGAAAAATTTCGAAAGCAGTGAATGCTTGGCTCTCTGACCTACAGACACCTATTCTCTCCTACCTTTGAGACGATGTTTCATTTTTTCCTGTTTCCATAACCAGATTTTGGTGGGCTCCTGATCTATGCCAGGCACTGTTCTGTTCGTGGGCAGTGAGACCACACAGTGACTGAGTCAGAGGAGATCCCAATCATGGAGTTCACAGGCTGGTGAAACCAGAGGACACACAGTGCCAACCCCCAAAGAAGAATAAAGAGGGAAAGGAGACAGACAGTGAGTTAGGGCAGGAGATGATTACTTTACAAAGGGGATTTGGAAAGCAGTGCTCACTGGGTCCCTGCGTGCAGGAAGTGGACCCAGTACCTTCTTCTAGAAGGTGTCATTTGAGTCAAAACCTGAATGTTAGGAGACAACCCCATGAGGACGTAAGGAGAGCACTCCAGACAAAGACCAGAGCAAGCGAAATTTCCCCGAGATAGGAAGACACTGGTACATCCAAGGACAGAATGCAGAGCCCCGCACCTGAAGTCTAGTGTGCGAGGGGACGTGAGGTGCATGGAAGACTCTCTCCGCCTGCTCATTACACATCAGCCTCAGAAGCACCGGTGCGCATATATGGAAATGAAGGTTCGCTCGCTCACTTCACACCTAACGATTCAGAACCTAAGAGGCAAGGGCCCAGGACTCTGCATTTTAAACAGATATTTCAGGACATTTACTTACATGCACACACACACAACACACACACATACACACATGTACACCCACCTTAGAAGTTTCAGAACATTGTTTTAAAGAAAATTAAAACATTAAGAAAAAATTTTTTAATGTTTATTTCTATTCTTGAGTGAGAGAGAGAGATACAGAGTGTGAGCAGCAGAGGGGCAGAGAGAGATGGAGACACATAATCTGAAACAGGCTCCAGGCTCTGAGCTGTCAGCACAGAGCCCAACGTGGGGCTCAAACCCACAAACCATGAAATCATGACCTGAGCTGAAGTCTGATGCTCAAACAACTGAACCCCCCAGGCGCCCCAAAATTAAAACATTTTTGAAACATGGTACTGTCAACTGGAGTGTCTCTTCTTGGGAATTTATTCAGACAGAAGTCCTTGATGCTATCAAAAAACATGACAGGGCTGTCTTCCAGAACTTTCTCCTATCTCCCCTCCTGGTGAATCCAAGACCTTCTCAGACTTCCTCTATCCAGGATAACTGCTCAGGGAATATGATCTCAGGAGAAAATGAGCTCTTCTTTCAGAAGAGCGGGGCCCTGTAGCCCTTGCGTGGTGGCGACCTGTTCTTCCTTCAGTTTCCTTTATGAAATAAACAAGTGCTGACACTTGATGGGGCAGCAGCTGTTCTCATGAATTAACTATTTCTGAATTTAGAAAATTGCTGCGTTCCACCAGACTATCTTTGCAGCTGGTTAAATGAAGACAAACAGAGTCAATTATTATAATTTGGTGCAGTTGTGTGATTTTTCTGCAAAAGTTACAGTATTTCTATATTTTTTACATTAAAGATAAAAGAGATGAATGACTTCAATTTTCTTGGAACTTCAATTACAGGGCTTGAATCGTCCCAGAGACAAGAGAGAAGTTGAGAATTCAGACTCCACAGATGATCCTATTAACGATCATCTCCTGTATCAGTAATGTACACAAAGCTTTGGGGTGTGCCGGGAAACACAAATCTCCCCTTGTTTGCAATTATTTGAGTAGTTACTTTTTGATATTTACCAACGTCCCAGGAAGGGGTGTGTCCGTGAGATTGTTTCCATGTGATGGGGTCATGATTTCCAAAGGGAATCAGATGTGCCTCACGGTTTTAACTTCATGTATCTCTAAACTGTCCCAGGGGGAAGAAGAAGGGGCCTCCGTTATCACAAACAGGAAACAAAGGGAGTTTAAATGAGATATGTCATCAAATCTCGGATATAGTAATTAGCATTTGGGAGCACTTTCACAATTTAAACAGTATCTCCGCTAACTTCATCCCTTTGATTCTCACAATGACCCTGGGAGGCTGACCTTCTCTGATGAGGAAATTGAGACTCAGAGATTCAAGATGGCCCCCAGAGAACCCAACATGAATGCTACCACGTCTTCTTGTTCTGAATTCTAGATCATTCTGTCCTATGCTGCACTTCCCATGGATATACTAAACTTCCAGGCTTGCCCTCCTCTGTATCTGAGAAAAAAATATTTAACACCATATAGGTAGCCTTGACCTGAGGTCTCATTATGGATCTCCTACTAATTTGTTTTTTCACTTCTCTGATGCTGGTATAGGAGACTAGGCAGACTCAGTTGGAATGATTTTATCTAAAATTAATTGATTCTCTGTGGAAAGACATTATGCATTATGAAAGAAGTATATATTGTATATATTTCTGTGTATGTACATATATTTCTTGAAGCTTTTGTCATCTACTATGCCAGAGACTGTCCGTAACAATTGGAGTCAATCCTCTCCCTTCCCCAGTGAAATGGATACAAGGCTAGGATCTGCCAGCTCTTCAGACAGTTGAGCCTGATGGATTCCCAGAGACCTTTTGCTCAGCACTTCGTTTCTTTTTATTTATACATGTTTTTAAGATGTAGTTTTACACTAGCTTGATTTATACAAAGGGCAGTCAGGAAAATAGAAAATTCCATTTTTGATCCACCGCCATGTTACCATTGAGAATCGAGTCCACTGACATTCCTGTTTGATGTCCCCTGAGGTGCCTCATGACCGCTGGCTTTGTAAGCTTGCCCTGCCAGCTCCCAGGCTCTGAGTGGGCACCAAGTGAGGCATCCACAAGCGGGGTTCCAGAAGGCTCTGGGAATTTTGTGAGCGAGCACTTTCTCTCTGAAAGTCAAAGGAATCTGATTTCTGAGACTCTGCAAGAAAGCCTTCAAATTAAACCTAAGGTCTTATGAGTGAAATAGGGAACAACAGTTGGAAGTGAATCTCTAAAATCTTTCAGAAATGGTGTTTGTGGTCATTGAAATGAAGTTGTATGAACATAAGCACAGGATATATTACAAATGGCCTTCTATACATCCTCGTTAAGTAGGACTTAATTCAACACAACTACTTTTCATTTATATTTGTATCTGCATATGTTATCTAATAAATGGATTGGATTATGTTTTGGTGCCTGGTATCTCACTTCAACAGTCAGTGCTTTTCCGAATAGGTAGTGGTAGAGATTCATTTCGTATTAGACTTTCTAAAAACATTTCCCAAACTCACTGAATAATTTCATTGTGAACTACTTAACCTATAGTCTCAAAGTTTAGAAAGACAGTATCAAACATTAACAGCAAGGGAATCATGAACCGGTAAAGTTAGCGAAGAGCAAGGTTCACATAAATATTTGCACAGTTGGTGCTGTTGGGTCTCTTAAGAATAGGGAGACTTTCTGGTTGAAATAACCAAAGAATTCATACTACCTCACAATGAAATTAGTCCACGGTTGAGGTGGCATTTGCCCTGTCCTTGAAAATTGGATAATGCTTCAAAAATGTGGGTCAGGGAGCTCAAAACTGGAAACAAATCTCTTCTGCAGCATCTCAAGATTGTTCAGCCACTCTGTGCCAAAGCATAGCTGACATCACCTTACAGAGCAGCATTGTGGAGCTCAGTTCCCAGTTAAATTCTAAAGCCAGATTTCACCTCTGCCCTTTCCGTCACTTGGCTTTATCAGGCTCATGTCTACAGTGCATCTCTTAGCCTTTTTGGCCAACATTTTCATCTAAATGCAGAAGGCTCACAGCTTTAGGGAGGCCGGTTATGATCCACTGTAATAGTTGAGCACATTCTTTTTCTTAATTTTTTTTAATGCTTATTCTTTTGAGAGACAGAGAGAGACAGAGCATGAACAGGGGAGGAGCAGAGAGAGAGAGGGAGACTTAGAATCCAAAGCAGATTCCAGGCTCTGAACTGTCAGCACAGAGCCCGATGTGGGGCCCGAACCCACAAACTGCAAGATCATGACCTGAAACTTAACCAACTGAGCCCTCAGGTGCTCCCAAGCACTTTCTTTTTTAAAAAAAAAAAGTTTATTATTTAATTTGAGGGAAAGAAGAGAGAGAGAGAGAGGGAGAGAGAGAGAGAGAGAGAGAGAGAGAGAGAGAGAGAGAGAGAGCATGAGGAGGGGAGGAACAGAGAGAGAGGAAGAGAGAGAGAATCCCAAGCAGGCCCCATGCTGCAGTGCACAGCCCAATGCAGGGCTGAAACTCACAAACCATGAGATCATGACCTGAGCCAAAATCAAGGGTCAGATGCTCAACCGACTGAGCCACCCAGGCACCACAATTGAGCACTTTCTAAGGTTAGGATGCCGGTGAGGTTTGAGACACAGTGTATAAGAACCTCTTTCACAAGTGAAGCTGAGACAGCTCTTCTCGAATACATGCTTGTCCCTTCTGTACTGAACGACTTAGAAAAAATGACAAGGCTCCAGGACAAAAGGGAGAGTCAGGAAAAAGGCAGAGCCAGGGACTGCGGGGTGGGGGCCATGGAAAGAGCACTTCACAAGCAGTTGTATTTCTGGGAGGGGCACCCCAGACATGCCCCTGTCCCTCCATCCCCCTTCCACTATGAAAGTTAGGTGCAACTGTCCCGGTTTACCTATAAGGAGCAGTGGCCCAGAGAGATGAAACACTTGGTTCAGGTCACACCACTGGCTAGGAGGCGGCAGAACCATCTCCCTCTGGTTCCAGAGCCTACCCAGCATCTCATTTTCTCCACCTACCAGGTTGTCTTCAAACTCAGTCCCATTGATGAGCAGAGTCCTCGGGCCAGTCTCCATTGAAGGGCATGTGTAAGAGGGTTGATGCTCCTGGCTGTCAGATCGCCTGCGTGGAAACAAGTGGAGATGGGTTGGACTCCTCTTTTTAGGTAAAGCATACTTTACCTGAAAGCCTTGTGTGCTTCTAAAAACAAGATGGAGAACTGGAAGTCTATTTTGAGTGATATGCTCCATCCTGGGCTCACTTTGCCATCCCGAAGCCGATATTGAAGAGTTCTGTTGAATAAAAATTCATGAAGGAAGAATCAGAAACAGGCTCATTATTTTTGTTGCCCTTTTAAAGTCTTCATTGTAATCCAAGGATTGTAAATGCATCCTAGCTCTTGAAATTATAGAATGAATAAAGACCTGGAAACTGGTTCAGAAACCTCTCTCCTGACCTGCTGTGGAGTGTGATGTCTGGAGCGGTAACTTTTATGTACGCTCCTGACATTTCTACCAAAAAGGCCAAGTCTCTTCGTTTACTGCTGTTCTCAGAGTGCAGATGATTCATCAGTCAGATTTGCGAGTGTCCTGAGGCGGAAAAAACAAAGTTGGGAAGGTCTGACCATTCACCTGCAGACGGTGCCTTCCATGGGGGTGAGGACTGGCTCGCCTGGGACCCTCTGGACCGCGAGTCATCCAAGTGACCACCCACAGTTTTGGATGGCACTTCTTGCTTTGTCTTTGTTTACCTTGAGAACACCCCATGGCCTTCAAAATGAAGCTCGGGCTCTGTGACTTGCCTGTCACTGTCCCTTGCACTGTGCCCCCCACCTCTTCTTCAGCCTCATGCTCTGATGTCCACTCTTCCCCTCCTATAACCCTCACAAAACCTCCAACCTCCTACCACCCTCTGCTTCCTGGTTCTCAGCTTGAGAAGCTTTCTGAGCCCCCAACCCCTTAAGCTGTGACCTTCTCAGGTCTCTGTTCTGTCCATGCCAGTGAAACAACAGTGTCGTTCAAAACTTCTCTCTGTAGTGGGGTGCCTTGGTGGCTCAGTTGGCTGGGTGTCCAACTCTGGCTCAGGTCATGATCTCATGGTTCATGAGATCGAGCTCCACATTGGGCTCTGTGTTGACAGCTCGGAGCCTGGAGCCTGCTTCGGATTCTGTGTCTCCCTCTCTCTCTCTGTCCCTCTCCTGCTTGTGCTTTTTCTCTCTTACTCTCTCTCAAAAATAAATAAAAACATTAAAAAAATTAAAACCTCTCTCTGTAGTGAAAGTGTTTGAAGCTCCCAGAAATAAATAATTTTCCCTCCTTCTGTATTTCCCTTGCAGTCAGTGAATACCTTATATAAAACAGGAGTACATACCTTGTGATCATCTCTTCCCCTGTAATCCTCCAGATTAAGCCCAGCTGCCATTCATTTTTCTGTTTGCTGGCTTGTCATGATGTGTGTTTGGCACATGTAGACACACAGTAGTGATTTGTGAATCATTGTCAGATCTTCATGTGCCTAAAATGATGCGTTTAGTGCTTTAAAATATTCCCCGGATCTGAGTGTCCAAGCAGGACAAGGGAGTATTTTCTTCATCTTCTCTATTTCCTCTTTAGCTTCTTTTCTCTTCTCTCGGCCCAGAGAGAAGCAAGCTGGGCAGACACCATTACCTTTGAAGGTGAACACTTCCCACCAATGGCTCCAGCACAGCGGACGCCTGACACAGCATTTGTGGGACTGGCTTGTCACTCTCAGAGAATCGGGGGGGAGAGTAATGGAAAGGTCCCTAGGCCACTGGTTGGACATATTACACTTTCTCCCTGCCACCTCTGCAATCCTCAGAACTCACCTCCAGGTATTGGTTGGCACCTAAAAGCCCCAAAATGAAGATTCAAGAGGAGACATGTGAAGTCAAGAGCAAGAACTGAAAACGCAAACAAAAGATTTCCAGGAGGAGGTCTGTAGCTTGGCAGAAGCCCTGTACAAGGTGGCCTTGGGCTATGGCTAAACATTAAAAAAGAGAGAAAGAAAAGAAAAAAGAAACGCAAGTCGCCTGTCTGCACCAGGCAGGTGTTGTTCTTTGTTGCATGTCTCAGAAGGATCAGACATAATTAGGGATAAAAATTGTTCCCCCACTTTGCTGCTTCCTGTCTAATTACTAATTAGCTGGACTGTGTGCCGGTGGAAGAAAGACGTGAGTAATATTTAAGGCCTTCAGGAAAGGATAGTAGTTATGGCAACGAGCAAGTCCATAGACTTACAGCGGATAATGCTTGATTTTTGAAGTCTATTTATGTGAACATCTTTATAAATATTTATCATATGTCATCTAAGAACAGCTAAAACTGAGGCACTTGTAACCCAGATCTCTGTCCATCGATGTTCTTGTCCATAAATGGGACCACAAATACCTGCCTCTGGACAGTGTCATGTTGATATCGTGAGGCAGTAGTGACCTAAAAGAGTCAAGACCATAGGGCCCAGTGGATCCACTGGGTTAATTGATAAATAATGGTTCTCTGGGACAATCAGGTCAGACCCCAAGTCAATTTAAGGTAACAATCATCTACTGAGCCTGGCAGGTTGTCCTAGATGCCATGAGAATACAAATCATCACAAAATCCAAGGCTTTCTAGAGAATTCCAAAGCAAGTATTTGCAACCTGCCATAAGAATTAATGTATTACTGCACCAGATACTAGTAGCCTTGCAATTGCTTCAAACCATTTTACCCTGGGTCACTTAGCCAAAGACTATGTCAGTCATTCAGCTGCCTTATCAATGTCATGGCTCTGTGTTGACAGCTCGGAATAGCGCACAGACCTTGATCTTACATGCAAGTGCCTTCTTAGGACTCACACGCCTGCTGTCACAACCAGCTTCCTGAAGAATTACATAAGAAGTAGGTCTCACAGTAACACCACATTCACTGGCTCTTCAAAAATTCAACAGCACCTCGTATTTTTCATCTCTACATTATAAGAAAACTATTGTCCACACTTCACTGAGTCAAGACGTTGGCTCATGCAGGCTCTTTTATCATTTCTCATTGGGTGATCACAGAGTAAGTTACCTTGCCTTCCACAGATAATTTTACATCTTTTATTCAGCTTTTCTTTCCAGCACATAAAAGTCCTAGTACGCTTAGCCTCAAATAAGCTGAGGACGCCAAATGACAAGCCAAGGTCTCGCAAGAGCACCTCGTATATGTGATGCAGATGTAAAGACCTGAAAACAACTGTGGCCAAAGAGACAGAAATTCTGGAAATTGAATGTACAGCAGTGTCTTGCTGCTGTCACCAGAGTTTCCATACTCCGAAAAAATTGTGGGTGAAATCACTCTATCTGATCTTATTTTTCATTTGTAGTGTATTATATTACAAGCTCAGAAATTGCATTTTAATTATTACTGATCAGATGAAAATTTGAGTGCATTATTAATGTCCTACTTTATTTCTCAATGACATGAGAAGCATTTAGAATGATACAGGGTATAACATACGTAGGGGGGCCTAAGGACACAATATCACATGAAAGCCTCGTTATGAGGGCTGCATTTTATGGGGGGGATACTTCTTAAAGGGCAAAACCCTGGCAGCAATCACAAGTTCTGGCCATCATTCTCCATCTGGTTTTATTTTGAGAGCTGGAGAATTGCAGATCCCTGTGGGCTGGAGGCGAACGTGAGAAAGCCCGTGGCCATGGTTGTTCTCTCTTAGGTAATGGTCTTTCAACACGCTCTCCTCAACCCCCGTGCACACATGCACACACACACACACACACACACACACACACACGGACCCACACAGGCGATCCCAGCTTTGTCCCCAGGCCAGTGGAGTGCTTGGCTGATGATCCAGGCTAGTCTGATTTTATCTGCACAACTGATGGGCTTGGACAAAAAAAATTACCAGGAAGTTCTTGAAGATGAAACCAGTTGGGCCCAGAAAGGCAAAAAGGAAGTCACAAATCCAGGAATTCAGAGAATACCTTGAAAGAAACTAGTAGCTTCTGTGAATCAGTGGCAAAAGACAACATCACAGGAGCAAGAGTGTGTGGCCGCTTTGCCTCCAGCTTTGCCCAGCAGCACACTGGGAGAGCCCTGGGCAGCGGGCCAAGGGGCCCGGCCCCAGGTTGCATGGGGAAAGGGAAGTAATGCAGCTCACAGCAACTTGCTCCGAGGAAAGCACATTCACGAGGAGACCAGGTGCTTCCTATTTGTAGGCCGTGCTATATTTAGGTATTCATTCATAAATGTGCATGAAGGTGAGTTCGCTGGAGCGCTAAACCACGGACCAGGAATTCAGACGTAAATCACAGGCCGCCCTTGCTCCTCCGGGCGATGCAGGGCTAGTAACAATGAAAATAGCCACACTTGTTAACGTACGTATGTTGTGTTCAGCTCCCTAAATTCATTACCTCTAAATCTCTAAACACGTCTGCAAAGAAGGGGCTCACTGCCTCCGTTTCACAGCTGAAGCAACTAAAGCTCAAGGAAGCAGAAAACTGCACGTCATGCAGCGTCACGTGGTGGAATGTAGCTCTATCCACCCCTCTCCTAATATCACTAACTAACCTCTCACAGCCTGTTCTCTCGGTCTGAACGATTAAGTATCTTCATTTAGGCCTGTGTTCCCGCCTCTTATGTAAGCATCTTCAGGGACCTGCAGGGCCAGCCTCCCTGGCATTGTTTCCGGGCTCCCCAGGCTGTATCTTGGATGTGTTCCAGAATGTGCTGTCATTCATCTCGTGTGGTCCGCCATTTTCTCCCTCCTTCCCAGGCATTGCAGGAGTGGCCCACATGGGTGGCGACCGTGGCAGCATATGACAAGGACACACCAGGGCTGGGGACCTCCAGGTTCAGCCTTCTGGGCAAGCTGTGCTCTAGGCCAAAGGGGGAAAGAGGCCTTCCTCACCTCTTTGGTGACAGTCTTTGCCACAGGGGCACTGAAGCTGAGCTCCTGGTACCCAAATACCTTACAGAGGGGACAGTAAGGCAAGATCTGTCTCTTTGGGGCATTCTGAGTGACACACAGCCCATGGCGCTCAGAATATCTCTTCTGTTGGGCTCTTTCCCTAACTTCCTCTTCCATACATTGTTTTTCTAGGAGGCTTGGTTCACACCCCTATGCCAGACATGCCAAGTGGAACACGGGGTGAACAGACAGCCACACTGTGGGTTCCCTCACTGCACACACAGACACACGTACACACAAGTACACACATCCTTCTCAAAGTATGTGTGTCTCTGCAAAGCAGTGATTTCACCTTCCTATCTTCCCCAGGACAGAAGCTGTACTTGGTACATGCAATTCACACTTAAGCCGTAAAGTCAGCTTATATCTTGAGACTGAGTGCACTGTTATAGCTCCGGAAGCATCCTTCCCTGGGAAGTCCAAACTCCATGTGCTGTGCCTCAAAGCTCCAGGCACCAGAAACACAATGGAGGCGGTAAGGGGGGATGGACAGAAAGTGATGTTCAGGCGGTGCTGAGGGCCCTGATGCCAGCTCCCATAAGAGTGGGGAGGAGGGGTGCCTGGGGGGCTCAGTTGAGCGTCCAACTTCGGCTCAGGTCACGATCTCATGGTCTGTGGGTTTGAGGCCCACATTGGGCTTTGTGCTGATAACACAGACCCTGCTTTGGATTCTCTGTCTCTGTCTCTCAAAATAGATAAACATTTAAAAATTTTTTAAAATAGAAAAGAATAGGGAAGACCCTTCACAGTGATGAGGGATAAAGAGGGAGATGGAAAGGGACAGAGGCCGGCCTCCCTCCACTGTGAGCCCCCGTTCCCACGGGGACCAGTGTACTTCCTCATTTACACCATGCAGACAAGCCGGAGATGCCTGCGCAGTGGGTTTGCAGGGAGCAGGAAGCCTGAGAGGAGGGAAGTTGGCGTCCAGCCACAGGGGAGAGAGGGGCAGCCTGACAAGCACATCTGTGGAGCCTGGACAGCCAGGAGCCCCTCCAGCTTCCCAGAGAGAGCCCAGACCTCAGCCAGACCGACCTGCCATCTCCTTCTCTGGCCAGAGGGACTCACGTCTCCCTTCAGCATCTCACATGACTCACAAACACACATGTGTTTCTCCCTGCATGCACTGTTTGATACATAGGTGTTGAATGTCCACTCTGAGCCCTCCTCTGGGTGCCTGAAACACAGCACTGAATGAAACAAGCAAAAATCTCCACTCTTTGAACTTCTATTTCACAGGGAAAAGACAGGCAGTAAATATAATCAGTTGGCAAGTTATTTGCTAGAGTAGAAGGGAGAAGGGCTAAGGAAGAAAGCAATGCCAGGAAGGAGCTAGGACAGATCTAGGAAGTGCTGGGACCAGGAAAGGGGGAGGGGGCAGCAGGTAACTGAAGTGTGAAAGGCAAGGCCTCCTCGCAGAAGGGGTGTGGAAGTGATATCTGGAGGGGTGAGTGTGCTTCAGCGCTGAGATGGGGGCATGCCTAGAACATTCAGGAATGGCAGGAAGGCCAGTGTAGTCAGAAAGGAGTGAGTGAGAGGGAGAGAGTAGGTGCCAGAGAAGTAGGAGACACCCAGCACCTGTGAGGCACGTAGACCACTGAAAAGTCTTCGGGTTGGCCTTCGTAGAATGCTGTCACAGCGTGGAACAGGGACGTGCGATGATCTGACTTAATTGGGGCCACCCCAACTCTGTGTTGAGAGTGGACAGAAGTGCACAGGGACAGAAGCAGCGTCATCAGTAAAATGAGAGATAATGGCAGCTTGGCCAGACTATTGGCCATGATGATGCTGAGAGCTTCTTGGAAGGCAGGAGTCTTCAGAAGGCAGAGATAGCAAGATTTGGGGATGGGCTGTATGAGGGATTTGAGATATAAACTGGAGGGGTCAATGGCTACAAGTTCATTAATCTGCAAATCTCAAAGGACAGAACTGCCACTTCCTGAGCTGGGGAAATCCATGTAAAGAGCACCTCTAGGGGAGAAATCAGGAATTCAGGGTTATGCACTTTGGGTTTGCAGTGACAAATACAGGTGGAGATGACATGCAGGTGATTGGATGGTCGAATCTGATGCTGAGAGAGAGGCCTGCCCTGGATGCACAAGTCTACAAAGTGTCCCCGTGCTTAGTTGGCATTTAACTTCATGACATTTACTGTCATCACCTGAGAGTAGATGGAAAGAGCAGAGGTCCAAGGACTGGGCCCAGGGGCTTTAACACGAAAAGATCAGGAAGACAAGAAGCTGGAAAGGAAAACCAAGGAGGTAAGGACACTCCAGATTAAGGAAATGAACAGAGAATGAATCCAAGTGCAGACATTGTTTCACAGAAAAGGGAAATGAACAATCGTGTCTAAGGCTCTGGGAGGTCAAGTAGCATGCAGACTACCAACCATCTGAGTGAGCATCTTAGTTGTCCTCTTGTTGGTGACCTCAACAGGAGCCACTTCAGTGGAGTGACTGGGGGAGGGGAGAGGGAGGAGGGAGGAGCCGAATCAGAGCAGTGGGCAGAGCTTAGGAGATGTTCATCAGCTTCATTTCCTGTCCCTGAGCAGGGGGTGGACCATGTCTCCTTGTGCAGGTCAGTTTCATCAAAGTCTTCTGTCAGGAACACAACTGAACTTCCTCTTAGAGGCAGGGTTCTTACATGATCTATTTGTCTCTTCACCACAGCTCTTTAATCTCCCTCCTTCTCTCCTTCTCCCTCTCTTCTTTTTCTCTCTCTCTTTACCTCTCTCTTTTCCTCCCTTTCTCTCTCTCTTTCCTTCCTTCCCTCTTTCCCTCTCCCTCTCTTCCTCCTTCTCTCTCTTTCTCTCCCCCTCTCTCCATCTCCTTCTCCCTTTTCCTCTCCCTCTCTTTCTCCACCACTCCCTCTTCCTATCTTTCTCCCTCTCCCCTCCCCTCTCTCTCTCTCTCATCTTCTCTTTCTCTCCCTCTCCCACTATAAGAGTTTAATGGGAAGATCAGACCCTTAATCTGATCTTTGCTGTATAGCTTTATTCAATTCTGAAATGTCCTAAGAATTTTTCACTTGAAGCCTCATTAAATCCTCTATCTTGTTGTTCAGAGACTGGAGCAACAGGCCTTTCCAATTCTGTAAGACTCCACATGTCTGGACTCTATTTGCTTTCATTTTTGCTTACAAATTAGCTAGTTCATATTGAACACGTCTCTTGTGTCTAATGTCTTGCACATGCAGGCAATAATAGCCTCCACACATCACTGACATTCTACACTCCAACTTTATCACAGAGCTATGATCACAGTAAAAATGAGGTTTTGCCAAATAATTTGCTGCTGCTATATAACTGGACCCCTAACTTTCCAGTGTGTTAATTGACTTTTATCTACTAAGCCAATGCCATGTATTTTAGGTTTTTTTGATACAGCAAAACCTGATACCAATTTCTGTATTAGTCAGGATAAGTAATACTAGAGGCTATAACAAAAATCTTCTAAATCTCAGTGATTTAGCAGATAAAGGCTTATCCATTTCCTTTTCTGGGCACACTGGAATGTGACATTTTTCAGCTTCCCCTACAGTTATGTTGTGGCTCTGCGACCCAGGTTTGAGACCAAGAGTGTGAGCAGAACTCTCTGTGCCAATTCTAAGTAGGCCTCTCTGGCCCCCACACACACCAAAAACAAAAAAAACAAACAAACAACAACAAAAAAAACCAACCTTGTGTGACCCTGCTCATGCCCTTCACTTTATGATCAATCTGGAGGCTGTACATTGAAGACAGAGGTGTCACAGCAGAAGTTGACTGGCTCCTTGGGTCCACCCCTAGAGGAGAACACCCAGGAGAGCCAGTCAACCTACACTAACCAGGATGTGAGAGAGAAACAAACATTTATTGTTACATCACTCAAATAATTTACTGATAGTACAGGGGGCCCCAGAGGAATGAGGGCAACAAGTAAAGAATTTCTTTGAGGGTTTCTGTTGTAAAGGAAGGAGATAAATGAGATAATAGAGGGATAGTGTAAAAGAGGAGTTTGTTTATTTGTTTTTGTGTGTGTGTGATAGGAAAGACAATTGTATGTTTGTACACTTATAGGAAAGATCTGGTAGAGAAGAAAAACTAATGGTGAGGTCAGACACCAGAGAACGGTCCAGGTAACATCCTTTGGAAAGCAAGGAGATGGAACTGGACCACACGTATCAGGAATGACATTGGCTAGGAGCACAAACAATTCATGTCTGCAGTGCTAGAGGAAGTGGTATATACATGCACAGATGCAGGTTGGTAGGTAGATGAATTGACAGAAGCTTCCAGAAACTCTCTGGGAACTTCCATTTTCCCAGCAAGATCACCAGCTGAGATGGAGAATTGGAGAGGAGGTTTCAGAGATTTAAGGAGAGAGGTGGGGAGAAATGAAATATTTGTCAAGGACTGTGGGACAGTGAATGGGCAAAAGAATTACAGAATGTTTGCTGTGCTACTTTACCGGTCTACATAAAATTAACAATCATGAACTTAAAAGTGAGACCTGAATTTTTGCTGGCCAAGTCCAGCTTCCTGCTGGTTCTATGCATGGGCCATGGAATTTCAGCTAGGCAAGTAGGGCAGTGACTATACAAGCATTAGACACAGTGAGAAACCTATGATATGATTCATAGACTGCAGGACCCATTGGAGGATGGCTGGGATCAGGGATACAAGAAGAAAAGAGCTGAAAGGATGACCAACTATAGAGAGGGAGATGCTTCAAATGGGGGATACAAGAAGTAATGGCTGTTCCTGGCAATGATGAGATCTCGTGCTTGATTGTAAGAATGAGTGGTAGAAGCGAGTGGAAAGAAAGGAGGAAAAATAAGGAGATGAGCCCAAGGAAATAGGATCCCAAATGTCAACGGGGTCATTTGGATGGGTACTGGTGCATCATGGAGATGTTGGTGGTTCACATATGAAGAGTGAGTCAAGAGCAAATATGACAATGGGGAGTAACCTAGGAGATGACAGATAGCTTCCACAAGGAGAGGCAGTGGGATCAAACTATTGAGACAGGTAGGAAATTGGAGGGAGGATTAGGATATCAAAAAGAAAGAAAGGTCTGGAATCTGTGAGAAGAGGCAAGGACACGTGTCTCCCCACATTTAAGCCCAAAGATGTGAGCAGGTGGGAAGGAAAATACCACCGCGGGCAGGGAGGCAGTGTCCATTTGGGAGAGCCACTTTTCAGGCAGTAAGAAGTAAAGGAAATCAGGGAAGAGGGACACTGGAGCAGATTACTGATGATTGTCCACATATCCCAGAGATCACAGGGCAAGTTACAGGAGTTAGGGAAATTTGAAGGAAATCAGAAAGAGGGATTACAGGCATTTCTGGGAATTAAGAGCTGACCTGAGGACCCTAAGTGATGGATGTAAGAAGTGGTGGGAGGGAGCAGATGTTGGGTGAGAAAGGACAAGAGGCTGGCCAGGAGCACTCCTTCCAGAATTCTGCAGGAAACCCCAAGCCATACAGAAAACAGTCTTACTGGCATATGCCAACCTCCCATTTTGTGCCTTGAATGAATGAGTGAGTGAATTAATATGTCCTTCAACTGGTTCAGGTCTTTCATTTTAAAAGGGAGGAAAGCAGATCCTGAGAGGAAGGCTCTTCCTCCAGACCACTCTGTGAACTAGGGTCTCCAGGAGAGGAAGCGAACCGTGGTGGTGAGAGCACGGTTTCAGAAGACGTGCCCCCAGGGTTGATACTAACTCACCCTCACCAGCTCTGTGACCTTAGGCAATTTCCTTAGCTTCTAGGAGCCTCAGTTTTCTCCTTTTATAAAGTTATGGATAATAAAAATACCTGCCTCACCAATTATAAAAGAAAATGGATTAATGAGTCCTTAGGACAATGCCTGGCATTTAGCAAATGATCCTCAGGTATTATCTATGATGATTAATATGAACCCTGGTCAATCTCTTCATATCTAGAGTTTAATCGACACGGCAAAGCTTCCAATTTTGGCAGGGGGCTCGATCCTCCATAGCATATCCAAATAAAATGGTCTACGACCCCATTCCGCATGCACCATCCCCCAGATTTCCAAGGATTCCCAAGGCAGATCTGCCTACAAAACATGAACACAAAAGGTTCACATCTGTAAGAAATAAAGCAACAGGGGAACCTGGGTGGCTCAGTCAGTTAAGCCTCTGACTTCAGCTCAGGTTGTGATCTCACAGTTCATGAGTTTGAACCCACAAGGAGCTCTCTGCTGTCAGCACAGAGCCAGCTTCGGATCCTCTGTCTCCCTCTCTCTTTCTACGCCTCCCCTGCCCTTTCTTTTAAAAACAAATAAACATTGGGGGACAAAAGAAAGAAAACAACATTGTTCACTGCACTAACCAGTTCTAGAAGTCTGTTCACTGCACTAACCAGTTCTAGAAGTCTGTGTTTCGCTGTCCTTTGGAGAATGGGGGAAATGAGAGAGGGAAAGTGGGAAATTTTTTTTTTAAGGAGAAAGGGGGACGAATGAAAGAGTGGAGACTCTGGAGAGATGACATCTGAGAAACTGGGGACCCGGGGACAGAGGGTAACATTTCCAGCAAGACCTTCCCTTCGCCTGCTGTGTCTCATAGCTAATCCAGGCTGAACAGGACTCTGCCTGAATTCCAGGTGAAGGCACAGGAGAAATTGGCTAAGCCCGTTCCTTTTCAAGCCTTCAAAAGAAAAAACGTGAAAATTTTCTTCGTGAAAATTCAAGCAGAGCCTGATTTATTGTTTACCATGAAGGCTCCCGTTTAAAGCAGGAAATAAAGTATGACATCAAAATTGTAAATCAAACTTCAATGCAGATTAAATCTTCATATGTTTTCTTCTCTTAGACCCAACTTCCAGTTCTTTTATCTGAAAAATACGGTTGGCTACATCCACCTGTTTTCAAACACAGCCTCCACCCTTGACGTGAGGTCCCGCAGCCTTGCCGGAAGAGCCCGTCCAGTCATCAGAATCCTTGCGCAGGTGCGAAAGCAGGTGTGATAAGACAACTCTCCTTGCTGGGGTAATGTGAATTTGAATGTGAACTGTACCCTTCCATTCTAGCTCATAATTTGCAAAACAGGGGCAAACAGCAAGAAAGAAAAGAAAGCTCTTACGTGCGACTGCCCTGAGTTTCATTATCTAGATGTGTCTTCAAAGACATGACATTTTTTCTGAACGTTCCAAAAATGGGTGCGATGCATCAGCTAAAAATACGATAATTAACAAGCGTGCTTTGAATCACATGATCGCAAATGTCATTTTCCTGTAAGGTAGGAGTGTTAATCATCGAGTTCTGAGTTAATCAGAAGGAGCCAACAGGGCACCTGACTTGGCAGGTTCGTGGCAATCTCTTCTGGCAAACAGTCCTGACAAGTGCCTGAGTGCATCCACACCCCCTGCCTGGGGGATAGAGAGTTTTCTAAACCCAGCCCACTGGGCTGGGGTTCAAGGGCAGCATCCCAGTGATTGGAAAGCAACCTGCCACCTTCCAGCTGACAAAGAACAGAAAAGCCAACAGTGATGCTTTATTTCTCCTACCATCTTTGGGTAGGAGAGGAAACTAGGATTTAGTACTCTGGTTAGCAGCCTGGTATCAACAATAATCTGTTTTGTGCGGTCTTTTTTTTTTCCAGTTAATCTATTTTAAGAGAGACAGAGAGAGGAAGTGGGGGAGAGACAGAGAGAGAGAGAGAGATTGAGAGAGAGAGAATCCCAAGCAGTCTCCATGCTCAGTGCAGAGCCTGACATGGGGCTCCATCCCAGGAACCACGAGATCATGACCTGAGTCCACATCAAGAGGTGGATGATTAATTGACTGAGCCCCCCAGATGCCCCTGATTGGTTCATGCTGCCTTGATTAATTATTATTTTAGGGGTGAAAATCTGAAAACACGAAGAAGGGAAGTCTGTAGTAAATCACTCATTGTATTTAATTTAACTTTTGCTCACAAACTCTTGTTCCACGCAGGGCAATGGGCTGAGAATGGACACCAGGCAGATACACAGACACACACGACCGAGGACAGTGGGGCCCAGGATGGGCCCCAGATATGCGGCAAGAAGCCTAGAGATTTTCTGAGTAGAGCTTTGGACACAAGAAGCTGTGACCCTGCGTGGGGGCTGAGAGGACCTTGCAGGCACGAGTGAAGGCACAGAGGCAGAGCCGCAGAGCCACGCCCCCAGTGTGCGGGAAGCCATGAACATGCAATGTCACTGCCTGCTCCGGGCGTTTCATTTTGCTTTGTGAAACACCGCCTAAAGGGTCATCATGCATGTCCTTAGTAGCTACGACATCCACCCTCTAGCCTTTCTTCCCCCAAGAAAGCAGTGCCTGTCCCCCACAGCGTTCACTCATAGGACAGACACCTACGTGAATTAGGGACTAAAGACAGAGAGACAGAGGCGCCTCCAAGCTGTTCAGCGCCCCGTCAACAAATGAACTCGTATGTGTGTGATAACATAGGCACCTGACGATGAACCAGACTTATGAGAAAGAGGCCAATAACATAGAAGGTGGGCAGAAAAGACAGAGGATATGCGTGGGCATCATGCTGCTCTGCGATTCTGGGCTTCATTCTAGACTTATCCTTGCCAGTAGCTCAGAGAAGCAGAGCACAGACAGTGGCATGCTGGATGCCCCCTCACCTGCGCTCCACTTCCTCCTCTGTTATTCCTCAAATGTGTATCTTCCTCTTGCTAGTGAGATTCAGGCTCAGCAACCAATAGATCACCTGGTGGCATTTAGAAAGGCAGACTCACAGGCCTCACTTCAAATCCTCCCCACTCCAGAATCCAGATCTGCAGTTAAAGATCCAGGTGTCTGTATGGCTCAGCCAGTTTCAGATCAGGTCATGATCTCACAGTTTATGAGTTCTAGCCCCACATCAGGCTCTGTGCTGACAGCTCAGAGCCTGGAGCCTGCTTCAGATTCTGTGTCTCCCTCTCTCTCTGACTCCCCTATTTGAGTTCTGTCTCTCTCTCAAAAAATAAATAAAAAATTTTTTAAAGTTAAGGGGTGCCTAGGTCGCTCAGCCAGTTGAGCATCTGACTTTGGTTCAGGTCATGATCTCACGATTCATGGGTTGGAGTCCTGCATCAGATTCTGTGCTGACAGCTCGGAGCCTGGATCCTGCTTCAGATTCTGTGTCTCCCTCTTTCTCTGCCCCTCCCTTGCTCTCTCTCTCTTTCTCAGAAATAAATAAAAACATTAAAAAAAATTTTAAACATCCCCAGGTGAACAACACCGGGGTGGCTCAGTTGGTTATGTGGACAGCTTTTGATTTTGCTCAGGTCATGATCTCACAGGTTCATGAGTTCAAGCCCTGCATTAGGCTCAGAACCTGCTTCAGATTCTCTGTCTCCCTCCTTCTACCCTTCACCCCACATAGGTACACATAGTCTCTCTCTCAAAAATAAATAACCTCACCTACCAGTAACATTTGAAGAACACTGATTCTCAAATTTGGCTGCACATTTCCATCACCCAGTTTTAACAAGTAAAGGTATTTGGGTCTCGCCTCAGAGAATTATTTATTTAGTAAAGGGTACAGCTGGGCCATTGTCATTTTTAAAAACCCCCCAATAATTCTACACTGTAGCCAAGTTTGAGGACTGGACAGCCACCCCTGTGGCCCAAGAGCCAGCAGCGTGGACAAGGGGTGCCTGCGGTTATTCCAGAAGAGGCGAGCCGGGAGAAGGAAGGCCAGCAGGAGCAGCAGGGACAGAGAACTACAAGGAAATGATCATCCCAACACGGCAGGAGAAGCCCTCCAATCACACAGCTTCTACCATCATGCTCTCACCTCACAACAGGTCAAGGCCCAGAATGCGTTTAGCAACTTGCCACAGTTACAGATGAGAATCAAACCAGAACGGGGCTCAAAGGAGCCTCCTGGAGAATGAAGGTAGTCAGACCTTCAGGCCTCCTAAATCCTTGACTGCTCTCATCTCCAGCCTCCTCTTCGGTGCTGAGCAAAATCCACGCTGCTTGTACTCAGTTTCCTGTGCTCATTTCCCACACCTCCCTCCCTGTCCAGCCATACAGGTCTTCAGGGTTTCCTATGATCCACCTGCATGCGTCTCTGGCTCTGAGCTCCAAAAAGAAAAATACAGTCTTGTTACCAAAAAAGAATCACTGGCTTAGCTCCTAAAAGGAGGTCAAGCTCTCCCTCACCCTTACCTTTCAAAAGAGTTTTTTTGCTGTAGGCTCCATATCGTAGGAGCTGAATGACCTAATGCATAGTACCTCAAAGACTTCCCTACAGTAATAGTTTTTATAAAGCCATTATGTATAATATCTCTGGATGTAAGCCAAGGAAGTAACATTAAAATGCATGAAAATTCTGCTGGGGACTAAGAACATATGGTCCAAGTGCACAGCTTGATGCAGGAATAAAAATTAGCACACTAGAGGAAGGGATAAATAGCATGCCCTTCAAGCAAGTCCTCATAAATATCACTTCCATTATCCGGGCTTTTGCTATGCCAGTAAAGGACTGAGGTTTAATTCACTGGCATGACATGTCATTGTCCTGTGTCCGAGATTGAAGGAAAAGCCCAAACAAGCAAATAATAGGGGCATCATCCATTTGTGAAAGTTCACAACTCTATCCAAGACTCAGGAAAGTACAGAATCATCCATTTCTGTGCAGCACTGGAGCAAGGGTATGTCCAAAGGACAATCCAGTTTTCTCAAGAGTCCTTCTCCATTAGGGGACATGATGATAGCGATGATGGATCAGGTTCTGAAGTTCTATATAGCATGTGTGGTGTACCACGTGGGCCTCGGCAACATCATGTCAGAGGAATTGGGTATATGAGCAATTCTTGCCAGCAGAGAAGATGGACCTCGAAATAACCTTGAAAGATGTGGGGGGGGAGGGGGTAAATAAATCCAAGTGGGTTAGGAAGGTTGGACCAAAGACAGCAACTTCAGAAGAACTCTAGCTTTAGAAATGGCCATGACTGGCTTCCTGGAAGGGAAGTAGCCTGTGACTGGCAGTCTGCCTAGCTAATGGGAACAGTTTGATGGGTGGGCATGGGGGGGGGGGGAGTCGTGGAAAGAGCAGGTCCGATCTCTTCCACCCAGTATCCACTCTTCCACACTCAAGGGCTCAACTAACAGAAAGATGGTCAAGCTCGAAACCTGAACATCATGTGGACTCCTCCCTTAACCCTCAACTCCTGCTGTCACCATGTCAACTCCATCCATGGAGTGCTTTTTGAATCCATCCCTTCCAATCATCTCCACTTTTCTTAGACTTTGTCACCTGTCACCTAGTCCACTGCAAAAGCCACCTAACTCATGTCCTGTCTGTGGCTCTCTGCTCCAGATTGCCCTCCCCACTATGACCAGAGTGGTCTTCCTAAATGTCTCAGTCAGAAGATTTTCTTTTAAGACACATAACCACACTCCAGTTGGTTAGAATAAAAATTATCTTTAATATTTACAATGGAATACAAGAACAAAAGGGCCCTGGGCATCACAGGAAAAGAGGACCGGACTTAATGTCATTCTTTCTGATTTTATAATCTGTGTAATCACTACCTCTTTTTTAAATTTTTTAATGTTTATTTTTGAGGGATGGAGAAAGAGAGAGAGAAGAAACATGAACAGGGGAGGGACATAGAGAAAGGGAGACACAGAATCCAAAGCAGGCTCCAGGCTCTCAGCTGTCAACAGAGCCAGACTCAGGGCTTGAACCCAAGGACCTTGAGATCATGACCAGAGTGGAGGTCAGACACTGAACCCACTGAGCCACCCAGGCACTCCCTGTGTAACCACTCTCATTACTACTGATTGTCTCTGTTCTCTCTCCTCTGTGTTGACTACCTTCCTCTGCTTGCAACATTCCCAATGGCTTCCACCTCAAGACTATGTGATGTTACAGACCCAAACTCCAAATCTCTTAGGTTAAACTCTTGAGAGAGAGAATCTGATTGGTGGATGATCAGCCAATGAATTGGCTTGGTTTAGTTCACATGATCATTCCTAATCTCGAGGGCAAGGTGGTGTGCCATAAGCCAGGTCTTTAGCAAGGTGTATGGGCAAGTTATTCACTTTACAAACATTTACTGAGTACCTACTATGTGGAAAGCATTATACTGGAGTTGGAAATAAGCTTAAACAAACAAACACACACTAATGCAGTGTGACAAGTGCTACCAAGGAAAAGAAATGGTCACTGCAAAATAGATTGGAAGGATAAAGGGTGGAATCGGGGTGTCCTTTTTGGGCAGATGACATAAGTACTAAGATCTAAGGGGTGAAAGGCATCATCAGTATAAGAACGTGAGAGAGACATGTGAGGCAGAAAGAAAAGCACCTGCGAATGTCCAGAAGAAGGTCGCCTTGGAGGGTGGGAGGAGGGATTGTGCCTCAAGCCCTGAGCCTGCAGCCACCAGCAAGGTCCCACCCAGGCAGGACCCTGCAGGCTACAGGACTTTGGAATGATGGAGAGAGAAGCCACTGACGTGTTTTAACCAAGGTGAGGTGTCAGTGAGATGGAATTTGCCTTGTTTGGGATGTGTCTCAGTCTGTTGTGCACGAAGGGGAACTTAGGAGATTTGAGTGGAAGGAAGAAAACCCACTGGGAGACAGTGGCAAGAGTAGGGGCAAGAGAGGACAGGGGTTTTGATGAGGAAGAAGCAATGGTGACTGAGACAGGCAAAGGTGGGGTCGCCTCAGGAGGTGTAATGGGCAGACAGGTGAAGGGAGCACCAAGCCAAAGGACCCCCAGCATTTCAGTTGAGCAATTGAATGATAATACCCAGGGAGGAAGGCTATGGAGGGGAGGCCAGTCAACATGGCCTCCAGGATACCACAGGCTGATGGATTGCCTGCTGCTAAAATGTTGATGCTGCTCCTCTGTAGTTCATGGAAACACTCAGAGTCTTTAGCATGATGTTTAAGTTCCTTCACCATCTTGTCCCAGCCTTAACGTTCAGCCAGCCCTACTCTTGCCTCAACCCTACTGTCCACACTCCAGAGACATGTCAGTCCGCATGAGCTTCCAGTGCCCCTACAAGTGCCTCTCCTTTTCCTGAACTGTTCTCTCTCTTAACTGATCAGCTAACAAGACCCTTTCCGTCTCCTTCATCTCTGCAGCTATGGCTGGTGGTTCAACATGCATCTAGATGCTTCCAGAGCAACACAGCAGTTCACCGACATGTATTCTCTTCCATGGAGAATCCAGATTTAATGTGTGGTGTGTATTTTCTAAAACTCGGTGCCCATTATAACTGATGTTGATGAGACAGATGTGTGACCTCACCTCACTGATGTGAAAATCGGGGGTCATGCATGGTGATCCCTCTGGGTTTTCCCACTGCTGCTTTTATGAGTCTCTGGCGACCATTGAAATTGAAGAAGATGAGGACACATATCTGTTTGCTCGCTAGAATGAAAATTGGTCACTGGTCATCACCTCAGGGCATCAGTCATATCACGAGCAGGACTGATGGATATTTGTAAGTCTCTGAATAATACATGCAAGGAGGGAAAAATAATAATAGATAATATTGACTGAATGCATGCACATGCCAGAGACTCTCCTAAGTATTTAAAAGGGAAACTTTTTTGCAATGTTTTTGTTTGGCACAGGGGATCTGAACAGTGTAGCAGGAGAGCTTCAGTGTGCATCTTAGAGAGATACCCCATCCCAGGGGGAGGCGTGGACAGCCTGATTCCTGCATTACAGACTTATTTGTGTAGCTTTGTTGATTTTACTGCACACATGACTCAGACTCAAATAGCACTAAGAGTTGATTTTTTTTAATTAGAGGAAGAGGATTCTAAAATAGAATCATAACTGAAGATGGAAGAGGTAATTATCATTTTTGAAATCATCTGTGAATCCAGGAAAGAGGTATCACTTTTTTTTTTAACTTTTCAGAAGTCTCTTTTTTGAAAAATGATGGGCAACTCCAAACAAGGAATTGATCTAGGCTCTAAAAGACCAAATGGAGAAATCAGATCCCATTATTGAGAAAAGGGATTTCTTTTATTTATCAAGCTTATTTATTTATTTTGAGAGAGAGAGAGGGAGCAAGCACAAGCAGGGGATGGACAGACAGAGAAGGAGAAAGAGAATCCAAAGCAGGCCCCGTATTCTTTGTGCAGAGCCCAAAGTGGGGCTCCATCTCATGAATCATGAGATCATCATTCCAAATCAGGAGCTGGTTGCTTAACCAAGTGAGCTACATGGGTACCCAAAGAAAGAAGTTTCTTTAGTGACATCCACAAGACCGTGCAAACACTAAGATGTGGCTGGTCAGGGAAAGGAAGAAATTAGAATGATTCCTGGGTTCATTTCATTTCCTTATAGGGAGTGAGAAGAATTTAAAGAGTGGATGAGTTCCGTGTTAGCATTCAAAGCCCCCATGGAAAATGCAAGTGAAGGTGGCCAGTAGGCAGTTGCCTGTGTGAGCAAACACTGGGTTAGACTTTTGAACGCAGGAGGTGTGGAGTGAATGCAGGGGGGTGGAGTGAAGCCCTGAGTAGATAAAAGTGAACTGGGCTCATACTCCTTCAGTTACTGGCAGAAGCCCCAGGCCTCGGACACAGCACCCACCATTCTCCGTGGGCCAATGAGGGCCTGGAGCTCCAAGGCAGGAGGATACCTGACATAAGGGAAGAGAATGTCTGCCATTCCTCTCAGAAGCTCAGTTTCTCTATCTGTGAAAGGAGAGCAAGGAATCCTTCTTGAAACAGAGTGTCTCATAATACACATGATGAGACTGTGGGGAGATATATTAGAAAAAATTAATTGACTCTCTGTTCCAGGCTAAACCACAGCTACATTGTCTGCATTCACTCATTTGATGTACATTTGTTAAGCACCCACTCTGTGACAGGCACAGAACAGAAGTGACTGGGAAAGCGGAGTCAAGGAGCATCCAGTCTACAAGAGGGAGGGGACATAGACTTGATAACAGCCAAGTGCTCTCCCAGAGGCATAAGTCAGGAACACACACAGAGGTGTTGACTCCTGGCCTGAGGTTGTAGGGAAGGCTTCCAGGAGTGAGTGATGACTGACAGAGGCCCCAAAGGGCCAATGAGTCCCCTCCAAGCAAAGTTTGGCAGACAGAAGTCTTAGGCAGGAGGCCTAGTACTGATGTGATCATGTTTGGGGTGCACTGGGCAGTCCTATGTAGCTGAATCACAAGAAGTGGGGAGGGGCACTGGTGGGAGAGGAGGCAGGGTGCAGTGGGGATCAGCTGTGGGGAGCTTTGAAGGCCACACCATGCTTGGGTTTTATCCAAGGAAAGGGGAGCAATGGGCAATGGGTCATGAACTTGGCCGGACAATTATTCAGCTTCCTAATTCTAGCCATGGATGAGAGGAGACAGTTTTCGTCTTATAAATAGCATCCCTTCTATGCCTCCCCTTTGCCTTGCATCTGGCTTATTCTTACCTTTTCACAGAGAATGGTTCCCAATGCTTCGCAGACTTGGGTTATACACTGGGAAGCTTGAACGCTTGCGCGCGCGCGCTCACACACACACACACACACACACACACACACACACACACAATGAGATCCCACCCGACCACATATATCCAAATAGATTCTGTAGGGCTCAGCCAACAGGTGGGTAATTCTAAGATGCCACTAGAGTTGAGAAATAGTGTTTTAGATTCTAACTTTCCTATGTCACCAGTGGAAATGGTCCCCTCCTTCTGTGAGATGATGTCCCTAAGATTTGTAAAGGTCAAAGAGTCAAAGCAATTGCATTATTCAAAAAGCACATTTGAAAAACATTAGGATAAACCTACGGGACTTGACTCTAATACGTTCCTTAGTCCTCCATGACCCCAAGCTTGATTTAGAGTCACCTTCTTTCCCGGTTCAAAAAAAGCAAATCTAAGCAGCTGTCCATGGAGCTGAACTCCCCTGGTCCTTCAGTCTGAAGAGGCACCCTGGATGGCTCACCTGTGTCTCTGTGCCCACGCAGGACGCACAAGACCCACCCCCCAAACAGGGAGGCCAGCTGGGAATCAGTTAGTGACCGACACAAGAGATGCTTTCGAGAATTGAATTTTTCTGATACTTTTACTTATGATATTTATTAAAACTGCAGCCAGAGGAACTCATACTTTGTGAAAAGTTTTAGTGTGCACTGGGCCTGTTGCTTTTCCTGCCCCAAATATAACCCAGACCACCTTCGAGGAATGCTAATTAAATACAACAAAGAACTCGTTGCTAATATAGGATACACACATCCATGGAACCTGCTGCGTGCATCTCTAACATATGAGACTTCGAGGCTTGGATGGGACAGTAACAATGACCCAGAGGAGCATTTGACAGCAAGCGTTCCAGGGGACAGAGGCGCACATCTTTGTCAAGACCCTATGTTGACACACTTTGTGACCTTGCATAAGCCCCTTCTTTGGGACACGATTTTCCTACCGGCATTGTGGGGGGGGGGTTAGTTATTGTCAAAAATCTTTTCCAATTCCAAATTAGATTTTTACAAATGAGCAACCTTTGAACATACATGAAAAGTCCCTTCCTCGGTCCAGATCACATCTGTTAACTTACTAGTTGTGTAATGCTTAAGTCACACCATTTCTTTTTTCTGTAAAATGGGGACATCGCCATTTACTGAGCAGATGACACATGTAAAGCAGAGCGTTCAGACTTTCTAGGGGCTCCGTGAGGGCAAAAGTGGAAAAGGCCATCCTGTACCTCGCGCAAGTGCCACGAAGTGCTGTGTATCTATGCTGTGAATGAATGATTCACTTAATGTGCAGCTTACATTTCCCTGGAACCCATTGGGCTTAGAAACAAATTGGCATGTTGTTTTCCAATCCTCAGGATACAGCAATTTCATGGATGACGAACAGAGACTGGCAGGGATGTGTGGACCCCCAGCAACATCCAGGTAGGCACAGATGGGCCGAGGAGACTCCCAGATTCCAAAACTGGCTTCTGCTGCAGGTGTTTCCACGGCTGGCATTTCTCCCTCTGTGGGGTTCAGAGTGACCTCATTTTCATGAGCTTCTGTCACCACCACCCCTCCCCCAGTCTGCCTTTCTCACAGATCGCCATCAAGGGTAAATTAGTTGAAAACGAGTGAAGTGCCTTGTAATCTGTAGAGCACACTCACAGCAGTGAGCAGTTGTTGATAATGCAAAAACTTCTCACACTTAGAAGAACTTAAATCATCATGGAGCTTTCTCTCAGACCTACTTGGAAAGGGGTGGTGGGGAGGGGGAAGGGAGGGAGCACTAAGACCCCTGCCCATGACCCTATGCAGGACCCCTAGGATGCCTGTCATGAAGCCCCCCACCTCCACCTCTGCACCAGGTGCTGCTCTATCCCCCTGACAGAGGACAGGGCACGGGCTTCTCCCCAGATGGTGCAGCTCCTAAGTGGCCTCCCCCCAATTCTGTGTGAAGCTTGGGGGATGGGGTTTGGAAAGCCCTTTGGAAGCATCCTCTACAGAGGTTCAGCACGAGATCTTGTGTAGTATCCTCTTCTCAACATTCTCTTAACAAAATCTTCATATATCCACATGTGTGGCCAACACACCAGTTTGGATGTGATCTCAGCACTTACTTCTTTTTGTTTTTAATTTTTTTAATGTTTTGTTTATTTTTGAGAGAGAGAGAGAGAGAGAGAGAGAGAGAGAGAGAGAGAGAGAGAGAGAGAGAGAGACCGTGAGCAAGGGAGGGGCAGAGAGAGAGGGAGACACAGAATCTAAAGACAGTCAGCTGTGCTGACAGCTCAGAGCCTGACGCGGGGCTCAAACCCATGAACCATGAGATCATGACCTGAGCCGGAATCGGACACTTAACTGACTGAGTCACACAGCACATATTTCAAGAAGAGAGAGAAGAAAGAAAGAAAAAAGAAAGAGATAAAGAAAGGAAGGAAGGAAGGGATGGAGGGGAAAAGAGAGGGAAGAAATCTATTGTCCTGTCCACTCCAGGTAACATCCTTCTGAAATCCAGCCCCGTCAACCCCGTCCCTGGGTCTTGGATTCTGGAAACCCTTTTCCCAAAGAGCTGGTGAACGGCACTGCCATTATGGGAATGGCGTAGGCACTTGAGGCTCTCAGCACCGCAGCTGCAGTGAAAGGCAGTGGTTATTTTCCCCATTAGAGAAAAAGTCAAGCTCTACTAAACAGCCCTGAGCCCATTAAGAAGGAATCTAGGTCATCTCGATTTTTCCAGTGTAAGCCTCAGTGGTGAAAGTGTCCACTTCAGAGAAATGTATTCGCAGTCATAGCCCTACCCATGACTGAATGACAGGGTGAGATCTGACCTCATCCCTTCCTAAGCCTCAGTCGGAAAACACTCTTGGTACTTTGTCAGTTGCAGTTCCAGGCACTGTGGGGGGAAAAGAAGCAGGACTTTGTTCCCTGGAGGAACCTGGAGGAGACCCCGGCTTCTGGAGGCTGGAGACAAGGCAGCATATCTTTCTGGGGAGATAGAGAGTGAGAGAGGACTGAGGGAAGGAGGCAGAGACATCAGAGCTAATTCTGATTGATATCAAGGGCCCAGGCTCTATCCTGAAGCATATTAAGGACATACTTAGAGATTTTAAGTGGAAAACTCAGTCGGGCATATCTGTGTTCCATGCTCATTATACTCCCACATGTATATGAGTTCTGTGACTTCCAACTGGTTTTACACTTTATCAGATCCTTGAAGGGTCCCATGTATCTGTAGGTGCACCTGACCCACGAGCCAAGGGCCAAGGGCCAAGTTGCTCAGCAAATCCCTTGGCAGGGCTCTAGGTTCTTGTCCATCTGTCAAAGAGTTGCCCAACCCCAGCTTCTAAACTGTAAGAAATTTCTTTCTTACCTAAACCAAGGTTTGGTTTGAGCGTAACTGGACTTGAAGGTGAACCACACAGTTCATCCTATAATGCCCTCCACGTGGTCGAGCTGCAATGTTAATATTTGCCTTGTGCCCGCCATCTTGAGGAGAGGATCCTGTATGGGAGCAGGAAACTCTACTTGCCGTTGACCACCTCAACCATTAGAAAGTTGTTCTTAATATTGAACTGAAATCCATCTATTAACACACATCTGTTGATCATAGTTTTACCCTTTTGGGTCATACAGAAAATGCCAGCTGCCACTGTGGTGGAACATGTGTATTTATATGATTCTCCCTAGAACCGTAGGATCCTTAAGGATGGGGGTGGTGCATGGTTTGTGTGAAATCCCCAGAATTCAGCACAATGCTCGCTATGCAAGTGCTCAATAAATGTTGGCTGAATTAATGGGTACACAAAGATTAATAAATGCATGCCTGATAAACTACACCACTTGAAGATGAAGAACATGTTTGTACTATTCATGCCCTATAACTTCTCATAACCCTTTCATCTCATGGTCATTAATTGTAGGTCAAAAACTCTCAAAAATAAAAATTGGGATCTTTGAGTGAAGACTTTTTCTTAGGAGCCCCAGTTCAGACTGAAATATTCTGTTTGCCTGTGAGAACCCGTGAACCTCTCCAAACCCATTTTCCTTTATAGCATGGGTCAGCGTCTCAGATTCTCACTTTCTCACCTTGGGAGAAAATGAGACTCCAAGGAAATGAAATTGAGGGCAAATCCATTTGGCTGAGATAGACGGAGGTGAGGGACATCCAGAGAAGATGACTTCCCCTCATGACTTCCTTCCACGCCTCTCCTGGGCTCCCCAGAGAGCAGAATTACCCCTTCTCTGTGCCAGTAAGGAATCTGTCAGTGCTCCTTCCTCCAGTGCACCTCTGGCCTGTCTGCCATAAGCCAGCCTCTAGCAGCAGAGGATGAAGCGCTTTAGGAGCCAATAACTCTGTGCATCTGATTTATCTCTGTGACCTTAGCCCAGCACAGGGCCTGGCATACTAAATAGCAAACTGAATTCTCCCAGGGCCTGCACTTAGAATTAATTCATGCTCTGCCAAATGCAACCGACCATGGCTGTGTGTCTGCCTTTCAGAAGCGGGATCACATTGTCAGGCGCCTCTGAGGGATGGTTCCTGTTTTCCCACAATATTTCCAGAAACGAATGCCATTTTCATTCCCAATAAGTGCATCCCGGTTTTCTGCCAGAGCTTGCAGTTTTGTCCCCTGCTTTTAAAATCTGCACCCCCTCCTTGATTCGGAGGCCCTGGAAGACATTAGCTCAACTGTTTGTGCATATTAAGCAAGGCTACGAAAATCACATCATGTCGCTTTGCTTTGTCCCTTACATTGAGAATGACACCCGAAACTCTGGACTCAGGCCTGCAAGACTCAGCAGGGTCTGTCCCTGTACCCGGCCCAGCTGCACCTCCTGCCACCCCACCTCTCTGCTCCCTGAGCCGCGGGACACTTGCTCCTCTGTTCATTCCCAGAGCATGCCAAGCTCCATTTTGCTGCAAAGGCTTTATGCTTGCTGGTCCCTCCGCTGGGACGCACGCTGCCTGGCATTTCCAATGAATGACTCTTCTCATATGTCAAAGGGGGGTTTAAATGTCACCTTTCCAGAGAGGATTTCCCAGACACTTCTTCCACAGCAGAATCTGCCTTGTCTCTCACAGCACTGTGGCCTGTTCCTCTTGGAGTGCTAATTTTCAATAGAAATTGCTTTTTTAGTCATTTGTCTATCATTCGCCATCCCTTGATGGCATGATGTGTGTCTAACGTGGAACACTGTCATGTCTTCAGTGCCACATGCCACAACAGAATGTCCTGCCAGATAGGGGCACCTGGGAGGCTGAGTCGGCTAAGCGTCCGACTCATGATTTCAGCTCAGGTCACAATCTCACAGCTCGTGAGTTCGAGCCCTGCATCGGACTCTGAACTTTCAGTACAAGTACTCAGAGTCTGCTTGGGATTCTCTCTCTGTCTCTCCACCACTCACACACTCTCTCTCCCTCTCTCAAAGTAATTACATTTTTTAAAAACTTTAGAAAAAGAATACAGTGAGATAATGTTTCCTGAGTGCTCACCCCAGGCCAGACACAGCACTACATAGTTCAGTGGCGTCACCTCTTTCAATTCACTCCACAAAGCTAAGAGGTAATCACTACCCCCATTTTATAGACGAGAAAACAGGAAGTCAAGCGACTTGCCTAAGGTCACACGGTAAGTGATAGAGTTAGAGTTTGAATCCATACTGTCTGATTTTAGCATCCATAATCATATGATTTTAATCCAGAGCTATGTAATAAACATGTTCCCAATAAATAAATATGAAAAGCAACAACAGCAGATCACATCATTTCCACAACTGTACATCACTGGAAGTTGGAAACCATGTCATATGTTATCTTGGTGTTTTTCAACACCATGACAGCAAAGGGATAGAGTGACTGAATTGATACTTGCAAAAAAGGAGCAATTTAACAGCAACACAACCCATGGCAGTGTGCTGAGTACAGTGATGCTAGGCTTATGATATGTATCAAATCACAGAGTGTAGAGCAAACTGGGTGCTAGAGATCATGAGCTCAACTCTTCTTTTATAGATTCAGTTGCTCGCAAGGCCAAGTTCCTTAACCAGGTGGTCCTCTACCACCCACCCCTGCCTTGTTCCAGCTTTGTCTCCTTTCCCTCCCCTCATCCATATCCCCCTCATCAGCTACAGGAACTTTGACTTTGATTTTTATGTAAAGAAACCAATGAAGGGTTTTATTTATGACATGATTAGATCTGGTGGATTTAGGTGGGCCACTGCACACCAAATTGAAATCCATAGCACGCTTGCCATCAGGGGTACAAGGTTCTTACACCCAATTAGTTGATATTTAGTAAATAGGTGTGAAAGGAAGAAAGCCAAGAGGAGAAGGAGATACTCCAGTTGAGTTGATGACCAGAGATTCTTTGAAGAGCATGGTCTTTGTATCTTGCCTACAAATATAAGAGCTTCCTAAGGGTAATGAATTGGAAAAAAAAAAAAAAGAATCCTATCAAGTTGTGCAATTTCTCTGTCCTTTCTTCAAGTTTGCACCCAAAACTCACCATAGATAAGACAGACTTCCCAATATCCAAGAACTCACAAGGCAGAGCTGACCTACAAACATCTGTAGTCTGGGAGGAAAAGGAAAAGGTGAGGTGAACACCATTCTCAGCAGCTGCTGAAAAAAAAAAATTGTGCTAGTCCGATCTCCAAGTACTTTGCTGGTGTGTTCAGGGGTCTTCCAGAAAGGCACAGGCAAGGCAAATGGTACCTGGACCTCAGATTTCCAACTGTGGACTCTTTACAGTAGGAAGAAGTTGGCCCGTCAGTGAGGCTCCCCACCCCAACCTTGGAGGACTCCACAAATGGTGCCACACCTCTGAAGTACTCATTGTTGTTGATCATGATCACTGTGCAAGCCTCAAGGCTTGGAAACAAACTGCCCATCGCTTTCGGAGCAGAACCCTCCAGCCACTTCACATTTTCTTTCTCGTGAGCTCTTGTGCTTAAGTCAAACCATTTGGTAGCTTGTAGAGCCAATGGGCTTTATTCTGTGAGCTCAGGAGGGAAACTCCCACCATCTTGTCCCCACCATGTCTCCCTCACCCTGTCCGGTCCCTCTCTGTCTGTCTCTCTGCTTGTGCAAGCCACCTAGGATTATTTCTACACTCACCTAGAAATAGAATGTTAGAAGGTCTCTTTTTTTTTATGTTTATTTATTTTTGAGACTGAGAGATGCAAAGCATGAGCAGAAGAAGGGCAGAGAGAGAGACAGAGAGAGGGAGACACAGAATCCAAAGTAGGCTCTGAGCTGTCAGCACAGAGCCTGACACAGGGCCCGAACCCAACAGCGAGATCATGACCTGAGCGAGATCATGACTTCGGATGCTTAACCAACTGAGCCACCCAGGCTCCCTGGAAGCTATCTTATTCTTACAAATAATGGCCTGGGTTTTGTCTTCTTATGAAACCAACACACATTAAGAAATGGAGGTGTGGGTCTTTGTTTTTTCCTCACAAAGACAATTTCGAAGTTCTCACCAGCTCTACCACTGCCTGTTTTCTTCTAGTCTAAGTCCTGGTCTGCAGAGCTCATTACTCCAGCACAGCTTGTATGGTTTCAGAAGCCCTGTTCTGAGCAGAGACCAACACTCTACATCACCATTCCCATTTCTTTCTCTGTTCTCACTCTGTGCCTACACGGTGGGGAGCAAGGATGCGAGGTATTGTTCCTGCCTTCGAGATACAGAAACAATAAGGGCTCTCATAGAGCTGAGGCTGCTCTTACCACTTCGAACTCCAACACAGGCCTCTTCCCCTCACCCCAAATCAGACAGGGATGCCTATGTCCGCAGTTATTAAGAGGTTGCTCTGATTACGGATCTTACAGGACTCATATTTCATTCTGAAGAATGTGAAGCCTTTGTAATTTCTAACGTCCAGGCGGAGAAAAGGATATTTAAGGACTCTGAAATAACATAGCAGGAAATTGAGATTCACTTACTGCATATAAAGTGATCGAAAAATCCCCTCTCTCACTATCTCCTTCCCCCTTGGGTCTGTGGTTCACAAACTGCAGAGCATAAATCGTGGAGCAAACCATGCTGGAATATCAATAAACCCACATCAACCCGAGGCAGGAACTCGGCTTGCAGTGTTGGGATTTTTTTTTTTTTTTTTTTAGACATTGGTTGGCAGCCAGGTTGATGAAAGGAGATACCAAAGAGAAGAACAGCTTTGCAGCATGAGAAGAGAAATTAGAATTCAGGAAATGTTATCCATGTGCTTCTCTCTAAATGCATGAGGCATGAAGTCGGGCTGGAGGGTCCGTGGTGAATGGTAAATATTGAAAGTGCCAACACCATGTGGGAGGTCACAATACCCCAGGTCTGAGTAGTCCCCCAGTGTTATGGGTCGAATTGTGCCCCTCCTGAGATCCAGATGGTTCAGTCCTAACCCAAGAACTATAGAATGTGACTCTACTTGGGGAGAGCGTTTTTACAGTGGCATTCAAGTTAAAGTGAGGCCAGTAGGGCAGGTTCTGATCCACCATGGTTGGTGATCTTATTAAAAGGGGGCATTTACATGCAGACACACAGAGGGAAAAGCTGATGGGAAAAAATATATAAGGAGAACACAGACATCTGCAAGTCAAAAAGAGAGGGTGGAACAGATTCTCCCTCCCAGCCCTCAGAAGGTAAGGATCCTGCTGACTGACATCTCATGCTCAGACCTCCAGGCTGGAAACCGAGAAAACAAATGTGTGTTATCTAAACCACTCTGTGTGGTGCTTTGTTGTCGAAGGCCTAGAAACAAATACATCAAGCTTCCGGAAATGCCAGGAAAGGAACAAGATGGCCACCATTTCTTCTGCCATTGTCCTACTTGGAACGTCCAAATAAATTCATTACTGAATTAGCTCTGCTCTTTGTCCATTTTTGAATAATTTTTCCTACCTGTAAAAGTGCCTGTATAAAACAATAACTTATTTTTATTATCGTTCTAAAAGAATCAGAGACAAAAAGCTAACTGCTATTAGAATATCTGGTCAACATGGAAAACAAGGAGGACCCTCTTAAAATAACACGACTTCACCTAAAAGCAAAGAGACATGAAAGATAGAATTTTGATGGATAAGTGTAGCAATTCCATCCAGCTTTCAGAAATATGAGAAATATTTCGTAGGTTGCCTTCTCCCTCCCCACCCTTCCCATCCCCTACTCCCCCACACCCCATATGACTTTCACAGACACCAAGGTGGAATTAAAAATCCAGGCCTGGGTTTCTCAAGAGCTAGCTGTTGGCATGTTTGTGTAGAATTAGAAACCCAATTGATGATTTTCATGAGCTGATGTCACCCCTCCCCCACCCCAGCTCAAGAATATCAATTCACCCCTTCCTTTATTTTCCCCCATAAATGAGGAAACAACGGTTCTTCCATGCAGCCAGTGTCTTGATAAACCTTCATGAAGCTCACACTATGCGTTCAGGATGTTCTGGGCATCAGATGCTTGAAAAAGATACACTCTTTGAAAAAATAATAATAAAGCTAAAAAATTTGGAAAGATACAATCGTTTTCCTATGTAGGTGCTCCTCTTGTGAAGGATCCAGACATGAAAATAGGCCATGATGACGCTGGGTTGTATAAAGTGAATGCCACCGAAGGGCTTCTAATCAGACTCAGGGAGTCACCAAGCCCTTCTGAGAAGTGTCTCCCAGGTGGAGGAGTTAGCCAGACAAAGGCAAGGCAGCATTGTTGGCGGTGGAGGTACACGTGTGTTCAAGCGTGGACCTGTATCCACGGGGTACAGCCTGGTGGGAGGGAGAGCAAGAGGAGATTTGTGGCTGGAGGCAACAATGATAGACTATAGAGAGCCTGAGCTGCTGGGAAACCGAGTGCGATGCAAAGAGTAGCATCACATGAAGCTATACTTGCCAGCAAGGCCAGGACTGGAGACTTCCTCTGGTCCAGCAAGAATTCGTGATTTGCCCAAGGCTACTCGGCTGGTTAAGAGATGAGACTTAAGCCTTCTCTCTCCCAAGTCATGCTATCTCCACTGGGTAATAATAATGGTGAATGAGTATTAGTAGTGATGACAAGACATTACATGCATGAAATCAGTCAATCTTTACAACAATCCAATAAGATAATTGTTATAATTACTAACACCCTTTGTCCAATGAGAACACTGAGGCATGGGGAGTTGAGGGGCTGCCAAATGATTATCGATTTCCTTCACCATTTTTTCATGGTTCTTCTGAATTAACTGTCTTCCATGACAGTAGTCCATACAGGAAAAGATGGTCACCTTACGTGACATATCTCAGATAGGAAGAAAACATACATATTCAACAAAAGTTGTAAAATATAATCTTATCTTTCCTGAAAAGAAGACAACCATTTCATTACTTAATTCTTAATATGGTGAGAATTTATACTAATTTCAGGGATGCTTAACATTTGCTTTCAGTGGAAACAGCAAAACAAAACTCCAAGGGATCTCTCTCTTGCTTTAGCCTTCCAAATCCCATAACTGTCCCCCCTAGCACTTCACTGCATGTGATTTATTTGCTGATGCCTTTATCTTTAACTACCTCAGACGTATCTATTGTGAGATCATATATGAAAAGATTCTTCTAAGAAGGAAATGTGATTTGATAAAAGAAAGTCTAACCTGCATCACCTTTCAGGATGGATAAGCATCACTTGTCAGAAAAGTTAGGGTCACTTGGGGAGATACACCTTGAACCTGAGTTCTAATTCTCTTCTGTGTTCTACCAGGGCTGTGGTGATACACATGGATATACTAGATTGCAGCAATGACTTACAAAGAATTAATAAAAAAGAAAATGCATTCATCACTGTTTTTTAGGACAATGCCACATATGTCTGTGTTCTTCTCTTGACGCGCTGTTAGACAGAGACAATACAATATAGTTCTTGACGGAGAGCATGTGGAAGAACAGTAAAAACTGAAGATGAATAAGAGGTTGGATCGGCAGCGATGAGGCAGAGTGGAGCAGAAGAAACTACAATGGCGGTGGCCAAAGACTGGGGAGTCCAAAGAGCAAAGAAGTGAGAGAAGCAGAGATGTTTTTTTCTAGAAGCCTGGCCCGACTTTGTTACTTGAATTGTTATTGTTAAGTGGGGAACATGGAGTCACGGAGAAAAGGCTGTGGTAGTTGCTGGAGGAAGTGCGGAATAAAAGTTGGCCGGGTCAGGTGCTGAGTCTTAATAAAGAGAATGGTGTCCTCAGAGGGAGACAGAGTGTCCTTGTGGTTAAAGTCCCGCTGAAGTCAAGCCTCATGTGTTCCAATGTATGAACCACTTAGTGTTGGAGCTCCAGCAATTACATCACCTCTGTAGCCTTTTGCTTCCTCATCTGCAAATTTATGATAAATCACAGTCCTGATCTGATGGAGGTTTGTGAACGGCAAGGGATGTAATTCCTGTAAAACACTTAGCACAGCGCCATCCCAGAGTTAATACTCTTTAGATATTAGCTGTGATTATTATTATTTGAGGAGCTGACATTTGAGCAGGACTGTGAAAGATGAAGGGTATTTTGCTAGGTTGAAAAAGGTGGGGCAGGACATTCCAAGAAGCAAGATTAACATCGAAATGGATTTTCCAGGCCAAGAAGAAAAATACCTCTTTGTGAAAAGATCCTTTTTTAGCTTTACTGTTAGAAAAAGCAAGCCAAAAATTCACACGGGAAATGGGATCTGAAACGCCACCTTTCATTCTGAAATTCGGGAGATATAAGTTTGCATTTTATTATTCTCCTTTGGTTATTTTCTTTAACTTCCATTCCACCCCACCCCACGTGCTTTGCTAAAGCATTTTGCTCTCAGGTTAAAAAGGAAATAAATTATTTGGGAGCATAAAGGATTGATGTAGGGATGCTGGTAAATGAAAACGGGAGCCATTCAGATTAATCAGCCCTTTAGTCATTTCGTTTGTCAAACGTGTATTGGGTTTTTACTCCATGCCAAGCATTATGCTTCGTGCAGAGGACATAATGGTACTTACATCATCTTCACTGTCCTTGAGGGACTGTCACTGGTGAGGGAAAAGGGCAGGTAACCAGACAATTTCAACTTTAAAGGACAGAGGGAAGACACAACAATTAGCCCAGCCTGCAGGGTCAAAGGCAAAGTCACATGATACTAAATCAATATGGGCATCCCTTGAATCCCCCTCTTGAAAGAAAGTTGGAGTGAAGCCTGACTGGAGAAGATGAAGGTTGTTCCCCAGCTATGACCTGGAGTGTGTTATAAAGCGTGCATAACTCAGCTTTCTGTGTGCGTCATGGAGAGCATCTCTTTACTTGATAATTGACCTGCTTCGCACTTTCAATATCCTCCTTCTGAAAGAAAAGGTTTCATCATGGCTCAGATAAATTAGAAATGTTAATGCTGAGATAATTAGCACTGCTTTTCAAGACTTATCTTTAATAACTCATTTCAATCATCAGCCCTAAATGAAGTTTTGATCCCACCATCTCCTGTCGTGATGGAAGCAGTCCAGAGTTGGAGTTGGGTTTCCGGACCAAATGGTAGCTTTCAGGCTACATATGATGGGCTTGTATCCCGCATGGAGGGTGACTTCCAGTCACTGTTCACTTGAGTGTTAAAATTCAACGTACAGATTCACAGCTACTCAGGGATCTTTGAGTTTAATGAAGTTGACTCACAGAGCTGGAGGGTAGGAAAGGCAGATTTTGAGGCTGACGGCATCTGGGAAAATCAAGGGAAGAAAGCTCCATGAACAAATTATCTGAGACAACCTTTTTCTGTTCCAGTCCTATGGACTCCTTTTTCAAGTTGGAAAGTCATGGGCACAAGCACAGGAGGCAGAATCAGACTTGTCCTTTGCTCTTCTCCCCACCAGCTCTGATGCTTGCTACTTATATTTTGTCTAAATTTACTAAAACTGTAATTTTTTCATCTGTAAAATGGGTTGATATAACCTATCTTATAAGGCTGTCATGATAAAAATATAAAGAAAGACTTCCCTGTCTACCAAACCACTAAGAGCTAACATAAGAAGTGACTAGCAAACATCACTATCATTTACTTATTTATTTTCATTATAGATTGGAAGCAGGATCCATATTCTTTTTCTTAATGTTTATTTTTTGAGAAAGACAGAGACAGAGCATGAGCAGGGGAAAGGTCAGAGAGAGAGGGAGACACAGAATCTGAAGGAGGCTCCAGGCTCTGAGCTGTCAGCACAGAGCCCAACACAGGGCTCAAACTCATGGACTGCAAGTTCATGACCTGAGCTGAAGTCGAACGCTTAACCGACTGAGCCATGCAGGTGCCCCAGGATACCCCATGTTCTAACACAGCAAGAGCTTGGTGAACATTTGATGAATAGTTGTACTGTAGGGATATCTATGCACGATGCTTGGGTGTATAATTCTCTATTACATCTTTTTTGTCTTTTTTAATTTTTACCATCGCCACCATAGAATTCACTTTCCACACCATCTAAGAAAATTGACACCTGGAAAAAGTGGAGAATGTAAATTTACAGAACTGGAGACAGGGGTTGCAGATCTATAAGTCATTTCACCTCCATAGACCTCGTTTATCCCTTTAGACAGCAGATGTTTGGACTGGTGGATATATTAAATACCTTTCAGCTCTAGTCTCTGTTAGGAAGGACGGAAGCAGACAATGCTTAGAGAGTGCTTATGACGTGCCACATCCTGTAGTGGGCATCTAATGTCATCTCATTTAGTACATTTCAAAAGCACTTTTTTTTTGTAAATTATACAAAGTTTTACATTTGAAGACACAGTGACTAAGGTGTACATTAGCCAGAGATTGTTTCCATTGCAAGAAATAGACACTAACTTGCTCTAGTATAAGTGAAATTCTGGGTTTATTAGCAGGTCATAGAGAGGTTTCACTGAATCCAGAGGAAAGCAGGAATACCCTCTAAGTATGGCAGCTGCTGTCAGGGCTTTGCCCTCCTCCTCCCTTTCACAGGACACATTGACTATGCTCCCCATACCCCTAGCCTCAGTAGAAGAATTAGAAATTTTTCTGTGATTACTGAGCTTGTCTGTCAATCCAGAGAAGCCTTTTGATGGCTTCCCTTTGATTTTTCAGTTTCAAATATATTAGATACTTAAGAATCAAATTTTGGTCATTAGACATCATGATCCAATAGAGTTCTTATCGTTCTAGGTTTGGAAAGCTATGAGGAAACTGTAACAGAGAATCCAAACACTAGGCCAAAGGTGCTAAGCTAGAAAACAAATGGCAAAAATAAAATAAAAATTTTAAAGGAATCTGAGTAAAGTAATTTTGGTAGACAGGTTTGTGTATGTGCATATGTGAGCGTGCACACTGTGAATATATCATCCAACTCTCTCCTGGCCTATAAGGCTTCTGCTGAAAAATTGCTGATAGTCTTATTGGCATTCCCTCATATTTGATGCATCTTCTTTCTCTTGCTCTCAAAACTCTCTTTGTCTTTGACTTTTGAGAGCTTGATTAAAATGCATGCTGGTGAAAATCTCTGCTTGGGAATCTTTGAACTTTTTGTGCCTGGAAGGCCATATCTTTCCCCAGATTTGGGAAGTTTTCAAGGACTATCTCTTCAAGTTTTTGTCCCTTTCTCTCTCTTTTCCTTCTGGGACTCCCATAATGCAAGCGTTTTTCTTTCTGGTATCCCATAATATTCATAGGCTTTCTTCACTCTTTTTCATTCTAATTTTTGCGTTTCTCCTCTGACTAGATATCAAGAGATCTGTCTTCAAGTTCACAGATTCTTTCTTTTGCCTTATTGAGTCTGAGGTTGAAGTTCTATGTTTTATTTTTTCATTTTGTTTATTGTATTCCTCAGCGCCAGAATTTTTATTTGGTTCTTTGTTGTAATATGTTTCTCTTTGTTAAACTTAGCATTTAGTTCAGGTGTAGCTTTCCTGAGTTCATTGAAATGTCTATCTGTATTCTCTTGAACCTCCCTGAGCTTCCTTAAAATTTATTTTGAGTTCTTTTTCAGGTGACTTGCAGATTTTCATTTCTTGGGGTCAGTTACTGGAAAGTTATTATGTTCCTTTGTTGGTGTTGTTCATCTTTTTGATGGCTTTGCACTGATGTCTGTGCATTTGATGATACAGTCACCTTTTCCAGCCCTTTCAGACTGGCTTCAGTGGAAAAAGACTTTCACCTAAAGGTGGATTCAAGTGCACTGGCTGGAAGGGATGCAACATCTTTGGCTCCTGGGGAAGCACAACAACAGTCTCCATGCAGCTCTGTCAGCTGAGGTCAATGTCAGTGCAGCTAAATCAAGATGTATGAAATGACTATTGAATACTGGAGACGAACCATGGACTGAGGGGGGAGGGGGAGGGAGGGAGGGGGGATGGTCATGGTGGGGGGCACTTGTGGGGAGAAGCACGTGGTGTTATATGGAAACTAATTTGACAATAAACTATTATAAAAAAAAGATGTATGAAATGATGTAGATAAATAACTATAATTTACAAAAAAATATACAGTAATAGAAGCAGTGATGTGGAAACTTAAAGGAGAGAGTTCATCACTGACCATCAGAGTCTTTTCAGACTGGATAGCTTTTGAAAAGATTTTTGAAACACAAATAGATAATTCTACATCAGTTAAAATAATCATCATCAATTTAAATCCTTAGTTTTATCAAAGGCAGAAAGCTTTTAATGAGTGCTAGAATATCGTTTTAACCTGTAATTAATATATGTACACACATTCCTTTCTCAAGTGTGTTCCAACTGTTCATTGTTTGCCAAGTACAAGATCATAAGACATGGTCCTGGCCTCTAAGAAGTTTATATTCTAGGAAAGGATACAGAAGAGTAAGTCAATTGAACAACAGAACAGTACGCTACATGCTAAAAGAGGTATATGTACTATACACACATACACACACACACACACACACACACACACACAGAGGAGGTAATTGACTCAGATTAGAGAAGTCAAGATAACATCTTCTAAACATATTGAAATATGGGCAACATGCTACATCAATATTTTACTCAATCACAATATATTACAAGCAAGTATAATAGGAATTGCATTCACACAAACCTAGGTACAAGTCCCAGCTCAACCTATCAAATAACCAAGATATTTATCCTCACTTAAGCCAAATCTCCTCATCTATAAACTTTGGGGAGTTGGGAGGATGAACTTACCTCAATGAATTAATTGAGATAGTAGATGTAAGTCATTGGAGATACCGAATAAACTTTAGTTATTATTAATTGTCTTGCTATTCATAACAATTAACACTTTTCCACCAATTAATTTCAGTAAGTTGAAAAGAAATATTAACTCACTGGCAACCATCCAGTGCTACCTTCTGTCGTCATAATAGCTACACGAAGGGTCAATGTTGGGTCCTTTGAAATGCTGAAGGACATCTTTGTTACATTCTCATGCTATTGAGGGTTACAGATATGATCAGAGTAAATCTGGTGATGATGTTACCACAGAGATACCACTGCCACGCAAAGGATTCCTTCCTTACCAAAGTGAATCCTCCCTGCCAAAGCACCTGACACATTAGCCATCCACAAAAAGCCCTCCATAAATTCTTGACAAAGAGATGCATGAATAAATAGATAAATAATGGAGTGCGTGAATGAACAAGCATATGAGTAACACTTGTCCTTTTGGGCAAGACACAGGACAAACCATTTGGTGTGACATCTTCACGACTCTTCGGAGTCAGATCCGCTAGCATATATTAAGTTCTGTTACCCCAAGTAAGGGAGTTTCATAGACATGATCTTCTTTCACTCTCTCAACAACCTTTTGAATTAGGAAGCATTAACTCCATTATGTGGAGTTTGGGAAAGGAAATCCAAAAAGGTAACATGTCTTGTCCAAGAATTGCACTGCTGGTCTGGGAGAGTCTGAATCCAGCCAAGTGCATTCTCTATTTAGTGATACAGTTCTTGGAAAAGCTGTGAACTCAAAGTCTTTTCACCAGAAAATACTCTTCTTTTACTTTCACTTTTTTCTCTGAAGGCTCAACTGTCTACCAGTTACCTATTCTAGAAACCTAGACATCAACAGAGAAGCCATGTCTTCCCCCACTGCCTTTCATTTTTGATGAATTACTGATATTTACTAATCTCCTCCTAGAAATCTCAAATATTTCCCCCATTATTCCTCCTGCATGCTATTCTCTTTGTTCAGCCCACTGTCTTCTTTCACTTCATCTAATTTAATTGCCTTACAATTCATCCTGATTCTTCTAGCTTGTCAGCTTAATTTCATCTTTCATGCAACAGTCACAACGGTCTTTATGGAACCCATGGATGATAACCTCACTCTCCTGATTTTATTCTTCAATCACTCCTTTTATCTCATAAGAAAAATATGCATGAATATGAAGCCATAATGGTCTGATTCCCCTCACTTTGTCCATTTCTGTTCCGCACTATTTATTCCCTCCTCTTGCTACTGTCTTGCCCCCACCATCACACGGTGCTCACTATAAGGCAATACCGTGTATTAAGAACTGTTCTAAGTGTTTTACTTCTAATAATCTCTTCAATACCACAACAACCCCATGAGATAAGTACTTTATTAGACTGTGAAATCTGTGGAGGAAACGATGTGACTGCATCTTATTCAACTTTTCATTTCCAATGTCTAGCACAGGACATGGTCCATAGTAGGTATTCTGTGAACATTTGTCAGGTGAATAAATGAATGGTTGAATATAATATGGGGTAAAGGTGTCTAATGCTGATACTAAGAATAATCTAAAATTAAATGCCACTATTTAGTAGCGTTTAACTGCTAAAATTAAATTAGCCCAGCTAATCAGAACTCTATACTCTTCCCGTATCCCAGTTTGAAATCTCTATATCGATCATATTTTCAACATGCTGGTTGAAATCCAGAGTCATAAAAACTCCAGAACTTAAAAATAATTTTTTAAAACGGTGAATTGCTATGCTCTCCTTTCCCAAAATCTTATGAAGTCTTGCCATGCAAGCCAATGAGAAGACCACAGTCAGTCCCCAAGTCTTTGAGTCCAGCCAATTGCATTCAACCAAGACCGGGGAAAGCAGACTTGCCATAAAGAATCGCTGTTTCTAAACCTTCAGTAATTGAGCTGATTTGCATTTTCCCTCAACATGAACTGATTTTCAGTGGGAGAAAAATCAACTTCTGTTTTGTACTCTAACGGGAGGATAAAAGTGATACAACCATGATTTCCACTGATTAGAGATTCCTGCTCATTTTCTGCTGCCTGCTGGCCATTTGGTAGCATTTTAATTTAACTTTCCACTTGCATGTTCTCCATTAATATTTATGAAATTATTACTAGATGTGGTTCAGTCTTTTAAAACCGGATTTGAAGCATTCGGCAAAATACATTTGCTAGTAGTTGTGAACAAATAATGCTACAGAAGCTCTTAGGAAGCTTCCATTTCTTAATGGATCTCTTTTTGTTCCTGAAGCTAAGATCACTAAAAAGCAGTGTGTGCCTAATCAGCAAGTCAAAGTTTTAATAATTACACTATATGTTGTATATTACAGGAATCCTTAGACCTGTATCCTTAGACTTTTATCCAATTCCTGACTTTTTTAACAAAATCTGTGGAGTCATAAAAGCCCATAAGCTAAAGACAAAGTTGAATTCCCAGGACCTACATCAACATAATAAAAAACTAGGATGCCTAATGATCTTTGTAATTGAAGAGTTCTTGTTCACCTTTTTAAAAGATTTTATTCCCCCAAAACCCCTCCACGAGGCAGGTGCTGTCATTCCCCCTGTTTTATAAATTAGCGTTTTTAAGACACGAAGGCTTATGGAATGTCGTTCATTTTGTAAACACTGTCTGAATGGCAGTCCTCAGCCAGACTGTGTACCTGGGTCTGTGCACCCACGATCTCAAGGCCCCTGGGGGAGCAAGGCACTCCGGGAAACAGGCCATCGTGGTGTCCTGAGGGTTTAAAACACTGACACCAGCGGTTCTACTCCTCGGAAGGAGAACTAACCATAACCGAAATGGGGAGCCGCAAGAGCGGCTCTGAAAAGTTAATCACGTTTTGAAGCTGCACCCCCAGGATCATAAGCAAATCCAGCAGAGGCATAAGATACCCTAACTTTTCAGGAAATGGCATCGGGACTCCTCTGTGGCAGCAAAGAGTGAGGGGCGAGGGGCCACTTGGAGGAAGAGCAGGGGACCGGATCACATAGGGCTTTCTGGTTCACATTTCATTTTATTTAGGTGATGAGGAATCATTTTATTTTTTAAAAATTTTAATGTTTGTTTGTTTGTTTGTTTGTTTGTTTGTTTTGAGAGAGAGAGACAGATCATGAGCAGGGGAGCAGCAGAAGGAGAGGGAGACAGAGAATCTGAAGCAGGCTCCAGGCTCTGAGCTGTCAGCACAGAGCTCGATGTGGGGCTCGAACCCATGAACTGTGAGATCATGACCTGAGCCGAAGTTGGATGCTTAACCGACCGAGCCACTCCGGCGCCCCTACTGCCCTTTTTTTTTTTTTTTTTTAGATACAGTGAAACAGCATAACAAAAACCACCCAGGATCAGGAGTGTGACAGATGGATGATTTTGACCCTGGGTTTCTCTTCTGTGAAACGCGAGTAACAGTATCCCCTGGGAAGCTTCAGAAACATAGTAAGTGCTCAGTAAATATTTGTTCTCATTTCTTCCCTTCGGCCTTCATTTTCTCAACATTGGAAGTCTTGGTGCCATTGTTCCCAACACCAGTGTTCTTCCTGACATGACTGTCACACTTTGTGCCACTTCTTCATCAATAACAATTTCTGAACACACGTCTACAGCCGGTTTCCCCTGACCCGGTCCTGTAAGAGATGTCGTGTAAGTCTCTCTATGTAATGCAAGTGAAGAGCACGTTGAAATCGCCTGATTTATTTCAGATTAAAATACAGCGTTTCGCAGGAGGCAAGAATTTGTTTTATTTGGTTGTGTTTTTCTTTACAAAAACCCTCAATGTTTCTCCATTGCTGTAGTTTCTCTGGCATCAATAAAGCAAACCCCATTATTTTCAATGCTCGTTTTGGTGCTTATAAAAGAGAAATGAGTATATTAATGTTAGAACTTAAAATATTCGCAGTGAAGAAGGAAGCCTTGATCATTTTTCATTTATGCAGTTTGAAACCATGGGCCTGAAGTGGTACATATTTATGAGCTGCTCTGAGAAGGAACGCAATTATTAACTGGGCAGCATGAAAGAGACTTGATTAGCTGAAGAGCTCTCTCTAGGCTGCAGATGCGACACAGCACCTTGTAAACACTTAAGAAATACTTTCGTCTTCAAGGCAGTTCAATTCGGTTCAGCTAACATGGAGGCAAAACTAGCACAAGATACGTGGGGGGTGTTGCTTATTAGAAAGATCTCGGGTTCCTCCCCTCTCCCCTCCCTCTTCCCAGAGCTAATGCTTTATTCTTGAGGAGCTCTTTCTGATGTCTCTCTCTCTCATCCCCTCAAGGGCCTTCCTCTGATCCTTGCAGCCAGATAACGTGCCTCTGCTCACCCTGCTGGCCGTGGGCTGGCAATCAGCTCGGCACCCCTGCATTGCATCATACTGCTCTCTTGCTTCATTTGCCATCCCCAGGAATTGTGAGCTGCTGAAGGACAGGGACTATTTACTTTACGCCTAAATCCACAGCACCAAGCCCAGGGTCTACCCACATAGGCATTCAATAAATGTCCATTCAACCAAACAATGAATGGATGAGTCAATGAATGAACCAAAGAATGAGTTGAAGCATCGACTTAATCAAGCATTTTTGTGAATGATACGCAGAAGGCATCGACCAACCTAGTCCCAGTGAACAGGTAGCTCACTAGGACAAGACGCTGAACGACAGAGCTTATTTTCAGCACAACATGCAAGTATCTACACTTCTGTTAGCAGCGGCCATCATGTGCTTCTTGCACACCTCCCAAAAAGTTATAGTTTAAGGTAAGATTGAAAGAGGATTCCACCGAGGTGCCTGGGTGGTTCAGTCGGTTAAGTGGCCAAATTCTGCTCAGGTCATGGTCTCACAGTTTGTGGGTTCGAGCCCCACGTCAGGCTCGGAGCTGGAGCCTGCTTTGGATTCTGTGTCTCCCTCTCTCTGCCCCTCCCCCACTCACACTCTGTGTTAAAAATTAAAAAAGAAATAGGATTCAACTATTATAGCAGTGATAATAATAATGTATTATAATAATCTCATACATTTGTCCCAAGCTTTATATTTATAAATAATTTTTAAATACATCAGCTCACATAATTTTCCATACTTTGTAGCAAAGGGACAGAGCTCCAAGAAGCTGCAAAGTTTTCTTGTGGGTTCTCAGGCTCTTTATAACACCAGGGTCTACACAGGTCTACTGGTCTAACACCCCACGGGAGGTGACAGTGCTCTGAGTGATTATTACTGGACTGAATTCTGGGCTAGGACACCCATGTTTTTCTACAGCTGATGACAAAGTGTCAATTGGTCAAAAACAATAATAAAACGATGTTTCTTCAATCATAATCTTCACATAGTGGTGATTTCTGTACCACACAGGGCCAGTATTCAGACTTTTTATATGCCTGTCAGCATTCTAATCTGTTCCTCAGGATGAATTTTACTTTTGCAATTATTCTGTGTATCTTTTATATTGTTATCAAATGTGTTCTCATTTTCCACACTTTTTTTTTATTTTTAATTTACCCTTCAGACAATGATGAAGAATTCCACTTTCCTAAAAGTTGTATGACATTTCTAATTTTTATCTAAATGACAAATTTTCCGAAGTAGGTGCTGTGAATCACAACCTCACACATGGATAATTTCTTAGCACTCCACATTGATTCTTTAAGTCTATTTTAAAACAATCTGTCCATTCTCTAAACTCTTTCACTAAGATGGATATTAATTTTAAATCTATCAGATAGTTATTCTTATTTTGTTTCTTTTGTTTTTGCCACAGAAAATGGTAAATTTATTTTATTTTAAGCCACTTTTACCTAAAATGAGTATAAATTTGGCTACCTCATGACATTATTTTGCCATCATTTGATAGGACCTCTGAAGCCTGAATTAAAGTTCTCATGAAAGTAGCATGTGATGTAGAATTAAAGAGAGAGTCGAAGGAGTGCCTGAATGGCTCAGTCGGCTGAGCATCCAACTTCAGCTCACGTCATGATCTCACGGTTGGTGAGTTCAAGCCCTAAAAGGGCATGATTATGTTTCCAGGTCTGTTAGATGTTGGGCATGTGAGTGCACAAAGAACAGAAGGCAACATTCTTTTTGCACTCCATTGTGAACCCATTATTGCTGGCATTACCCTTGGAGAGAGGATCAAGATTGAAGGGTCCAGGAAGCTCATCTGAACTGGAAGATAATCTCCCAGAATAAAAAAAAAAAATCATAGCTGATAAGGGGGAAAAGTTGTGGGATTTTAAAAGTTTATTTATTTATTTTGAGAGAGAAAACACACAAGCATAGGGCGGGCAGAGAGAGAGAGAGAGAGAGAGAGAGAGAGAGAGAGAGAGAGAATACCAAGCAGGCTCCACACCATCAGCACAAAGCCTGATGCAGGACTTGAACCCACAAACGGTGAGATCATGACCTGAGTGGAAACCAAGAGTCCAATGCTTAATTGACTAAGCCACCCAAGCACCCTCTTTTTTTATTAAAAATTTTTGAATGTTTATTTATTTTTAAAAGACGAAGATAGACCACAAGTAAGAGAAGGGCAGAGAGAAGGAGACACAGAATCCGAAGCAGGCTCCAGGCTTTGAGCGGTCAGCACAGAGCCCAATGCAGGGCTCAAACTCATAGCTCATGATCTGAGCCAAAGTCAGAAGTTTAACCGACAGAGCCACCCAGGAGCCTGATAAGGGAAGGAAGTTCTAGCCAGAGTCAGGGACACACATCAGGCCTGAAGAAGAAGACAAGACTTAATAGGGAAAAAAATGAATCATGAGGATCAATCTCAAGGATGTCAATATGGAGAAAAAGGTATGAATATAGACACTATGATCAAGACAAGGGAGGTAGACTCTCATCTATGTGGGGCGTTTCTGAGAGTTAGATTTTACCCATCTGCTTATCTATCTGATCGAGATTGAAGGGGATCAGTGGCCAAGGGCAGGGCAGGGCTTATTTACAGCTTTGGAGCAAAGCAGGACCGTCCAAGCTGAGGGACTTTCTAAATCACAGCTTAGTCTGAACACAGAACAAGTTGAGAACTGAGTGGTTCAGGCTGAAATCTAGGTCACCAGATTCAAAGAAGATAAAACCAAAGGGTCAAGATCAGGCAGGTAAAAGGTAAAGACATAAAGGAGACAAGGAGAGTGGAGCTTAGGTCTGGAGTACGGATCATTTTGGCCACTGACATACCGCATCGGGGTAACTAGACCCCGTAGTTTGTGGGAAAGGTCATCCCAGATGCTCGTGGTGCCGTAGGAAGTGGGCTCCACGCTCATGAAGCAGCTGTGCATGGGCCCTGGGGTCCTCAGCGGATTAGCAATTTAGTTTCAGTATCATGTGCAGTTTATCGACTCTAGGCATATAACAACTTGTAATTTTCCACACATATTCCTTACTGATACCTCATTTGCTTTGAGACAACTTGCTCGAAGGAGAGAGTAAGTAGTAGGATCGGTTCATACACCAGACGTGACTGCGCCGAGCTCTCTGAGATGTTCCAACCAGTAACGTCCTTCAGATGGTTTCCTTTAATTTGCAGACATCAAGGCCTCCCACGGCTAAGAAAAGCAAGTGTGTCAGGCCACTGTGTGTCTGCCTTCCACACGAGGTAATATGGAACTTCAGCGGTACGATTATCTATCCCTCCCCGCCAGGAGAATGATTACGTCATGTCACATGAGTGGGCGGCAGGCTGCTGGAAGTCTCTTTCGGAGTGCTAGCATTCTTCTTCTGTTCGCTTCTCTGAGAGTATTTTCCACTTTTTGAAAGTCCCTGGCTTTGTGAACTCACAGCACCAAACTATGAATGATGCGTGACAAGGAAAAGTCTGTCCTTTCTAGCTACGAAACTGTAAGGATCTGGACAAACTTTCCACTCACTCAGACAACTCAATCATTTGCAAAAAAAAAAAAAAAAAAGGTCAATAACATAAACAACAAAAACGATATTGGAAAACAGAATTATTAGAACAGGGGTGGAGGAAAGAAAGAAATGAGAGGGAATTAGAAAGAGAAAAATGCATACAGCAAAAGGTATCATTTTTTTCTCCCCTTTCATGTTTTCAGCCCTTTTGTCTGCATCAAGGAATCTATCTGAGAATAAGGCTTGTTTACTTACACGCACACAAACACACACACGTGCACACACACACCACCCACCCTGTTTAAGTCTATCTTTTTTGCCAGCTGTGTGATTTTTTTTTAACTGGTCTATTTTATTTTCCTTTGTGTTCATTTCAGTTCAAACCAAAGTCATGATGGGATAGTGACTATTTCTGAGTCAAAGAGAACAACACACAACTCAACCACCCTGACTTACGCCTCCGGCACTGGCCTGGCCAGAAGGCTGCTGGCTCTGGTAACTGGGAGCCATGCTTTCATGCCGGGCTGGCTGGGAAACGGAGGTGGGGGAGGAGGAGGGGCCAGGGAGCCCCGAAGGGGCCACCCAACTCGAACTCGACCCGGCAACCAAATCCCTCCCTCCACACAGAGTTCGGAGTTTTGTTTTCATCCCGATTCTGCCATTTACCAGTCTTAGGACTGGGGACAAATCACTCAAACTCTGTGAGTCTTATTTTTCCTTAAAAAAATTTTTTAATAGTTTATTATCAAATTGTTTTCCATATAACACCCAGTGCTTCTCCACATAAGTGCCCCCCACCATGACCATCACCCCCCTCCCTCCCTCCCCCTCCCTCTTCAGTCCATGGTTCATTTTCAGTATTCAGTAGTCTCCCTTGATCTGTGTCCCTCACTCTCCCCAGCTCTCTTTCCCCCTTCCTGTCCCCATGGTCCCCTGTCAGGACTCTCCTGTTAGACCTAGGAGTGACAACATATGGTATCTGTCCTTCTCTGCCTGACTTATTTCGCCTAGCATGACACCCTTGAGGTCCATCCACTTTGCTACAAATGGCCATATTTCATTCATCCTCATTGCCATATAGTACTCCTTTGTATATATACACCACATCTTCTTGATCCATTCATTGATTGATGGACATTTAGGCTCTTTCCATGATTTGGCTACTGACAAATCAAGAGACTACAGATGCTGGCGAGGGTGTGGAGAGACGGGCACCCTCCTGCACTGTTGGTGGGAATGTAAACTGGTGCAGCCGCTCTGGAAAACAGTGTGGAGGCTCCTCAAAAATCTATCAATAGAACTCCCCTATGACCCAGCAATAGCACTGCAAGGGATTTACCCAAAGGATAAAAAAAAATTGTTTTAATTAAGTTTATTTATTTATTTTGAAGGAGAGAGATGGTGCACAGAGTAGGGGCAGAGAGAGGGAGAGAGAGAATCCCAAACAGGCTCCATGCTGTCAGCGCAGAGCCTGAGCGGGGCTCAAACTCACTAATGGCCACATCATGGCCTGAGCTGAAACTGGGAGTCAGATGCTTAACCGTCTGAGCCCCCCAGGCTCCCCTCATCTTATTTTTTCTTTTTACCAATCAATTGTGGGAAATAAAGCCATCTTAAAGTTTCGTGTTAAGGATTAAGCTATGTATAACATATGCAAAGCCTACAGTATCTGAAACATAATGGGTATTAAATAAATATTAGATATTAAATCAGATTTTTAATATTAAAAACTAGAGATTCGATACTCCTTGATTAGGGTTATTAGTTATTGTTTCACTTATTCCTGTAAGTGCCTTTTCCTGGTTATTACACTTAATTTTTTTTCTATAAAATGAGTATAATTTCAGTATTGAAAATGAAGCAGTAAGTTACCCGATGGTAAAATAAAGAGAATATTTTCTTATTCCTTTTTTGATTACTATTATCAACCAAGGTAATATCTTTCATGGACAATGATTCTTAGAAATCAGCGTGTGTTTCATTCTGAATGGTGCTCTAGCACTGATGAAAGTGCCCTGATATCGGAGGCAGGCGGACTGGACTTGGAATCCAGAACGTTCTCTTCATTGCCATTTTGCACTTGGGCACATCACTTAAACCCTCATTCTCAGCTGATTCGCAGAATGATTGACTGAGACCCTAGCACTGCTTCAAAGCTAGAGTGGCTGCGATAATAGTGTAAATCCAAACCCTCACAATTTCCTTATCTGTTAAATGGAGACCATAAAACCCACCCTGGTCCCTTGCCTGAACAGCAGTGACTAATAGCTCTCTCCACTTTCGCTCCGCCCCCACTCATTACCCCACTGCCCATCTTTTCTCCTCACCGAGATCCAGACAATCTGCTGACACATCAGCAAATTGTACAGCAGGCTCTCTTCATCTCAGACCTCAGCTGTGACCTCCCAGCACAGGTAAAGCAAAATCCACAATTCTGAGCATGCCCACAAGGCCCATGCCGTCCAGACACATCTCCCTTCACTGTCCCTTTGCTCAGAGGGGTCCAGACGTACTGGTCTTCCCTTCTGCGAATAAGCTGATCTTTTTTCTATTCTACCTCAGGACCTTTGCACATGCTATTCTCTGAGCCTTTTCCCTTAGATTGTGTATGGCTTGATCCCTCCCTTCAATAAGCTCTCCCCTCAAAGGTAACCTCTCAGAAAGACCTCCTCTGACCTTCTCATCTAAAATATCCACTCCCAGGGGCACCTGGGTGGCTCAGTTGGTTAAGCATCTGACTTCAGCTCAGGTCATGGTTTCACGGTTCATGGATTTGAACCCTACGTCAGGCTCTGTGCTGACAGCTCCGAGCCTGGAGCCTGTCTTCGGATTCTATGTCTCCCTCTCTCTCTGACTCTCCTCCGCTCATGCTGTCTCTCTCTCTCTCTCTCTCTCAAAAAAATAAATAAAACATTAAAATATTTCAAAATAAATAAATTAAAAAAAAATAAAATAGCCACCCCCAATGTCTCTACCTCCTCACACCCTCTTTGCTCTTACCCTGCTTTACTTTTTATGCATAACACTCACCAAGACCCTAAATTCTATCGCCTGTCAGTATATTTGATTATTTATGGCCTGGTTTGCCCACCAGACTTTAATCTTCATAAGGGTAAGGTCCTGATTCCATGTTCATTGTAGTGTTTCCACTACTGTGAAATGATGTGCCTGGCACATGATGGGTGTTCGTACATATGCACTGTCTGCCTGAGCAAATGAACATTTCCAAAGCTGTTTGATGATTAGCGAGATAAGCTATGTAACGTGACAGCAGAGTGCTTCGCCCCAGGTGGATGCTTAATGCGTGAACTTCAAAGGCCCGGCGCCAGGATGAACTAGAGCAGGGTCGAGTGAATGGAAGGCACGTTCGCGGCAGGGGAAAGGAAGTAGGTGGGCACAGCTAACATGGGGCCACGCTTCCCCTGCAGGTGGGCCTGAGAAGAGAGAGGTCTTACCTAGAAAGGAAGAGTCAGGCATCAGCTCCTGGGCAGATGACCAGCAGGGCCCTGGAGATATTGGAGGTCCAGCCCCGAGTGTGAAATCTTTCAAGAAGATGGGACATCTCTTTTTCTGTTGGCCGCATGAACTTTTCTCTTCTCGAAGACTCCCCATCTCCTTACCTTCTTACATCAGTTGCCTGGACAACTGTGTCACATTCTACACAAGCGCTCTGTTGATCCCAAATCCTTGTCTTTAATCCACCCTCCAAAATGGATGCTATCTCGTATCGCTCCTCCAAGGAGATAACGGTTCTAAGTCCCGAGCATGCCATCTGATTCCTGACTTTCTCTCCTGCCTCATAGCTCGCCCTTTCCCACCACAGATCGTATCCTCCAGCTCGACAAAATTACTCATGATTTCCCAACCACGCTATGCTTTTGTTCTGCCTTCAATTCCACTCCTAACTTTTTGCACATGACACAGTTCTTTCCTAGTGCTTCCCTAGTACAGCACACACACTTCTGTGCCACCACCCTCTCATGGAAAACACTGGTAGCTCCAGTGTTGTCTAATCCCATTACTGATCCCCCTTTTCCTGTTAATCATGTCAACAGCGCATGTCTTTCTCAGAACAGGGCTGCCCAAGGACACAGGTTAGCCAATAAAAATACTCCATCCTTTGGCCACAGAGAATTATTCTGTGAGAGGAACATGTTCCAAGCAAAGCTACTCAGTTCCTTCCCTGGAATTGATATATGAAAGTGGGAGAGATAAGCATCTTTTGTTTGGCTGTTCTATGAAGATAACAGGATGTAGGTCCAACAGCCATGAGGTCAGATCTTGTTTACAGAATAAAGCCAGACACAGACATGCAGAGCTGAGAGGGGTAGAGACACAGGGCCCTGAGGACATCTGGCACAGAAACTGACATCGAGTGCTGAGTCAGTCAACACAATGAACACAATAGTATTTACTGAATAATGGACAGATGCCTAGGTAGATGTGTGGACAGATGGAATAATGATGGATGGTCAGATAGACTGATGAGGAGGTGTGCACCTGCGCCGTAATTAGGACCAGATGAAGAATGTAGACCTGTGCATAGTGTAGATTTCCTCTTCTTTTCTTTGTGTTCTACACTACTTTAAACAGCACCACACCTTCCTGTTTGCTTTGTGAAGTCATACCAAATGCCACGTTGCCTGTTTCTGAGAGTCTCTGTGATTTTCCGATGGCTTCCATTGTTCAATCAAATGAAACATTTTTCAGAACATCTCATCTATGTGTGTTTCTAACAGCTTTTTATGATTCATCATTGACCAAGCTCACTCTGTATAGCTTTAATTGACATTATATTTAGATTTATTGTTGTGGCTGACTTTATTTTTTTACATTTTTAATTGGATTATCTTCCAAAGGGAAAATATTAGAGCTTGAGTAGAATTATATTAAGTTAAAAAATCTGCCTTGGAAGATTTCAAGGATTGATGATGCTTAGCGTTATAGAGAAGGGAACTCACATACCCAGCTGACAGAAGTTGTATATTAGCAAATTTTACTGGGAAACAATTTGGCAGTATGTGTCTGATTACCAATTCCACTTAGGGAAATTTTTGCCTAAGGAAGTAACTGAATAATTGTTCAAATGTATATATGAAGTATATTCACTACATCATTATTTTTTTAATGCTTTATTTTTGAGAGAGAAAGAGAGAGACAGCTTGAGCAAGGGAGGGTCAGAGAGAGAGAGGGAGACACAAAATCCAAAGACAGGCTCCATTCTCTGAACTGTCAGCACAGAGCTCGACGCGGGGCTCAAACCCACGAACCACGAGATCATGACCTGAGCCGAAGCCAAACACTCAACTGACTGAGCCACTCAGGCTCCCCTCACTGCATCATTATTTTTAAAATGATTTTAATTTTTAAGTAATTTCTATACCCAATGTAAAGCTCAAACTCACACTCCCAAGATCAAGAGTCATGTGGTCTACCAAGTGAGCCAGCCAGGTGCTCCTGAATCATTATTTCTAATGCTGAAATACTGAAATGTCTAAACCATCTGTCAATGTGGGATCAGTTAAATAAATTAGAACACACATAGGTTATATAATATTATATGTAAACTAAAAAGATAAGATATACAAATGACATATATATGGATATAAAGATAAAAATACAAAGGAATATGTAAGTATATAGTTATATAGACAGATATATAAAAAGAGATGAGAAGATCTTCTTGATATGTTGTTAAATGTAAAAATACACATTACTGTTTATAACTCCACTTTTATAAAAACTAATATAATATTCATATGCATGTACTTATACATGTTAAAACATCTAAGAGCTAAAAGTATATTTGCCAAACTATTACAAATAGTTCTATCATAAGAGTAGATCATAAAGACCTTCCATTTTATTTTTTGTATGTCTCTGTATTGTTTAGTTTTTTTAATGAGTTAGTAGGTATACTTTAATAATAAGATAAATAATAAAGAGGTTTCTATTTAGGGAAAAGTAGCTATCACATGTTACTCTTTGTTCTTCGGGGTATAGACTGATTATAGTTCTGACTATATTTTAAGAAATGTACCTGTGCAAATTGAGGCTATTCTGTGCACATACTAGCAATGCATCCAGTTGTCTAGAAACGTGTGTATGATACTTATTAGGGCTTGCTTTGCTGTTTGGTTTGGAACAGTAGAGACGTAGAAAACATAAATGTGTTCCTTAATACGTTTGCCTCATGATATTGTCGAGATAAAGCTAACGATTCTAAAACCCAGTATGAGAATGTAAATAAAGATTAAATCCTAAAAATCAGAAAATCTCTTGTGGGGGCTCCTGGGTGGCTCAGTCGGTTAAGCGTCCAACTTCGGCTCAGGTCATGATCTCATGGTTTGTGGGTTCGAGCCCCACGTCGGGCTCTGTGCTGACAGCTAGCTCAGAGCCTGGAGCCTGCTTCAGATTCTGTGTCTCCCTCTCTCTCTGACCCTCCCCCGCTCACACTGTCTCTCAAAAAAATAAATAAAATGTTAAAAAAAATTTTTTTTTAAGAAAATCTCTTGTGTGTGGGAGTGTGAGAGACCAATCACTAAGGCTGATCACTTTAGCATAAGTGACGGAAACAAAAACTCAGAAAGAAAGCCAGCATGAGTATGAGGCTGGAGGTTGTTGAGGGAGGATGGCCGGAGAGCGTGAGAAGCTTCTAAGGAACACTCTGCCCATCATAGACTTACTGCATTTTTGGTTTCAATTTTAGGTTTTTCTGTTTGCTTGTTTGTTTAATATGAAAACTTGCTTTGTCCCTCCATTCTAATCAAAGGTAACCTACTTATTTCAGGAGGAACATGGTTAACAAATCACAAATTCTAAATTCACAGGACTGAGCTACATGTTAACTTGGTGACCAGAGCTATGTTACGTAATTCCTCAAACTTGGTTTCTTCATTTGTGAAATACCAGGACGAGGTTCCTTCCCAGGATCCCACGTAAGGGTGTGTATGTGAAAGGGTTTTGTAAACTAGTAAAGCATTTACAAAGATCTCAGTCCTTTTTATTTGTGTCATCGTTTCCGTCAAAATCTCCAGAGACCACCTTGGCCCCCAGTTTTCAGGAAATTAAAAAAAAAAAAAGTCTCCTTGTTTGAGATCAAGTTGAAAGGATAAAGACTTAAAGAGACTTGGGATGGGTTTTCCCTCCACATCTTCCACGATTAATGCCCACAGGCAAGCCAACATGGATGGAGAGACGTGTACCCTCTTCTGAACAATGGGATTTCTGATCCCTGCTTTACAGCATGGTGGTGTGGCTCAAATGAGACAATAGTTTCAGAAATGCATTATAACATCTTCTGTGTCAGACACATGTTGGCTGTCATTAATAACGTTGCTAGTGACACTTGTTAACGAAAACCAGAGCTGGACAGTAGTTCAAGTTGTTAAGCACAGATTTTATTGAAGAACTATTGTAATCGGGGAAAAGAGACCTCAGGATAGGAGTGGGCTCAACTCCAAGTACAAGTACAAGAAGACGTGGGGACTGACAGCCGGAGCAGGTTTGGGGGGTTAGGGGATGGAAGAGTTACTAAGAGGAGACACCGAGGGTAGAGGGGATTCCTCATAGCCTGACCAAGCAGGATTCTTACTCAACGCAGGCCAGGGGGACCAGATATCACCTGGGTCTTCACCTCCATGCCTTATTTCCCCTTCTGGGCTAGACAAGGGGGACAAAATAAAGTGATGTCTGTGGAAGAACATCATAGGGTGTGAAGAGCTTACACTGATGTTGACTTTCTTCAAAGTTTTGAGCTTCACCATTTATGCTAACAACTTTACTGGGAGCAGATTGACCCTGGGCAGTCTGCAGGGCAGGTGCCTTGAGTCCCTCACATCTCACACTATGCTGGAAGGAATTTTGGAAGAGGGCTCTGACAGCATTGTGACCCTTATCATCTTCATGCGAAACTGGAGCTATCCTTTTTGTCCAAAAACATCTGCCAGAAAGATTGTGGCTGGAAGCAACTGGTAAAATGTAAGAATCTAGCATACCCTGTCACTCACTTTGGTCCAATCAAATCCATTTGCATTTCCAAAATGCATCAGTTCTATTCAAAGCCTCCCACAGAAATGGAAATGGCCTTGGGGGAACAGAGTCAGTGACCCTGGGGGATGAGACAGTCACGGACTTTGAATACCAATCTCGATTCTGTGCAGGAGACCTTACCTGTAAGTTCCCAAAGGTGAATGATGGAAATGCCACTTGCCTTCTCGGTGTGACTGATTCCCAGCATCCTGGCATCTAGAGCTGTCAGAACTGATGAAGCCCCAAGGACTTCCGCTAGACCACGTGAAACGGAAGTTACAAGACGACACCTGTAGACCAAAAAGCCATTCTTCAATCTTCATCCAGTGAAGATGGGAAGAGCGGAAGCATCCATGGGAGTGTCGTCAGCCCCTTTCCACTTGTCTGAGGACAGTGCCACCCAGGGAACTACCCCAAGACATTAGTCATCACCCCAGGGTCAGCCAACTGCTCCCCACCCTTTTGTGGAGGCTTCAAGAAGTCCCAAAAATGTAAATCTGTGTGTCTCAAGGCCAGATTGTTCTCAGCACACAATAATAAGTCACAGACATAGATTCAGGATTTAACACCATAATTTCTTCTATTCCCCAAAGATTCCACGGACTCATAATGAGTATTCATTTGCATGTTGCTAAGCCATCATCTGAATGTGTGGTCACCAAGTCACCAGGGTGGCCGTGAGCCATGCTCCGCCCAGCAGCCACGTGTTCATCTGGTTTGAGGTTTGCTGCCCATCACTGTGTCCACGACACATTTTGTGAAAGATAAAATGCCTCGGTGGGCAAAGCAACTCTCGCATTTTAAAAACTGGGGTTAATACAATGTAAAAGATTCCTCATGTAAAGATATGCATGGAAAACAGGTGCTTGTTGACTGAAGTGTGGTTTGGGACAAAATGGACAATCCAGCCTACCATTCTCTTATTCATGCATTTAGAGATTTGACAGTGTTGTCAGGATTGAGCCCCTCTGGCTGTTGAGGACCTGCTATATTTGTCCCACCTGCTCTTTTGAGGATTCCAAGTCCTCCCCAAAGTGTCTTCTAAATATTCAGGGAGCCTATAGGAGAAGCCACAGATGTTTGCTCCAGAACCAGCGGTCAGTCACCTACACTGTGCCATTCGTGATGGCCGGCAACGGGAAGGTCAGGGTGGTGAAACCAGATGTGGTCCCTGGTCATTCTCGACACACACACAGGGCATCATCATTTCTTTGGATCCTGTTCCAGCTCCCAGTGGGGCCACTGTCTGATCCCCTGGAAATCCCAGATCCCGTTGAGGGCCAGCCACAATGTTACATTCATTTCCTACTGCAAATATGCCTATCACGATTCCCTGTCCTTCCTCAACTTCTCTGATGCCTGCCCTCTCACAGGGCCCCTTGTGATTACATCAGGCCCACCACATAACCTGGAATAAGCCCCCACATCTCAAGATCATTAACTTCATCACATCCACAAAGTCCTTTTGCCACATATGGAAATATATTCACAGATCCTAGAGATCAGGTCACAGACATCTTGACAGAGCCATTGTTCCATCTACCAAGATTGTTGACTCTGCTAAGGTTGCTGGCTGCACTCTGACCCCAGCAGATGGGATATGAGTACCACGTGACATCACTAGAAAAAATTTTTTTCACAACCTGTTCATTTATTCTTTCTGGAAGTATTTATTAAGTACCCGTTGTGTGCCAGTATAATTCAAAGCTGGGCTCAGAGCCACAAGCAAGGTAATGTTCATGTCCTCAAACAGCCTCACTTGAGGGGGTAGTTGGGTGGGGGGCTAGCTCCAATCAAGTAAAAGTATAACCAGTATCATTTGAATATTGGTAAATTCTGAGGGCACCTGGCCAAGCTCGGTCAATTAAGCATTGGACTTTGGTTCAGGTCATGATCTCATAGTTCATGGGTTTGAGCCCCACATCAGGCTCTGCACTGGAAGTGTGGAACCTATTTGGGATTCTCTCTCTCTCTTTCCCTCTCTCTTGGTCCCTCCTTCACTTGCATTCTCCTTCTCCCTCCCTCTCAAAATAAATAAACTTAAAAAAAACCTAACTAAATAAATAAATACTGGTAAATTCTGTATAAGAAGAAGGCAGAGTGATATTACAGCATGTGCCTGGGGGAGGCCATGGAAAATTTCTCGAGGGAGGTGACATTGATGCCTGAGACCTAGATTTTGTGAGGAAGCAGACATGAGGAAGCCAGAGAGTTCTCTAGACAGAAGGAACCCCAAGGCCCAGGCTCTGTGGAGGAGAGAACTTGGCCCACTGAGAAAGACCAGTGTAGCTGCGGCATAAGGACTCCGGGGGAGAGTGGAAGGAGATGGAGCTCAGCCATGCAGACTGAAACCAGGTCGTGTGGAGCCTTTACAGACGTGGTACAGAATTTTGCTCTTGTCCTGGGAGCAACGAGACAAATCCAAAAGCAAGAGAGAAGAGACCCAGTCTAAACTGTCAGAAGAACTCTCTGGCACCTGTATGGAGAATGGGCTACTTGAAGGCAAAAAGAGGAAGCAGGGGATATGGGTTTCATGGTGAGCTCAGTAGTTCAGGCAAGAGATGACGGCCATTTGGTTATGTGTAATGGACACTATGAGTAGATTGGGGATATATTTTTGAAATATGGTGGATGAGGATGCAAGAAAACCCAACACCTCACATGGCATTGTTCTCAAGAAGGTAGGAGGATGCGTGGCGTCTGCTATTTTCACGAGGAAGAGTGGGAAGACAGGAATGCAATCAGATTGCAGACTGTGGTGAGTCGGGTTCCATGTTGGATAAGTCAGGTTGGATGTCCGTCAGAATTCAAAGAGCAGATGCAAGTCAGCAGTGGGGTATCTGCATCTGGAGCTTAGAGGAACTAGGGAGAGAAATACAACCTGGAGTCACCGGAGAGGCCAAGGCACCGCATCATTTTGCGCAGGTGACAGTGGATATGCCAAGGACCCACTGACTCTGGGAAAGAGGAGAAGCCCCGGGGCATGGGGAGGCAGCCTAGATGGCCGAACCCCAGTACCCCCACCAAGGGAGCTTGCTCTCGCATAGAGATTCAGGGACACAAGGCTCTTACCAGAGAAGAAAAAGCATCCCTCACTCCTCCCACTGTGGGCTGGTACAGAAAACTTTCTTTTTGCAGAAACATGGCCCAAATGATACCCAGGTAGCAGCTTCCAACACGATCTTTCCCAGCCCCCTCCCCTTATAAAAATTCCAGCAAAAACAAAGAAAAAGGTGACAATCCAGGGCTCACTGGGGGAAGTGACCTGACAGGTAGCTAAATGCCACAACATGGCTGGAATTTCCTCCTACTTAGAACTAATTTTCAGAGGAAAAAGTAGCCAAAGTTCAGTAAATCGTAAACCTCCTTTTCTCAAAATAAAAATGTAACAATCTGAAAGATTTGAGGCTATTTCATAAATCCTCAGTATCTTCTATTGCTTCAGAGACCCCAGGCTTATACCAACATGCTCAGCTGTCTCTCTTCTTAACCTGTCAGGTGGCAATCCCTTCTTTCAACCAAGGCTCTCACCATCTTTAACCTCCTAAACTGAGTCTAAAAAAGGAAGAATAACTACACGTGAAAATTATTTAGATTCGCACTGGTATATTTTACCTTCCAAGTTAGCTCCATCAGAGTTTATGCAGATGTCAGACGGGACTCTGTAACTGCTTTACTCTCTGGTTAAAATGGCTTCAACCTCACCCTCCATGATCTGAAAATGTCATAGTATCTCCTACCAGTTCTGTGCACTCCAAGGATGCTAACATTCCCTAGATCATTCTTTCTCTTCTGGTTCAGTACATGTTCCTTCGGCACTGCATCAACCCAGATCTCAAATGCATCGCCTGCCTCGATTCAACAACAAAAATTATAAATACAATGTACTTATGAGCAGAGCATAATTTGCTAGAGATTTTCATGGCTAGAGCCACAGGGAATAAGGGAGAATTTATAAAACAGAGCCAAGCTGACTCAATAAGGTAAGACTAAATTAACAAATGACCCCAAATCTTAACAGCTTCCAATAATGAAGTTTTACTGTCTATTCACCCTACATGTTCATCACAGTGGGCTCTGGCTCTGTTCCCGTTTTCTTCTCTGTGGATGGAGGCTGATGGAGGATTTGCTACCTGGAACACTGCCAATCTTCACGGAAGAGGGAATCACTTGCCGACTCTTCAAGCTCTTGCTTAGAAAATGACGCACATCAATTTCACTCATGATTTATTGACCAAAGCAAGTCACATGACCAAGCCTGAGTTCCGAGTGTGGGGATATACAATCCTCCCACAGGAAGTGGCACCAAATATAGATGATCAGTAAGACCATCTACTACATCAGCATTTTTAAATGTGATAGTGGATGTTATCACCTTAAAGTGCTTCGAAAACACCCCAAAGGGCTTGATAGCCTCTCCTTCCTTCCCCTCCTCTTCCCTCCTCTCAGGCCATACTATTCCTCCCATGGCCTCATGCAAATCTCCTTCAATTTTAGCTCTGTCAACACACAACCCCATGTACACCCACCGCTTGTCAAAGTATTTCTTCCAAACAAAGAATCTTGGCATCGGCTGACTGTACAAGAAACCTCAGTACACAGGATGAGAGAAAAGCAGAAACCTGCATCCTGAAAATGACAAGTTTACATCATAATTTGTAACCATTCCAAATACCAGGAAAACCATAAGTAGGGTAAGAGGAATTTCCTTTTTTTAATGTTTATTTATTTATTTTGAAATGGGGGGGGGAGGGGGCAGAGAGAGAGAGAGAGAGAAAATCCCAAGCAGACTCCACACTGCAGTGCAGAGCCCAACACAGGGCTTCAACTCACAAACCACTAGATCATGACCTGAACCGAAATCAAGATCAGACACTTACTCAACTGAGCCACCAAAGCACCCCAGGAGAAAGTTGCATCTTGGTGGAGGTGAAGAATGCCAGGTGATGGTTTAGTAGAAGGCAGGAATTGAGTTGAGACTTGCTCACACTCACCTATTCTCCAGCTATTGATCTAGATAGAAGAATTTCAACAGCAATGCTAGTAAACACAGGACAAGACCCATGGGTCTCCCCTTCCAATCTGTTGGAAGGATCTATTCAGGACAGAGCTTATCTTTGTTTTGTTTCAGGGTTGATTGGAGAAAAGACCATCTTTTCATAGCCTTATGGACTCTGCATAACTTCTTCTGTGAAGTGTTTGTTCAAATTACTCACCCAATAAGAAAAAGTCAACTAATTCTATTTTTAAAAGGGGCAAGAGATTTGAACAGGCACTTTGCAAAATTGAATGCTTGAGTCTCTAATAGGCAAATAGAAAGACACCAACATTCATCTAAGAAAATAAATTAAGATGAACCAAAAAATACTAAGTTTAATACTAAGTTTTGATGAGGATATAGTACAACTGGAAATCTCAATTATTGGGAATATCTGGATTTTTCCCTTAAACGTAAACACAGACCTACCCTATAACATCACCAATCACACTTATCACTTTGTCTCTGAGAGAAATGAGTATATTTGTTAACCAAAAAGTATGAACAAGTTTATTCACAATTGCCAAAAGCTGGAAACAACTCAATTATCAACAGAAGAATGGATACATAATTATAGTACACTCAAATAATGGACTCCTACATAACAATAAAAAAAAAATAACCAACCACTGATGCAGACATAACATGGATGAATCTAAAAAACATTACTTTGAGCAAAAGAAGTTAGACACGAAAAAGTACATACTGCATTTATATGATGTTCAAGAGTAGGAAAATATAATTGGTGGTAAGAGAAGTCAAAGTGTGGTTATATCAAGGGTGCAGTATTGATGGTAAAGAGGCAGAAAAGATGAACCACAGCAATATTCTCCATTTATTCTGTATGGTGGTTGGACAGATGTATATAAAGTTTTTATCAAGCTCCACCTAATTTTTTTTAATGTTTATTTATTTTTGAGAGAGAGAGAGAGATGGAGCACAAGTGGGGGAGGGGCAGAGAGAGAAGGAGACACAGAATCCGAAGCAGGCTCCAGGCTCCCAGCTGTTAGCACAGAGCCTGATGCGGGGCTCGAACCTACAAACAGTGAGATCATGACCTGAGCCGATGTCGGACTCTCAACCGACTGAGTCACCAAGGTGCATCCAAGCTCTACTTAGATAATTGTTTTCTATGTAGTTTACTACATGTATGTTACACATCGATTTAAAAAAAAAAGTAAGTTCGAGCATCTTAGTTTACCAAAGAAATGAAATCTTGCCAACTCCCATGAGAAAACAAATATTCCCATTTCAAAACTAAAATTGAATTTGAAAGATTTAAAATACATATATTTGTGGCGAATCTTGAAAGATGGGTAAGAATTGCTCAGGTAAAGAAGGAAATCAAGTTTTGAAGATAGAGACGCAAGAGAAAATAAGAACCGTTATGGGCATCACAAGCAGTATAGATTTAGCATAAAATACATGTGGAAAACTCTGGGTGATTAACATCTTTAGAAACGCACCCTTGGGTTTCCAGAAAATGGGAATCATTAAGAAAATGAGAAGTTGTCTAACAGACCTAGTTCAGTGATTCATTTGCATGAATTAGTATTTCACTCTGGAAAATAAACAAAGAAACTGGGGCTCTGTTATTTCTGAAGATGGGATCCAGCAGCTTCTGAAGGGAGCCAGAGCCGTCTGGCTTGAATTTGAGCATCTGTGTGCTCGCCCCAGATGCACGGCCAGAGGATTAATAAAAACACACGTCAGATCGTTTTCTCTATAACCACCAACAGCGTTCTTAATTTGTGAGAATGGAGTCTTGGGCTCCCTTATTATCATTCTTCTTGCCCTCCTCAATTGTTCCTGGGCAGAATGCTGTGGGGTATAGACCAGCGATTAAAAATGTCCTATTCATTACCATGAATGTCAGCCTTTCAACGCAGATCAAGAAACCCTGAACTGTGCAGGGGACGGACAGAGCACAGACATTCCGCCCCTAATAGTAGGCTATTGTTTCGATTCATTACTGCAGCACCTTGGCCTCCTCCATGGTGACTGACGGGCAGACAAGAGACAGCCTCGGGAATGCTTATCTGGTGGGAACAGGCTAGATGCTATCGGCTCCCGCATTGTAACATCTCAGTAACATCTCTCTTCTTTTTGGTGGCCAGAGAAAGTGGGTCAGTGGGGAGGGCCTGGTGAGCCACAGGCCGAGCCGGAGACTCACATGCTCACACCATCTCGGCGACACTGCCCTTCCCTCCCCCGCAACCGGGCTTCCCCTTTCCCATCACTGCTTAAGACGGGGGGCCCACCTTGTGGTTTTCATCACTTCAACTGCCTGCTTGATTGGAAGATACCGCGGGTCTTTATCTCCTAACTGCAAACACCTGATAAGAATGCAGAGGCGGTGTGAGAATTTGTAACTGATTGTAGGAATTTTTGGACAAAGCGGATGAAGAGGGGAGAGAGAGAATGATTACTGATTGCTGCTATTGTGTGTCATACCTCTCTATTCTTTCATGTCTTTGGAATTTGCCTTGAAAAGAGAGAAAAACTCCATTGTGCCTCTTGGATTTAACTCTGGAAGACATAGGGGTCAGAACTGACCGCCATATTTCCTGAGTGTGGGACTCCAAGACGGTTTCTTAAACTCCATGGATTTAGAGGATTGCATCTGCATAAAAATGTCCTCAAGAGGCCTCATAGGTCCCTTTCATGGCTGACATCCTAGAATTCTGTGAGCTTGGTTTTGGTTTTGTTTTTCAGATGAAAATACACAGAGATAAATCCAGTAACTGGATCAGAGAGGCACCTACTCCTGCTCCTACATCGCAGGGCACAGGGTGGCTTGTCTCTGCTCTCACCTCCTGGTTGTGTGAACAGGGCTCTTTCCTTATACTTCTTAACCCTGTATCCTTGTCTGTAAAGCATGGACAGTCATACCTGCCTCTCAGAGTCATTACATTTCCTTGAAAGCCAGGTAAGATCCCCGTCTTGGAATAACAGCTATTATTACGACCATCCACAACATATTGGAACACAGACACTGGAGCCGGGCTTCTTATGTTCCAGTTTGAGCTTTGCCCATTTCTATCTGTGTAGCCTGAGCAAGTAACTCAACCTCTCTGCCTCAGTTTCCTCATCTGTGCAATGGAGATAATACCACAACATCATTGGGTTTTGTGAGAATCAAATGGGTCCATATGTATGACATCCTTGAAATGGTATTCAGCACATAGTAAGGGTTATATGTTTTGCAAATTAAGCAAATATATATATATTCTCACACACACCTGTGTATACATGTACATTTAAATGTGCCGGCACAAATAAGTGTTTGGTAACTGCTGGGCGTGGTGATGATGACATTGACTACCACAGAAACCATTTTTCCAGGACTAGAGGTGGTGCCTGAGGAGACAGCTCCCGGGAGGGACTCTGGGTTGATGGAGGGGATGGAGAAACGGGAGCACGTAGCAGGAGAAGCCGTGAGGAGGATTCAGCAGATCTGACAGAGGTGAGGCAGGAGACTGACTCAAAGGATGACTCTGGATCTCTCGCTGGGCACCATGGTAGATGTTGGTGCCCTTGGTTGAGAGAAAACTACAGGGAAGAATCAGGTAAAATGAGCCCATGTTTAGATATGTTGAGTCTGAGACGCGAGTAAGATCTTCAGAGGGAAAAGAAACTCTCTCATCTGAGTAAGATCTAAGTAAAGAATGGAATCCACCATAGAATTTGGCCAAGTTCTAAATTCCCACAACTACTACATTTTGCCTGTAACAACTTATACTCAGTTCTCAAAAAACCTGACTCGGAACCAGCCTGGAAAACACTCTGGAACAGGTCCAATGTCCCCTTCAGACTGATGACTGTGGACATCGTTCAGCCACGTGTCACTCTCAATGCATTTTCATGACTCTATGTGAGTTTATGAAAACATCAGCATCCCCATTTTATTGGCAGAAAATGGAGGTAGGGTTAGATCCAGGTCTCTTCTTTGTCCAGGGATCTCTTTATCGTCATTTAACTGTAACTGGTTTACTTATTTCACCCACATAACCTAACTTAATCCTCAGCTCAACTTGGGAGACAGATGCTATCAGCTCCCTTTTCAAATGACGTAAAGGAATTTGCACACAGACTCATAGATTTAAGTGACAAATGTGGGGTAACCGAGTCCAAATTCGTGTTAGATTTCTGTGCTTTTGAGGGATTTTATTATGATAATGTTGAGATGAGTATGCAAATTTCCTTAAGGTAGACTAGCCTTGCTAGGTTCAAATCCTGGCTCTGTCTCTTCCTAACTGTGGGACTTTGGGAAAGTTACTTAACTTCTCTGTGCCCCAATATACTGATCTATAAGATTGGGATTCAAAGGTCTTAAATAAAGAGCATACAACAAGTTAAAAAAGAAAAGAAGCAGTGAAATCGGAACCAGAAAAGAGAAGCAAAACTTGAAGCGATTCTTGCTCATTAAATTTATGCCCTGATGTGTATATTTACAAGATTTGGGTACCAAACTCAGCTCTGAATTTCTAGCAGCCAATGCAAAAAAGGTAAATATGACTGGAGAATCCAAAAGATTAAAATGCTCAGGAGAGGCACAGCTAGATGATAGTTCAGAGAGGAACTTCTGTTGCTCCTAATTCAGTAAACACTGGACAATATGCTCTCAAACGTCCCCAGTACGGAACCAATTTGGCCAACAGGTGTCAGTCTCTTTAGAAGTTACCGACCCAAAGGATTCCACAGGGAAGTAGCTATGGTGGATCAGAAGCTTTGTCATGAGGAGGATTTTGTTTCCACTGGACTTCTGGACCCCCTTTGCCCCCCAGATGCCCCTTCTTTCACTTCTGCATTGGTTTGGTTTTGGGGTTTCACTGTGAAAAAATAACAACGCTCATGATTGGATCTGACATCAGACACTGGATATGTGGGTCTCAGTGTGTTGCCTTCACTGTACATGAAAAGCCTATGGAACAGAGCAGAGAATTTGCAGGCACCGGTCTAAGTGCCCTCCTGTCTCAGGACCCCAGAAAAGCAACCCAGTTATCCACACTTCCCACTTAATGGCCTCAGAGCCATTAACCCCCTCCCCATTCCCACCTTGGGGATTTCTAAAAATGGCAGGTTCTTCAGCGTAGTCCCAGACGGGTAAGATGCGCTTTCATTTCTCTCAAAATCATAGTCCTCTTAAAACTCAACAAACATTGGTTTTTCCTGAGACAGGCAATGATCTTCCTTTCCCTCGCTGCCTCCCCTCCTGGTTGGTTCCTCAGCCTTACCAGCACGAACATGGCCCATCTTCCCCCTTCCGCAAACAACCTACAGGCTTCTTTCCCAACAGCACCTCCCTTACTGATCACAGAAGTTAATACAACTCCAGCTAATTCCTGAAAGGATTTAAAATGGCTGATGCTACAGATAACAATTTTTTTAAGTCATAAAACTATTAAAATGGGTCTTCCATTTCTCTTCTGTACACATAATCTCTCCCATCCCCAAACTCCTCATGCTTCTTAATTCTTTGAAGTTGCTCAGCACATTTTGCCTGCTTTTACAGTTATTCAGATTCGTAGCTTAATCCTCCCTTCTAGACTATGACTTCCTTGAGGCAAAGCTGATACAAAATCCATGCAGGTTCTCTGAAATACTTGACGAATGGATAAATAAATACTTATAAGACATCTTTTGGGGAAATAGGCCAATGGAAGGAGCATTATTTTGAAGAAGCTCTTTCTATAAAGTGTGAGACAGATTTGTGGGCATGATCCTAATTCACTTTTGTGAACACAATGATAGACTAAGTTAAGGATCTATAGGAACATGGAGAAGGGATGGCCCATGAAGAAGTTGGCCCAAGCCAACTTAGGCAAATAAATTAAAGGAAGCATAATAAAATGACATGAGCAAGGAGAAAAAAGGAGGCTAATGGGAGACACTGACAAGTAACATAACACTTGGTACTGAGCAACCCAGTAGCCAAGTTGAAAAGAGAAGCAAAGGGCTATGTAGATAGCTCTGGGGATCAAACACCCCAATGTAAAGGAAACGCAAACTTTTATCCTTCTTTGTTTTTGACTTCTGAAACCCCTGATATGCATAATGGAAAGCAAAACAGAAATAATAGTTTCAAGTTATAGAAATGACCAATTCATAGGCATAGTGTAGAGCCCTTCAAGGGGAAGGAAATTCCTAGAAGAAACTGAAGAAATAAAAAGCTAGTGAGGAACTGAAGAAAATAGATCATTCTAGTTTGTGGAAATATATTCAGCCAGGCTGGAAATCGGTTTGCAGCTTCCTATAAAACTAAATACACAGCTACCATATGACCCAGGAATTGCATCCCAGAGTTGTTGTTGGGTTGTTTTGTTTTTTTTTTTTTTTTTTACACAAAAGCTTGTATACGAATAGCAACTTGATTCTAGTAACCAAAAACCAGAAGCAAGTCAGATGTCCTTCGACTGGAGAATGGGTAAACCATGAAGCACCCTCAAGCCACAAAATACTCCCCGGACATAAAATGGAATGAACTACTGATAGACCCGATCCATGACTGGACGCATCTCCAAAGAATTCTGCTGAGTGAAAAGCCACAACCCCTGGAGGTTACGTACTGTATGATTCCATTTCTCTAACATTCTTGAAATAGCAACCCCACAACTCCTTACTGGTTGCCAGAAGTTAAGGAAGGGGTGGGATGGGAAGGAAAGAGGGGGACTGGGAAAGGACCATAGGAGAAATCGTGGGGGAGGGGGAATGGCCGCCATCTTGACCGAAATGGTATCAAAATCCTGGCTTGTAGCATTATACCTCAGTTTTGTGAGATGTTGCCACCAGGGGAAAGGGAGTCAAAGACACATAGGCTCTCAGGATCATTATTTCTTACAACTGCATGTAAATCTACAGTTGTCTCCAAACAAAAGTTTGCTTTTTAAGGCAATGAATCATTAAAACAGCCATTTTGAAAACTCATCTGGCAGTTTCCTATAAACGGGGGCACAGACTTACCGTAAGACCTACCAGACCCACATTACGGGATTTGCCCAAGAGAAATGAAAACGTGTATCCACACAAAAGCCTGTGTGCCACAACATGGTTTGTAGCATCCAAAAACTGGAAGGATTCAAATGTCCATCAAGTCTTGAATGGATAGACAAACTGGTACATCTACTCCGTGGAAAAATACTCCACCATAGAAGTTCCTAACGTACCCTTTTGCTCATGAGTATGGACTGAATCAAACACAGCAAAAAGCTTGTAATGTGTTGTCTGGGTGACACTCGTGTTACCTTGTGCTGTCAACACTCTCAAAGAGGCACTGAGACCTTGAGAGATCTCACCACTAATAATATGAGACTGGGCTGGCATTCCAGCCCAGATTTCTCTAGGCTGGAAAATTGTGCTTCTTCTATGGTAAAGCACTGTGTGACGTTGCGGGTGAAGAATTTGAATGGATGGATTACAAACTGCCAATTAGATGGCAATCATTCCGTTGGTGATGGTGTGTGCATTCGTTGTGAAAACAAAGGAACCCGACTTGGACCTGGAATCCTGATGTGCCCTCCAATCTACTTGGACACAAAGGGGCCACGGACCTACCAGCTGGGTCTGGATCTGCCTGGCAAAGGAGATTCAGATCGCACTATGATGCTAGGACGTCTCGAAACCTCCAATGGAAACCAGCCCAGCATCCTGGCCAGCCTGCTGATGATGCAGCACTTGGACAGCCAGGATTCTGCAACAAAATAACCAGAATGCAGACCAAGGCTGCTGCAGGCCAGAAAAACTGGCAGGAGGAGGACAGAGAGCTGGTGGCCACGTTTATCTCCCCCTAGCCCGTGGCCAGGGCACAGAGGCCCCAGAAAGAGACACTCAGGTGGACCAGGAGGGACAAAGCATATAAGTTATTGCCCATGAGCAAGAAAACTGGCTCCAAATAGCCTGACAGCACCATTTTGGCTTCCAGGGGGAATTGTGTCCAGCATCTGTTCACTCCACATGTGTCTGGAGACGGCCTGGTGTGCCCCGTTGTGACAGGAAGTAGTTCCCAGGTCATCCTACGGTGAGACAGTCCCGTCTTCCCGGAGCGGAGCCGCTGCCAGGAAAGAAGCGAGGAAAGGAGCCCCACCCCCACCCCTGCTCTCCCACTCTTCCCGGGCAGTGCTCTGGGGCCTCCATTCCCAGCACATCACACTGTTCCTTCTGAAGCTATTCCCACCCATCTCTTGAACCCCATCCCTTTGTGTCCATCTGCACTGCCTCGAAGTTCTGACCCTCGCGTGGCTTAGCTGGATTTTGAAATAGGTTTCTGACTTATCTCCCCGATACCACCACCTCTGCCAATCTTTCCCCGGCAGTCTGGGCCACTGGCCATCGCCAATGCTGCACCCCGTTCTCCCTCCTCGGCTGCCAGGAAATGGAGGTGCGAACCCCTTGTGTAGGTGACGGAGGCCCATGGCTGCCCAGTCTTCCTGACTCCTGCATTATCTCCTCCCTGAGCCCCCGGGCACCATGCTCCTCTCCGGTCACTCTGGGCACCCGGCTGGCCCCTGAGCCACAGGCCCCCCATCCCGGGGGACACATTCTCCCTTCCTGGAGTGGCACCACCTGCTCCTCCACTAAGTCTTTCCGGGCTTCGGGACAACGTGTCCCTTCAGGGACAGCGCATTTCCTCCCCTACCTCCCCGACCCAGACAGGGCTCCTGGTTATCTCGTTTGTGTCTCTTTTACATGACCATGAACTTCCAAGGGGCCAAGAGAAGTCTATGTGATGACCTCACAACCTTGACTTCTAACCTAGTGCTTGGAATATAATAAAATATCAATACCCATTTCAAAACGGTTTTTTAATGTTTTATTATTTATTTTTGAGAGACAGAGATACAGCATGAGCAGGGGAGGGTCAGAGAGAGAGGGAAACACAAAATCTGAAGACAGGCTCCAGGCTCTGAGCTGTCAGCCCAGAGCCCGATGCAGGGATCAAACCCACAAACCATGAGATCATAATCTGAGCTGAAGTCAGATGCTTAACTGACTGAGCCACCCAGGTGTCCCTCAATACCCATTTCAAATGAATGAGGGAAAGAAAGAGGGGGGAGAAGGGCCACTCTTAACTCGTGGGATAAGGGCCAGCATAGTTAGAGACGTTGAAGTGGGTGGCTTGAAAAATCAAGCCAAGGAGGGCCTCAATGGAATGACACCATCAGGCAAATATAGACTCTCGAAGGTACAGTGGAACGGGGGAGTGATCCACAGTCAGAAATAGTAACACCGCCACGGGTTAGCATTCATCACTCAGTAACTACTTACCGAAGGCCAGGCAAAGCTATATCTACATACATCATCCCATTGAATCGTCCCCCAAACCAAATTAGTGGTATAACTATATTCATTCTAATGGATAAGGAAACTGAAGCTCAGAGAGGTTAAGCAAGTTCTACAACATCACACAGTCAGTGAGCACAGAACGGGTCTGAATTCAGGCCTCTCCGATGCAAACCCTGTGCTTGCCCTGCCGCATCTCCCCCACCCCTTTTGTTCCCTTACCTTCCTCTGCCCCTTCCATTTTCTGCTTGTTCAGAAGTTAATCACAGGCACAGTACATTCAAACACAGAACAGAGTCCCCTTATTCTTGAAAGGCCAAAGGCATGGCATCTTAATTGAAACAAGGCAATCCAAACATTTACTTCTCTTCAAGTTTACAAATTCCATCTCATTGGCTTATATTTGCACAAAGGACCGTCCTGTCAACGTTATTTTATTTTTACAGAAGGTAAAAAATAGAAAGGAAGTTTTAGAACCAACTGACTTCCAACATAGTTTAGTCGTTCTCCTTGGCGGTGTAAGGAAAGAGCAGCGTTTTCCAGACTGAAACTTGGAAACCACTTAGCACCATTCTTCCAGAAAACCTGCCCGCGGGCTGACACACTTGGTCACCTGGGGTTGCCGACAGCCTGTCATTCTCTCCTTCAAAACTCCTCCTCACCTCTGACCCCAAGACAGTTTCCTAGCAGGGTCCTCCTTGCAAAATGAGACGTAGAGAGAAGGGTGTTTATCAGGGGGCAAGGTGGCCGAGAAGATGCTTTCAGCTACAGGGACCCAAGTCAGCCCTGCTCCCCTCAGAGGAAGAAGTTCCAATGTGTATCAGATGGCACAGTGCCCAGCATCTATCAGTATTTCGTTCCCTTCGGTGACTGAGTCCTACCCATTGTATGCATACGTCCGTTAATGGACATGGGTCCTCACCATCTTTTGAGTATTGGGAATAGTGTAGGTGTGAAACATACATGTACCCATATTGCCTGGACTCTCTGTTTTTAACCCTTCAGGGTGTATGCATCACTCCCACTGACAAGGGCCACCGGAAAGCGCAGGCTCATCTCCCTGAATCCCGCCTGTGTACACATCATGTACCGGATTTGCAGGCATTAGGCTGTGGGCGTCCTTGGCCAGCCATTTTCCTGCCTCTCACAAAACCCATGTGATTGACATTTGGGAACAGAGTGGAGGCCGCCGTTGGAGCAGCGCTAACCCCTTTAAGGAATATACAATATGCACGGGAAAGAAGAGGCCACTGCCAGCACTCAGGGACGTGTCCCCTGGCCCCCACCTTGGGAGACAGCGCGCTAGAGGGGACCTGTCATTTTAACAGTCACTGGCTCTGACGGGCTCAGCAACCCAAATGTAAACCCAGACGGGACGATTGTAAGGCAATCTTTCGATCAATCCAGATCATATTTTAGGCTAAGTTTTAGATTATCATCAAATGAAAAAGGAAACTTTTTAAAAACATTTTCATGGAATTCACATCAACACCAAGACCTTGGGGCCCCTGGCTATTAGTAGCAGGGACCAGGAGTGAGGAATGCATGGCTAAGGCAGGCCTGTTTGGTTCATTGCCAAAACCAAATGTGCCAATGCCCAGAATGCCCCACGCACTGTCTGGTGCATGAAGATATTCAAGACATGCTGCTGAATAAATAATGGAGTATCGTATGGGGAGTCGGAAGGGCAGATGTGGGTGGTGAGGTAGGCAGACACCTGATACGTCATAGCCAGGCTTTTCTAGAGTGTGTTCTGTACCATCCCAGAGAGCCATTGAAGGACCCTTCCCATCTATATGTCTCCCTTGGTGATTAGCACTTATGGCTTATTACACTTTTCATCTCCATTAACAGGGAGGAGTGAGCATGGCAAATCCCCATGAAGGGTCCAGGGCTGTGCCAGGAGAGGTGGGGTGCCGGAGTCCAGCTCCAGCAGGTCCAGGGTTCCCTGAAGGATGGACGGTGTCGGCGAGAGAGAGTGAGAGAATGAGAGGGCTACGAGTTTCTTTCTGATCACCAGGCAGGCACCTCTGCAATGACTGAGACTCAGCTTTATTTATGGGTGAGTGTTTGGGCACAGCACAGAAGTGGCATTTGCCTTAGACAATGATTTCTTATGATAAATTTATTTGATATGGAAAAATTTCCCAGAACATACATTTCTAGAAGACTCATACATAACTTTTATCATAGTGATTGATGTTGGTGATTTAGATGTGTATCATATGGGGAAGGAAGGTATCTTCAGCATTCAAATACAAGACAATGTTTTTAGCACAGCAAAGGCAAAAGTTAGTTCTTTGTGAGCAGGGGTCAATAGCCTATTTCCTTAAGGGGAAGTATAAGAAAAACAGGATTCTCAGGAAACGCAATGTTTGCTCCCATAATCACAAAAGAAGATATTCCTACAATAAGTTCCTTCAACAAGGTGCAATTAGGGCCAGAATAAGGGGATAAGTCACTCCCGATACCAATCAGCAAGGTGCGGGGGGGGGGGGGCGGTCAGTGCTCAGGCAAAAACAATTGAGTGGGGGTGGATATCGGTCACCATCTGACAGCAGGAGACTGTGCAAACTTGCCTTAACCTCACAAGGAGTTTTCTCAACTAGAGAGTTCAGAATGGCTCCCAGCAGTGAGGAGATTAGATATGACACCCATGAAGAGGCACCTGGGTGGACTCAGTCAGTTAAGCATATGACTCATGGTTTCAGCTCAGGGCACGTTCTCAGATCCCATGAGTTCGAGCCCCACTTCGGGCTGGGCACTGACAGTACGGAGCCTCCTTGGGATTCTCTCTCCCTTCTCTCTCTGTCTCTGCCCCTCCCCCACTCATTCTCTCCGTCTCTCAAAAAAATAATAAACTTAAAAAATATATTGAAAAAAAAATGAAACCAGTGAAGAAAACAGCCCCAGGACCCTCTCAATCCAGACTCCCTGCTCTATGCCTCTCCACTCCTACCTCCCTGTCCCAGGAGGAGCTGGAAGGCGCTACATACCGGATATGAAAGCAGAGATGTCCGTGAACCAGGATATTAAAAACAAACCCAAGTTGTCCACGAGGATTGAAAATGTGGAGCAGATAACTTACAGCACTGGACACAGTTGCTTGTGGTTTCTCTTTGCCCGGGAGAGGAGAGAGGATTTTGATGTTCTTTATTGGGTGCAAATCCCTCAGACAGGAATGAGTTGTTCTGGTATGTTCTAGCAGGGACGGCCTCCCGGGAATTAAAGAAACATGGGCAGGCTCTGTTCGATACAGCATTCCGAAGATTTCTAAGGAAAGACGTTTCATCCTTGAGATGTAAATATAGTACTTTTCACTTTATTCTTTTTAAACATAGTTTGGCTCAGAAAGTTGAAAGGAAAGCTGACCTTAGCCAAAATGTCAGAATCAGGCAACAGAAAGTGCATTCAACAAATAACCATTATTTCCTATTTATATAAACGATTTTCTTTCCAAATTCCCCAAACTCTGAAAACCTTCAGGAATTAGACTGTGCCAACCTATTTCAACAGGACTGTCAGTAGGAATAATGATGTGGTTATTCTTAAGTGACACAATTTCATGAAATCCCTTAAAAACAACTTGTATTAATGCTCACATTCTAATTAAAAAATCTCAAGGAGAAATTCCTTGTAACTTTGTAGTTACGGAGAAAAAGAATGACACTGTGTTTCCAACCTCGATATGTTCAGAGAAAGCCTAAGAGTTGTGCAAATCCTATTTTACTTGTTAGCTGCAGTAATGAATCCTATGCCCTGGTCTCAGGTCCGCCCCCCTGTGTCAGCCATATCTCTTCTCGAAAACACCAGTTTCCCAACTATAACAGGAAAAAGGGGGCCATGGGATTTCTTCTAACACGATTCTCTGAATTCTCTGCAAGTCTGAAAAACGCAAATACATTCTATAATGTTGGAGGAGCATTTCATCTCAGAAATAAACGATGTCTTTTCCTTTCCAAAATATACACTTTCTTTAGAAAAATAAATCTCTCCTAAGAAAGTATGGCAGACATTTTCTTTTATAGACCTTTCTTAACGTATGGCACTAAGTGTTTCCACCTGTGCCCAGCATGGACTTGGCAACTTAATCAAGACGTGATTGTCTGCCTCAGAGGTTAGCCAGAGTATGTGTTTAAAGAAGTGAAGAGCAGAGCCCTGTGGTTAAAGGTGAAGACTTTCAGGCCCCAAGCATCCCTTCCCCCAAATCTGTTGGGAAGGAACGTTCAGAAGGTCATAAACTTTAGGGGCTCCTGGGTTGTTCAGTGAGTTGAGCGTCCAACTCTTGGTTTCAGCTCAGGTCATGATCTCATGGTTCCTGGGATCTAGCCCTACATGGTATTCTCTCTCTCTCTCTCTCTCTCTCTCTCTCTCTCTCTGTCTCTCTCTGCCCCTCTCCTGCTCATGTTGTCCCTCTCCCAAAAGAAATGTTTTTTGAATAATAGGACATAAGCTTTCAAGGACAAGTATGTTGTGTCCATAATTAGGAAGAAATGCCAACACAAATACTCACCACTTGTCCTGCTCAGCTCATTCTCCTACTTCTATCTCCAAAATATCTCTGGAGCGTGTTGCTAGATAATCCCTTGGTTACTGTCCTAGCTCAGGGCCCCCTTTTCTCTCCTTTTAAATTCATGTCCTTACTTCCATTTTCCCCCTTTCGAAATCATCCTCCATGGAGACAGAGTAATATTTCCAAAACAGAAATCTAATTATATCACTTATCAGTCTAAAGACCTTCCAAGACCACCCCACAGTATCAGAGTGGAAATTTTCTGGCATGAATTTTGAAGTCCTGAATAATACAGTCTACCTGCTTTGGACTCTAGCCCGTGGCCACTGGGTATAGCAAAGAGAAGTACAAATGCCCAGTTAAATTTGAGTTCTGGATAAACAACAAATAATGTTTTCATTATAAGCATGTCTCATTCAATATGTAGGACATGCTGATGCTAAAAAGAATTTTCAATGTCTATCTGAAATTCAAATCAGCCAGGCCTCCTTTATGTTATCTAGCAAACTACTCCAACTACACGACTCTAATCATTATTTCCAAAACAAAGGCATTTGCCTGCGCTGTGCAATTATCCATGCCATTTTCATGACCTAACGTACTATTTTCTCCACAACTAGAAAACTCCTACTCATCCCTCAAAACCCAGCACATCTTCTATGATGCTCTTCTGACTGCTAATAGTGTAATGAAGCATCCTCTCCCTTGCCTTCCTTTGTTTATCTCCCCTTGTATACTCAGCACAGCGTACTGTCATTACTTGGGAGTCACCCTCTCCCACCAGAAGTGGAAGGGACAGACTTTGCCCCCTTTCAAACTCCCAGGCCCACCACGAGACCCACACTGGATAGGTGTTCAATAAAATGCATGAAATGAATGAAGAGTGAACAGCTGTGTAAGTCATGGGCATCGCTTCAAACACATTCTCCCATTTCCCATCACAGTATAATTCTGAAAAGAAAAAAATACAAAAATTATGAATTCTTTAAATCCTCCTTATCAGGAACAATAGTGAAGGAAGCCCTAGAAAAGGTCTGTAAACCCCAAAGTAAACATCTCTTCTCTCGCAGTGCCCACACCCTTCCTGTTCAGTCAGGTGAAGGCGGCATTAACACCAAAAGTCCCCACTGGCAGACAGAGTCACAAATATTCCCTGGTCCTCCGCAGGTATTAACCATGTCAGCCCCCTCCCTACGTGTGAGTGTGAGATTGTGTTTGTCCTGAGTGATCTGCTTTGGTTTCCCAGAACACCTTGCCAGCTGCTCCATGGTCCAATTACTCCTCCCTCGTTTGGCTCTGGCTGTTTAAGGTGGCAGATCCATCTCTTATTGTCACATGGTCTACACCCAGTGAGGAGACTCACTTGATTAATTCCCAGTTGTCACCTTCAACCATGTTGTGATCTACCTTTACCCTCTGCCTGATGTCCTCGTTTCCTGACTCGGTCTCTCCCAATTATTCTGTTCAGGTAATGCGCCTGGTTGGGGCTCCTCACTGCAGTCTGCTATCTTATCCATCTAAACAATTCTTCTGGTTTAGTCACGGTATATATTTGTTAAATTAAGGAATGAACGCTTCAGTCTTGCTCATTCAAGAACCACTCATCAAGATTCTGATATAAAAGATGCCTGAGGAGGCGACTGGGTGGCTCAGTCAGTTGAGCATCGCCCTTTGGCCCAGGTTATGATCTCTCATTCATGGGTTCAAGCCCGACATCAGGCTCACCTCTGCACTGTCAGATTCTGCACTTGGGATTCTCTCTCTCTGCCCCTCTGCTATTCACACACACACACACACACACACACGTTTCTCTCTCTCTCTCTCTCTCTCTCTCTCTCTCTCTCTCTCTCTGTGTGTGTGTGTCTCTCTCTCTGTCTCTCTCTCAAAATAAATAAATAAATTTTTTACAAAAGTGTTTGCTAGGAACCAGCCCTGGCTATGTGGTGGTGACTGTAACAGAATTCCTAACTGTGAGGAACTTGAAATCTAAAATTTGAACATCCATAGGGGCAACATCTCTTATATATTCAACTCAAGGAAAACGTGTTGATCCACAGGAAACATCTAATTGGTGGAATAAAGAAAGAACATCTTTTAAGAAAGAGCATCGTGACTGCTTATGCATTCTCTCACTATGCTAAGTCTTGTTTCTGAGCCCAAAGTTTCAGACCCAGTGCTACTTCTTCCCCTCGGTGAGTGTCTTTGGGGTCCCTTAAAGGTGAGCAAGAATAAGGGGCAATGAAGTTCCGATGGTCGATGATGAGTAAGAAACAGAGACATGGAGGATGCAGACAATTATTCCTCTGTTAAAAAGGCTAAAAATGCTATCTGTCTGAACTAGGTCAAAAGAAATGATGAAAAACCTTGGTGCTCAGAACGTGAAGTGCTGAACTAGGACATTCACATATGTGACATGGCTCATTTCTTGACAGTAGTGACTCAATGAGCCAGGACCATACTCTATTTACTGTATTTATGTCCTTAGTTTTTCAAAAACACCAAGCAAAAGCCTTGCTTCATGTGGAAAGAAAATATCTGCAGATTTGCTTAGTTCTGAAGTATCTGAAGCTGAGCATATCTGGGAGCTTTGAACTGTTGTGCTTGTTCTGCGAAGCAAGCACTATGCTATCCCTTGCTCCATATGATCTCTTTTAAACCTTAGAACTGCCCTGAAAATCAGCGTTATTATTTCCTTTTTTCACAGGGCACTGCAGCTCAGAAAACTTGCTCCTGATCTAAAGTCACACAGCTAATAAGGGTCTCAGTGTAGCTTGAACTGAATCTTCTCTCTAAAGCCTGTGTCCTTCCCATGGCATCACGATAGCTCACTCGGAGCCCTCATGATCCATCTCACGATGGATGAAAATTACATTTAGACGCTCAGTCAGCAAACTCATTTGTAATGTGTGGTGAGCACAGGACAAGGGCACGTGCCCAACAATGGCAATGGCTGCCCTACAATCTCAGATTCGGTGGGCGGGCACGTTGGATAAACCAACGAGTGAGGAAATGTTCTTGTGAAGTGTCAAATGCTGTAGAAATTTGAAGAGCAAGCTTGTTTGTTCAACAAGTCTTTAGGTAAACAGAGACTTGAATCGTTTCTGGAGGTTTTCTAGAGCAGGAAGTGGAATGGCTGCACATGATCATGAGAAGCCCCATGCTGTCAGGGCTCCTGCTTTCAGTGAGGCCGTGTGGCACACAGAGGAAGCTGAGTCACCCCTGCTCAGCGAGGCGCCTGTGGTCCTGAAGCAGTCAATTGAGTCTTCCTGTGAGAAAGCGGAAACCCAAACCTTGCTGTCCCCACGGTCCCTCCTGAGAGCTGGCCCCTGTGGTTGGCCAAGGTTGGCCTCAGGGCCATGTGGTTCCCTTCTGTGGCTTGGCTGACAGAAACAGCCAGTGTGGTGTGTGCCCTCTTAGCCCACAGCCCTCTTAGGAGACAGACAGAGAGCGATAAGAGCCAGAGATGCCAAAGTGACTTTAGACCTTGGCCACTAACGAAGTCTCTCTGTCAGAACGCGTGTCTATCAAGCTTATTGCTCTGGTTTCTCTCTGGTTGCCCGACACTGGAAACTTCCAGAACACGATTTATAACTGGGATGTCATAGGAGGCGGTAGGGAGCTAACTCGTGGGCAGGGTTAGAAGGCCAGTCTTCCACTAACTTTGAAACAAGATGGATTCCCACAGCCTTGAGGCCAGAGTGTTCCATGGAGAACTCGAGCATTCCAGAAGCCTGCACAGGCAGCAGATGGCATAAAGTCCAGAGAGCCACACACCAGAGAGCAGAGGAAAATGTTCCATGGTCTGGTTGTCTTTGTCTTGTCCACTCCTACTTTCTGGCTTGAGGAAAAGACAAGATTCAAAGGAGGTGTTGGCCATTTCAGGGATTGGTTTATTCAGATATCAACAGGAATAGGTATACAAACCTTCCTAGGGTCGCCAAAGGACTTGGAGGGGAGCAAGGTAGACAGGACTCACAAAGGTGGGAATCAGATGCACCAGGATTCAACCCTTAGCTCACCCCTTATTCGTTGTGTGGCCTTGTGACATCAATACAAACTCTCTGAACTTCCATTCTTTCTCTTACTCCAAAGACATCATTCCCACCCTGCCCCAGTGCATCATCCCCTGTGGGGCTATCGTGAGAGCCAGAGATGATGGACCTTATACTTCTCCTTAGGTATAAAAAGAGGTGTCTCTGAGGTTCTCAACTAAAGAAAACCATGTTGCTATAGCTACTGCTGTAAGGAGCCCACAGAGCAAAGTGAACCCAAAGTTGGTTTGAATGGACCCAGATCACCAAAGAGACAATGTTGAAGTCAGAGAGTGGAGCCAGAAGGCAGAAACAGACTCTAGCACTTTGGGTAGATGTCAAGGTCCTATTGAGCAGGCTGGACCCAGAAGTTACAAAGCAATGTTCTGGCAAGATTAGAGGCAAAGTATCCTCAGCAGAGCCTCAGAAGGTGGGGCTCAACCTTTGGTTAAAGACTATCTTTTCGTAGCCTTCCCTGCTCAGGTAAAGACTCCAGGAAGCCCCCAGCCTCATCTACACCCATTGCAGTCTTCTGTAATGCTAACCAAATCTGGTTAGCCACATAAACACCCTAGCTCCCTAGCTTGGTGTTAAGAGTTGAATGGTATCTGCCTAAATATGTTGGACTTCCTAACCCCTCAGTACCTCAACATGTAACCTTATTTGGAAATAGGGTCCTTGCAACTTTAATCAGGTTAAGATGAGATCATTAAGGGTGGACCCTAATCCAAATGACTGATGTCCTTACAATAAATATTTGACAAAGGGCCAGATATGCACAGAGGGAAGATGATATGAAGGCACAGAAAGAAAGCCATGTGAGGGCAGGTGGGTAGAGTGATGCATTTACAAGCCAAAGAGCACTGAAGAGTGCTGGCCAACTGTCAGAAGCTAGGAAGAGGCAAGGAAGAATTCTACCCAGAGTCTTAGAGAGAACTTGGCCCTGCCAACACCTTGACTTTGGACTTTTATCCTCCAGAAATGAAACAGCAAAATTATGCTCTTCTAAACCACTCAATTCATGGGACTTTGTTACACCAGCCGTTGGAAATGAATCCACCTGGGAGTGTGGATCACTTAAGTTCAACCCATATTCACAGATAAATGAACAACCCCTTACGAGGAGTGCACTGACTGTATTTTTAGAAGATAATACAGCTAATAATGAGGGCGACGTCTTCAGGAAAAGCTTCTCCAAGGAATGATGGCTCAAATCTTACTCATCAGGTAAAATGTAAATAATCTGAGTTCTGTAAATTCTGAATCATGACTCTTCACCATTATAAAAAGAGTGTGTTCAGCCAATGAAAAGTGTGAATAGAATTGAAAGAAATAGAAGCTAAAACCATGAAACAATTTAAGAAAAACAGGTCGAAGGACTCTGGTCCCTGATGAATTCAGATGACTCGTCTGTTAAGGCATGAACAATCGCTACAGCTGGGAGTTCAAAATTAATATACACCTTTAAAAAGTCTTGTAATTAGCTCCTGGTTACTGATGCAGAGAGGCCTTCCCCCATCACTGACATTGGCTGAATTGTATGTGCCTGAGGCTCCCAAGAAGAACTTCACTGAGGCTGTAGCTCAATGTCTGCACGCTCAAGTCTGTGCTACCCCAGACCCCGCAGCCCAGCGCCGGTGACATCACTGTCACATGCCATGGTCTCTTGGTGACAGGAATTGGCCTTTTCCTATCCCCATACCCTTGTGGCCCATCCAGAATCCAACACAAAGAGTGTTCAGCAAACACTCGTCGAGGGGATTAGCAAAAAGGCACCATCCCAGACTGGTCCAAATCAGTGTTTCTCACCAGAATCTGTAAATCCTTAGGATTTTGAGCCATGAATTCAGATTTGAGATGCATGCTTCTAAATAGTGATTCATGGCCACCTGGATGGATCAGTTTGTTGAACGTCTGGTTCTTAGTTCCGGCTCAGGTCATCATCTCATGGTTTGTGAGTTCAAGCCCTGATCAGGCTCTGTGCTATCAGCTTGGGATTCTCTCCCTGCCTCTCCCCACCTAATGCTCTCTTGCTCTCTCTTTCAAAATAAATAAATAAAATAAACATTAAAAATAAATAAATTTTTAAAATAAAAAATAGTGATGCAGACGTGCTCATAGTATGATTACTTGATATCAGATATTTATCTAGGCTACTTCAATAATCACCATTCAATGATCTATTCTGCATCAGTACCATGCCAGACAAGGGAGTATGGATAGAAAGCCATGCTTGGTGCCTTCAGTTTTGCATATTTCTATACCTTCTTAGATTACAGAATATCTAGTAAAAAAAAAAAAAAAGCAACCTTGGAATGAGAGCTGATTCTGTCTCTTTCCATGTTACAGGAAGAAACATCGAAGCCAAGAGAGCTCAGGAGCCAGACCGACACTCAGCTCATCCTAGATTTGGGGATGTTACTTCCTCTCCCTGAGCCTCACTGACTTTATCTGCAAAAGGAAAATACCAGCCAACAGGGCTTACGATGACTGACTGGGGTGATGCGTGAAAGCCCTAAGCTGAGAACCTTGGGTGTAATGAGAGTTCAGCAAATCTCCGCTCCCACTGCCATTGTCAAAGCCACAAGACTACTCAGCGGCAGAGCTGGGATCAGGAACAAAGTTTCCTGACTCAATATTCTGAAACATATTTTGCTTTCTGCACAAAGCTTAGTAAGAACAATATAAATGACTCCATTACACTGTTAGAATATGCAGTGCTCTTTTTATATATATTATCACATGTAAGTATCAAAAACATCCCATAAAAGAGCTATTACATTCCTTTTTCAATAAAAAAAAAAAAGCTGAGGCCCAGCAGTGGAAATAGTTGAGTAAGAGCACACGGCCGGTGAGGGATGAAGCTAGGACTCAGATCTTGGTCAGACCTAGAAGACACCCCACTATTCCTGAGACTTTTGTCACCCCCTTACTAATTTGAGTGTCGAGCCCCAAAGTTCTCCATATGGCCTGGATTTCTTTTCATAGTACCAAGCTAACTAAGTTCATCATTGGTCTCCAACAAGAGTTTTATCTACTTAAATGTCCTTTATCTAATGATCATTTAAATACATTTTCCCATTTTACTTATTTATTTTTATTTGAGTGTAGTCAACACACCATCAGTTTCAGGAGTACAACATAGTGATTCAATCTCAAAAAAAAGTAAAAATACCAGTAATTTCCTACAGGGTATTTGCCCAAAGAAGATGAAAACAATAATTTGAAAAGATACATGCACCCCAGTATTTATTTCAGTGTTATTCACAATTGCCAAATGATGATACAGCCCAAGTGTCCACTGGCTGATGAACGGATAGAGAAGATGTGGTAATTTATATTCAGTGGAATATTACTCAGCCAGTAAAAGGGATGAGATCTTGCCATTTATTACAACATGGATGGATCTAGAGGATATTATGTTGAGCTTATTCTCCCATTTTAAGGGAATAGATGAGGATTTGAGTTCGGTTACAGCTCCACATTTCCCCAAGATCAACTTGAGCTTAGTTCAGTTCTGTACGGTTTCCTATGTGTCCCCCAAAATGACATGTGCACGTTTTTGGCCTGTGAGCTCAGCGTCATGTATAGTCAGAATCTTTAATGGGCACGCAGATCACTTCAGAATTTTATTAAAATCAGTCTCTGATTTGGTAGGTCTAGGGTTGGGCCTGAGATTCTGGCAACCACACTTTCAGCAGTTTAGACCATAGAATTCCAGTCCCCGACCGCCCTGGAACCTGCCATTTGGGGTCCACAGTCCTTAGTGCAGCTCCATGGAGCCCAGTGGCATTCTGGCCTGACCACCTCCAGGCTCAACTAGAAGCTGCCTGAAGACAGAAATCCAGCCACCCCTCCCAGGACTGTTGCCTCTGCACACCACGGCCTCCTTGAGGGCAGGCGTGTGTCTGACTCATCCCTATTGTACCACAGCACCTAGAACAGCACCTAGCACACAGCAAGTGATCACTTACCATCTGCTAAAGCTAAAGAAATGGATAGATTCCCCTGGAAGTGGAGAGATTCTGCCTGGAATATAGCAGGTGCTCCCTAAAATGTGTATTCAATACAAGACCTTGTGCCTAGGATGTTAAGACAAATATCAACATGACAACTAGTTGTTCTGACATCTTTATTCACTTACTTCTCAATCTTTAGTAACTACTCTATACCAGACACTGGGAACGACATAATAAATCAGTATACTAATGCCCCTGTCTTTTTGTAACTTACATTCAAACAATAACAGCACTTCCTCGAGCACTTGCTATGTGCCTGGTGTTATTCTAAGTGCAGTATGTGCATTCAAAAATTCAACAGCTTTGGCGTGGTATGGGTACGTGCCTGGGTGGCTCAGTCAGTTAAGCATCTGACTTCGGCTCAGGTCATGATCTCACAGTTTGTGGGTTCCAGCCCTGCTGACAGCTCAGAGCCTGGAGCCTGCTTCGGATTCTGTGTCTCCCTTTCTCTTTGCCTCTCCCCTGCTCATTCTCTCTCTCCCTCTCTCTCTCTCTCTCTCTCTCTCTCTCTCTCTAAAAGATAAATGAACATCAAAAAATTTTTAAAGGAATTCAGCAAGTTTGGGAGACCAAGACTGCTATTATCTTCATTTTACAGCTGAGGAAAATGAGACTTTGAAGGGTTAAGCAAGTTGTCTAGAATCATATGGTTGGTCAGTGATGGCACGAGAATTTAATCCCAGGCGGTCCAGATTCAGGTCACTACCTAGCTTTGAATGGAAGGGACAAATGGCAAACAAATTAGCAGACACATAGACAAGATAATCCAAGATGGGGATAAGTAGGAAACCAGAAATTAGATAGTAAATAATAGGAGGAATGAACCCTTCACAAGTGGGGCTGAACAAGGGGAAGAGAGTTAGAAACACCCCAACCCCTGTGTGCCACCCTGCCCTCCATAATGCTTTCTCCCCCACAAGGTGGTTCCCAGGCGTGACATGTGAAGGGGGAAAATTTTTAAAACCCTGGGGCCAAACAGGTGTTTCTTCTGAGTATCTTCCCCATGTAAAGGAGACAATAAGGTCCATCATTTATCCATCACACAAGTATCTATGCAATGCCTTTTCCGCGCCAGGCACCATTCTGATCACTGTGGATCTAGGGGTGAGCCAAACAGTCAACTATCACTGCCTCAGAGAGCCTATCTGTCATCTAGCAAGAGGAGAGGGACACGAAACTAACTCATCAGATAAATAAATAAACACATGAAGACATTAACAAACAAATAAGTGTAAAGTGCTCTAAAAAATAAATAATAATAATAATGCGTGGAAAGGAAATAAGAAATGTCAGAGCCAGAGGAAAGTGCCGAATCAATGTTTCCACGGGTTCCTTTTGATCTCTCAACGTTTTCCCGCATTAAGAGATCCCTTCCCTAAAATGTTTACTCAATCAACCATATTCAACAATATTTATTTAGCACCTACTCTGTGTCAGAGGCTCCCTTCCTTTGACTGTCCCCTTCCAATAAGAGATGGTTTTCCTGTCCCCACAAGTGTCTTTTCAACCTGCCACCCTCCATCCCAGACTAATCGAAGAAAAAGGAAGAAGGCAGCTTATTTTCATGAAGCATTGATTCGGGAACTATTTAATGAGCGTCTAATGATTCTAAAGAGCATGTGTACTGCACTTACTGTTTATCAAATACTTCCGCCACTGTGGTCTCCCGTGGCTGTCCATCAATCCTACAGTGAAGGTAGAGTAGAAACCATTTCATTCATCTTGTTTGTGTTGCTGTTTGTTGTTGTTGTTGTTAGAGAGAGAGAATACACAAATAGGAGACAGGGAGAGGAGCCCAAGCAGATCCCATGCTCAGTGTGGAGCTCGCTGTGGGGCTCAATCTCACCACCCTGAGATCATGACCTGAGCCGAAATCAAAAGTCAGATGCTCCTTTGCCCCCCTTCTGAATAGGATTTGGAGACATTTATAAAAAATAACGACCAATAGGATTATTACAACCATTTCATAAACAAGGAAACACAGTCTAAGAAAGCCTATGGGACTTACCCAACATCACACAGTAACCAATAAAGCTGGAAACAAAACCCAGGTTTTCCAACCTCCAAACTCACACACAACTTATCACACACCAGGTCCCCGTGGTGCCCACACACAATGATGGAGCAGAAATGGCTTTCCTCTCAGTAAACTTCAGTGAAGACTATACCCCAAATCTACACCAGCTATAAAAAGACACAAAGACAAACATGAGAGGGATGCATATGAGTTCAGAGGAGCACGGGCTCATATGCAACTTTGGCTGGGAAAGTCAAAAAGAAAAGCTTGGGACAGGACATGGACTACTTGAAGAAGTAGGCCAGAAAAAGCATTTCAAGTTGAAGAAATATCAATTGGCCCAGGTGTTAAAAAACAACACTGGGCGGATATGCCAAAAATATCATCACGGCGTTCCCTTTCCTTTCCCTTGTTTCCATAAACTACTTGGCTTTGCCAACTACTTGAGCCAGAAATATCTCCAGGAATGCTCTTCTGGTTCTCTTTCATACCTGCTCTGGAACAGGCTTCCAGGTAGAGAAAGTGCAATGGGAAGAAATGACCACTCATTGTGCACTTATAATCTGCCAGAAACGTTAAGATACGCTAAGAAAACAGTCCTCATGAGCCCTACCAGATAAATAATTTTCCCCATTCCACAGCTGGAGAAGCTGAAACTCAAGAGACTGGTTGACCCGGCCAAAGCCAACTAGAAATAGAGAACTCTGATTTGTACCCAGGACCATCAGAAGCCAAGGCCAGGTCTCTGTAGATGACTCTGCACTTTGAACCACGTGGCACAGCCAAAAATCAAGAAGTGTCTGCTCTGTGAACATTTGTGAGGTTGTGAACAAATAATTCAATGCCTGGTGGAATCAGAAAATCAAGAAGATCAAAAGTAGTTTTGAGAACCCAAGAACCCAAGTCACTAGGAGAAGAAAACAGGAAGTTGCTATTCAATGGTTATAAAGTTTCAGTTACTCAAGATGAGTAAGTTCTAGAACCTTGCTCTACAACATTTTGCCTATAGGTAATAATGCTGTTTTGTGTACTTAAAAATTTAAAAGGGTAAATCTCATGTTAAGTGTTCTCACCACGGTTTAAAAAAGAAAACAACAACCCTAAATCCCAAAGATATTGTTACAAGTTAAAAAATATATCATTGAATATAACAGACAAGCATGAATCCTATCATAATTCCTCCGACAGGATTTTTCCATGTGGTATAAATGCTTGTTTGATCACCATATTTTTCTAAATTCCACGAGGAGGCCTTCTAAGATACTGCACGTCCTGTTTATGTTTGCATCTATCAGATCACACGGAGGCAATTATGATAGCCCGTTGATTCATAAACATGAGTGTGGACATCATTAAATATTTACATAAACACATTGATTACTTACATTTATAAGCCTACAAAGAAACACTAGGCTGCTCTTTGGTACAGCATTGGGGAAAAAATAAGTTTCTTTGCAAATACGGTAATCAGCTCATATTCACTACTCATTAGACTGACTCTTGAAATAATCTTCAGTTTGTCTGCAGAGAGGATTCACATCTGCACCAGCACATCTGTGGCGGAGGCACAGTGTGTGTGGCGGGAGGTGTGCTCTGGGTGCCAATGCAGAGTGGCTTTCTGCATGTGTGGGCTGGGGAAAATCCCGGAGCAGTAACAACGCAACCGCCCAGAGCAGCAGCAGGAAAAACTAAAGGATTTCCCAGGAAAAGAAGGTTCTATCGCTCAAGGTGTTTGTGTTAGTAGAAAACTGCTGCACAGAAAGAAACTGTGACAAAAGACAGGAAATGAGTTGTTTCCCCACCTTTTATCCCCACTTTACTGAGTTCAGATTCTGATGGTAGACTGCATTCAAAACTATCAAATGCCCACAGGGTGGTAATCAGTCCGACTGTGAATTCCCTGTTACCTGGGATGCATAGCTTTTAATTGCTATTTCAAAGTACCAGCCTTTGAAAAAACAGACAGAAACTGTGGTTAATTGCTTGTTTTCCAGCCTCAATCTAAGAGTTCACAATTCACAAGACATCCCTGTGAGTGAGCGCAGGAAGCACTGAGCGCCGACCCCCGTTAGGACCCGTGCCGAGGTGTGCCATCAATCCACAAACTTCCTGGATGTGTTCTCCGCCCCCCTCAACCCCCCACCACCGCAGAAAAAGGATTTGTCACCTTCCCTGTAACCCTCTCCCCATCCGATCCTACGCACCCAAAACAGCTTAACGGGAGAAAGGAAAAATAATCTAACGGCAATCCTGATGTCAAACACCACATGTACCTGGAAACAGGAAGGAAGATGATCCCGCTTTGCTTCCACAGTGGATGTGGGTCAGTTTCTGAGGTGAAGGTAAGGGTGTTCGTGTGTGTGTGTGTGTGTGTGTGTGTGTGTGTGTGTGTGTGAAAGGCCGCATTTCAGCTAGCTTTGGCCTGTACTGAGCAAAGCTAGCTGAAATGTGGCCTTTGCTGACACCAGCAGGCCAGAAGGGTCAAGGTGGGGGACGCGGCCCTCCCCCCGTGGCTCCTGTAGGTATTGGCTGCACTGGTCACAGCCTGTGATCATAAACCCCCGGTGTCAGGGCTTCCAGAACAGAAGCTGCAAGGTTCTGCTCTGCTCTGTGACCACAGATTTGCAGAAACAGCTTCAAGGCATGAACGAGGCTCTGAATCGAGTGTGAAGGCAGCCTCGTGCAGACCCAGCCCAAGGCCAGGAATCCCTCAAAGTGGCTGGCTAATGAGTGCCAGGCCATAGGTGTCACTCTTGCCCGTGAAAATATGGAGGCCTGCCACTAGTAGGTCTCCTCCCAGAGCCTCCAGGACACCTAAACCTCCTGCCCTGGGCGCTGGTGGCCGGCCCCTCACAGTGGAGTCACACGCCATCCTTGTTCTCAAGGAGCACATAGTCTGGGGGAGAAGAAAGGTAGGCCAACCAATCAATGAGTACAGGCTTCTAGAAACATTGCCTAAATCTGTGTGGGATGCAGAGAAGACGGAGAGGAGAGTGATCGATGGCTCGCTGGGGAGAAGTTTCACAAGGTGAGCTCGAGTGAGGGGGCGGCCTGAGCAAAACTGCTGGGGTGCGGGGTGTGCGGCGCTGGGAGAAGCCCGGCTGGACGGTCCACGGACCCTTAGACTCTGTGTCGCCTCAATGACCTGTTTCTCACCCTGTTTCTCTGGCTCCAACAGGCACCCCAGCCAGAAACCTGGAAGGCCCCCCAGGCTCCCTGTCCTGTCCTCACCTCTCACATGCAAACAGCTACCCAGTCTGGCTGACTTTTCTGACTACGTGTTTCTCAAATCAGTCTTTGCTTTTAACCCCTACCACTCACCACCATTGGGACCGGAAGTCCCAGAACCTCAAGGAAAGAAGAAAGGCAGGTCAGTTTCCCAGAAGAAAGGATGTTGCGGTGTCCATAGGAAGAAAGACGGGCGCGTTAGTGGCTCAGTCAGTTGAGCATCCGACTTCAGCTCAGGCCATGACCTCACAGTTTGTGGGTTCGAGCCCCGCATTGGACTCTGTGCTGACAGCACACTCAGAGCCTGGACCTGCTTCAGATTCTGTGTCTCCCTCTCTCTCTGTCCCTCCCCTACTCATGCCCTGTTTCTCTCCATATCAATAATAAATAAACATTAAAAAAAAATTAAAAAAAGAAGAAAGAGATTCTAGAAACCTAAATTCAGCAGATGTCCAGGGCACTAATAATCAAGTACCTAGTTCTAAAATGTGACTTTTCTCGTAGATGTGCACATTCAAGGTTATCTCTCACCTATCTCTCTAACACAGATACTAATATGTGTTCTACAGTGAGACAGACGTGGAATTAGAGCAAACTACTTGGGATGGAGCCTGAGAAAGGTCCCCAGGCGACAAGCCCTAGGTCTTGGGCACTGCGCCAGGCACCTGGCAGAAACAAGAACCAGGCGGGGGGCCCAGCACCTGCCGGGGACCACCGCACAAGCAAGAGTGAAAACAACAGGACTAGGGAGTGAAAACGACCAGACCAGAGAGTGAAAACGACCAGACCAGTGTGGAACCCGTCCCCCCAACACCCCCCTACAGGCACAAAGACCTCAAATCATTTAGAAATGAGATCTTCTAACTCTGTTCTAAAAAAGAAAACCCAAAACCTGCTATTTGATTTTGCTGTTCTCTTTGCCGACTGCCAGATCAGAAGAACTTTTTGCTCCATGAAATTGCCTAGGAGGCTGCCCGTCCATCGCTTTCCCACACCTGTGTCAAGGACCCATCTCGAGCTCCTACTGAGGCTGATGGAATTTTCAGGTTCTGCTTGAGGACTGTGGGAAGGTTGGGTTCCCCCCTCCTTGATCTTGATGAAAAAAAAAATAAATAACTTTGTGGCGTTGCCACTGCTGTTGTTTTGAAATGTTTCGGTTTTATTTTGAGACTTGTATTTTATGAGTATCTGTTTCTACATTTGGAGGCTCATGCAATATGCATGGTTTCTTTATGAGATGTGATATGCATTTGTGGAGACGGGACTGTCTGCCAGACTTTGTTGAGAAAATACATTTCGGTTACACCTGACCGGAAAACCATCTGCTGCTGCCTCACGGACACATGGCCAACGCCAAGATTGGCACGAGGATCCCAGACAATTGCTCAAAGCTCTCTCGGATAGGAGAAGTCCCCGACGAGGAGTGGTGGATTCGTGGCACTTGAGGAATACTAATCATCTGAAATAAGTATTTCTTGTTTTAAGGATTTTCTTTCCCCGGGGAAGTGACAAGCAATGAAGCATTTAAGAGATAAGAAAATGTGTGTACCTGGACAGTTTAGTCAATTAAGCATCTGACTCTCTTGATTTTGGCTCCAGTCGGGATCTCATGGATTGTAAGTTTGAGCCCCACCTCAGGCTCTGTGCTGGCAGTGTGGAGCCTACTTGGAATTCTCTCTCTCTCCTCTCTCTTCCCCTCTCCTGCTCGTATTCACTCGCTCTCTCGCTCTCTCTCTCTCTCTCTCTCTCTCTCTCTCTCTCAAAATAAATAAATCAACTTAAAAATAAAAGCACCTGGGTGGCTCAGTCTGTTGTGCCCCCAACGTCGGCTCAGGTCATGATCCCATAGCCTGTGAGTATAACAGGGTGATGATAAAGACCACCAAAAGCCAAATGGAAGCAAGGCAAGATTTTATTTACTTACGGCCGGGCCGAACCTGATCTCCCTGGTGTTAAGGAGCAGAGAATGGCCCAAGCAAAGGTGGCCGTGAGCTTATATTGACGTTAGCAAGGCATCAAACATCACCATTTAGTTAACCAATTAGAGTTTACAGCAATTTTAGGACACCCAGCCACATCTTTACAAACAGACAATAGTTCTGGCGAGACCCTATCAGTTTTAAAAGTTCTTTGTCTTAAGAAGGCCTTGGAATGACCAGTTATAGTTGGGCACTCCAGGTTCTGTGAGACAGTGACCATGTGACTTCCCACGCGTATACTTTGTCCTGTCAGCTTCAAAGAGGAGGTGGGAGTGCAGTTTTACGATCTAAGTTGGCATTTGGAAAACACGCAAATTTACAGGCGAGGTTGGCACCTTCTGATAATTCCAACAAAGAGCCACATAGTTAGAGCAGTGAACAGAAAGATACATTTGCAAAGCAGTTTACAGAAGCCAAAACAGCAAGTTAATGATTTTCAAGTTTTACTCAGTTTGCTAACTTAGAACAGTGAGTTCGAGCCCTGCGTCAGGCTCTGTGCTGACAGCTCAGAGCCTGGAGCCTGCTTGGGATTCTGCGTCTCCCCCTTTTGCTGCCATTCCTCTCTCACCCTCTGTCTCTCTCTCTTTCTCAAAAATAAATAAACATTTAAAAAAAATTTAGGGGCGCCTGGGTGGCTCAGTCAGTTAAGCATCCGGCTTCGGCTCAGGTCATGATCTCGGGGCTCGTGGGTTCAAGCCCCATGTCGGGCTCTGTGCTGACAGCTAGCTCAGAGCCTGGAGCCAGTTTCAGATTCTGTGTCTCCCTCTCTCTATGCCCCTCCCTCACTCATGCTCTGTCTCTGTCTCGAAAATAAATAAACTATATTAAAAAAATTTTTTTAATAAAAATAAAAAATTTTTAAATAGAGAGAGAAATAGAAACTGTTACCAGTTCCTGACTGATCTCTCTGTTTCAAGAGATATATACACAGGAGCAGAAGTATGAGTATCCAGCCTAAAATGGAACTAAAACACTATGGAAATTGTGATTGCTGTTACCTCTCTCTCATTTCTTATTCTTGTGGCCTGGCGGCATCTTCAAAAAGTGACAACTATATCATTACTAAGTATTAGCACATTCCTTGTGCCTTGCCTACTTGGCTCAGGATCTGGGACATAGTAGGTGCTTAATAAATGTCTGTCCCATGACTGAATGAATCATTGGTGGAGGAGGTTGGCCACAAACTCATCGGCAGATGAAGACACGTATTCTCCTGACTCAGTGGAGAAGTACACAGATGACAGGCCCTGGAAAACTCTCTCTCCCTGGAGAAAGTGGGCCCAGCGACCCTGATGCATCCCAGTGTCCCGGCTGAACCCATAATTGTAGCTGTCATGTGTCAAGCTGGCACTGGAGTAACATTTTCCAACTCCCTCCGAGCCCTTGAAGTCACTTGACGGCGGGGACTGCATGCTAGGCAGGAGGCTGGAGGCTGCTTCTCCATTTGTAAAAGATGCTGATTAAAGAGCTGAGTTGCAAACACACACTTTGTACACGCGGAGCACACCCATGGGCTTTAATGACAGCGCAAGGGAGAAGGAGCTGGTTCCGTGGCAGGGAGCTCACTCCACGTGCTCTGCACCCCGGGTCAGCAGGGAAGCCAAGCTGGGAACAGCGGAAGCCCTTGGGGGTGCTCGTGTTTCTCTGCGTGAAAATCGGGAGAGAAGGCAGTTCCTTTTTTCTTCTTCTGTCCCTCTCCATCTCTCTCTCCTTCTGAAGTCCTTGCTGAATGCAACCTCCCAGATGGTAGAGTCCCAAGCAGGTCATGACAGTGGAAATGGCATGAAGGTGAGGCGATTTCAACCCACTCAATGACACTACAAGGCAGACTTTATTCTACCCATTTTAAATGAAGGACATGAGTCTAGAGAGGTCAGTAAATAGGGGAACTAGAGTCGGAACCAATTTTATCTGGCTTCAAAGACCAACTTTCCCTAAACTCTGGTTACTTTCAATGAGGAGAGATGAAAGATCAGATGCCATAAAGTGTTGTCATAAAGGACTAGACAGATGTCCAGTTTTAAAGCACATTCTTCATGAATGAGAAGTTCTTCAGGAACGAATGTCAGGGCTTGGTGATCAGCTTTCCATCGGATGATCCCCTCGCCCGATTATGTCATTTCGGCCTTCTCCCTTCTGGTCCCTGGCCTGCCCATACCCCATTTCCTGGAATCCCCCCTCCCACCTCTGGAATAGGGCAAATATCTCAAGCAACAAAAGTAAAGAACCTCTGTTTAAACTTTGCTCAAGAACCTTGAGAAGATGATATCCCTTCTGCGATCATCTGATTTCTTTTCTGTGAACCAAGAACTAAGCAATGCTATAACCTTCCAGGGTTTCCAGATGAATTACATGACCTCCCACTCTTTGAGCTTCAGGTCCAAGGACAATCCCTATAAGTCTAACCCTAAGAAGATCCTGAAGAAGACAACTGGCTTCCACTAAGGGAGGAGCTTCAGGATTTATCGCTTCGCTTGGGCCACAGACCGTGTCTTATCCCCCAAGACTTTCCTGTGTGCTCTGTTCTTTGGAGTAGAGTTTGGCCCAAGGCTCGGTTTGTCTACAGAGCCCTGGAGGAGAGAAGCTTCTGCAAGAGACCAAGCCTCTGGAGCCTCAAGCTTCTCACCTGCCTGTGTTATTACATCAGTTCAGCCTACTATGGCTTCCCTCATTCCCCAGGTACACCAAAGACTGACAACCTCAGCCAAGTCCAACTGGACCACATCCCTCAGACACTGCGAGTGGGCTGCTAACCATGGTGGCCACGGAAGCCTGCTCTGTTCTCCTTGTTTCCACGGCCGACAACAAAAGAACTCAAACTTTGAGATCGGGAGAACCTGAGCTAAAATCCTGGCTCTGTGCTCCCTTCTAGTTATGCAAATCTTGGGCGAATTATTTATTATCACTGGTTTTATGGCTTCGATGATTGACTTTATGCATTCATAAAGCAGCTGGTGCACAGTTAGTTCTCAAAGATGATTTGTTTTTATCAGGCTCCCTCATCTTTCTCACAAGATTATTGCAAAGTTCGGAATTCTTTATAGCTGAATTCATCCCAGTTAAGACACTGTGGATGAGAAACCTCATTTGCAAGTGTCGGGAGAGATCGTGACTACGATCAATCATGCTTTCCATATATTACCCTCACTACCACCATCGTCATCATCTGTCCACTCTTTGTGGAGCCCCTTCTGTGTGCTAAAATTTCTCCCGGGTGCTGACAAATCACTCTCTCTAATCACCATAACCCTACAAGGTAGACTTTATCATCCCTTTTTCCTCAGACTGGAAAACTGTGGCTCAGGAGGCAAAGTAAGCACCTCAAAGCCAAATTAGGATGGTCTAATTGTAGCTAACTAATTGTAATCCTCCTCTAAGACTTGGGTGAAAGAGACACAGGAGGGGTGCCTGGGTGGCTCAGTAGGTTGAGCGTATGGCTTCTGCTCAGGTCATGATCCCGCGGTTCATGAGTTGGAGCCCCTCATCAGGCTCTGTGCTGACAACTAGCTCAGAGCCTGGAGCCTGTTTTCAGATTCTGTGTCTCTCTCTCCCTCTCTGACCCTCTCCCACTCATGCTGTCTCTCTCTGTCTCAAAAATAAATAAAACGTTAAAAAAATTAAAAAGAAAAAGAAGAAAGAGAGAGACAAGAAAGAGAAGCAGCTGATGTGATCTCTGGTCTCCTGAGGGGGTGCTTAGAGAGAGGGGTCAGGGGCATCAAGGATGAGGCAACACTGCAAGACCATGAAGGTCTGAGATCTGATTGCACAGAGGAGGGACCAGGAAGTGTCAGGGAAGAGTGGGGGAGCTGCCTTGAGGAATGGGGGACAAAGGGGGGTGGCGGCTCTCAGGGGCCATGGCAGGAGGGGACAAGAATAGAGCAATAATGTTGCAGAGTGACACGGATATTTACTGAGCGTCTCCTGTGCCCGAGCCCAGTGATGGACTGAATACATACATTTAATCCTGACAAAGCGATCAGCCAGGTCATTTTTATCCCGTCTTATGAGGGAGGAAGCGAAATCATACAAATAAGAAGTAGTGAAACAGAGGGAGTAACAGACGGGTCATGCCCGAGTCTACTTCAGGACATCGCCAGGAAGTCTGTCTTTACAAGGACTCGTGAAGGAAAAACGACCAGGCCGCCCTCATCCCGAGGGCCCAGCACGTTTTCAGGATTTCACTTTGTTCCCATGTGCCCAAGAAGTAGGCTTCACATACAGACCAAAGGTGCTCGTCCTTTCTCAATGCAATGTGGTGGATCTTCCTGCAAATTCATTTCATTCACTCAACCTGCCGCCACCGTGTGACTCCTGTCACAGATGCTGAGACACAAAGATCAATCACGCCAGAGACCCTGCCTCCCACTGCTCTCACATGGCTCCGAACTCACATCACACGCTGTCCTGTTGCCAGATAAACGTAACAAAGAATGTAGTGAATTTTAATTCTAACATGGAGTAAATCCAGCTCAACTATGTTTCGTTGTCCCTTTCCTCAGTTGTCCAATCTGTAACCCACTGACCAGCTATAAATACTCAGAATTCTCTTCTTTCACCACGTGCTAAACCACTCATCAGCGTCATGTCTACAAAGTATAGTGAACAGGAGTCAAACAGACAGGAAGGAAATCATACCCTGTTTCCTCGCCCGGACTTCCCTTGGTCTTCTCTTGGTTGGTTTTCCAGGCCAGACTCCCCCACTTTGCTACAAGGTTCCAATTCTCTGACTAGGCCACCCCCCCCATACTGGGCCACGTGACGTCGCAGTGGGTGGGTGCCTCCATAGCTTCCATCTGGCTGGTCAGATCCCTGACACTCCAGACCCCTTCTCCGCTGCACAGTCTCCTCCTCCCGGTCCACTGCGTGGCCAGTCCCCCGGCCCGAAGGCGCCAGTGTTTGCTGCCTCGCCAGGAGAGGTCCATTAGCATGAATATTTATTCTTTAAATCTGTTGCCTCTGGCGCACAAAGGGAAATGGAGTGAGAAGAGCTTGGCTGGAAGCAGGGCCCAGTTCTTGCTTCCTGTGGATCTGGGGAGGGCACGTTCCTCTGCAGACGCTGCACCTCCTCTGGGGCGCAGGTGACAGCCACCCCCTGCCTGGGAGGCAAGTGAGGAGCGGACACGAGGGTGCCCATCTTCTGGGGCACGTGACTGTGCTCACTTGGTGGGGTCTGGGAGATCCTGGGAGTGGAAAGAAGTGGGGGAGTCCATCAGGAAGCAACCCACTCTCTCCTGGATCCTCCGGTGTCATGCTCCCTGGCGTGGTGTTGTGCTGTGTTGTGCTGTGTTGTGCTGTGCTGTGTTGTGTTGTGTGGCGTTGTGCTGTGCTGTGTTATGTTGTGTTGTGTGTTGTGCTGTGTGTTGCATTGTACCGTGTTGTGTTGTGTTTTGTGCTGTGTTGTGTGTTGTGCTATGTTGTGTGTTGTGCTGTGTTGTGCAGTGTTGCGTTGTGCTGCTCTGGATCAGGTTACTCTTGCCAGAAGACAACCGGCCTCCATCATCTTCTACTCGGGCCCTTTGGGTCTCGCAGGGTGAGCCCGCGGCAGCCTGCAGCGTGTGACCCCTCTTCCTTTCCCTCCAACTCCCCTTCCCCCCAAGTCAGTCACTCAGGACACAGCTACCCCACCCTCCGCCCCTCCTCAGTGCAGGGGGGCTTCTTCCTCTCTCTGCCGTGGGGGCGCACCAACAGCCACATGGGAGCTGCCAAAGCAGAAGTGAATGCACCATGTCACTAAGAAAGCCTGTGAGTCTGGGCCCCTCCCTCGCACGAGCCCCTTCCAGAGCCCTGAACCTTGTGTGCTGTCACAACTCTGTCTTCTGTTATAGACTGAGCTGTGCTCGCCCAACATTCACGTGCGTGACCCTTGACCCCCAGTGCCTCAGAATGTGCCTGTCTTTGGAGATCAGGCCTTTGAAGAGGTGCTAAAGTTAAAATTAGGTCACTAGACTGGAGTTCTTGTAAGAAGAGGTTGGGACACACACACACACACACAAACACACACACACACACATACACAGGAGACCTTGTGAAGGGAAGGTGGCCGCCTGCAAGCCCTGGAGAGAGGCCTCAGGAGAAACCAACCCTACTGATGCCTTGATCTCCAACTTCCAGCCTCCAGAACTGTGAGGAAGTAAACTCTTGCTTAAGGCTCCCAGTCTGTGTGACTGGCTTTAGCAGCCCTAGCCAACGCGTGCATATTCTTTCTCGAACAGTCACCCAGAATGTAAAAGCGTCAAGCCTCCCGACCCCACTCTGTCTTGGCCAAACCATGAATGCATGATTGACTAACACTTCCGTGACTGGTCGGGGCGCCACCAGGATGGGCTTGGGAAAGCAAAGTCCAGAGAAAGACATATGCTGCCAGAGTGAGACCAGGGTCTCTGCAGAGGGGGGAGGAGAACTCCGTCCACAAAGGACCAAGTCTCAGCTTGGCAAGTTCCCTTCACGGTAGACTTTGTTCTTGAGTCTTGAATCACTCACTCCGTCTGTCAGCCACTGGCCGATTGAGTTAACGTGTATGAGATACCATGTGGGGCAATACCCAGCACCTGTCACCACCCTCTCTCCCTGAGCCTCTGGAACAGAAGGACTGGGACAGCCAGAAATGGGCTCACCTCAAAGGGACGGCTACAGCAAAGCAAAGCAATTTCTGGAATATTCTCTGAAAGGCTCAACTCCCAGGGCAAAGGATTGCCCAGAAAATTCTGATTTAGGGAAATTACAGCCCTTTTAGCTTCTCAAGTTATCTTATAATCATCGAAATGAGAGAGAAGCAGATGGAGTATCTGCCCAAGAACTTTAAAAGGAAAGGGTGGTAGAGGTTAAAACCATGCATTATTCATTTCTCAGGAGGGAAAGTGTATTTTAAAATACAGTGACAGTTAACGTTGGATGGCCCAGTGTGCAAAGTCACTTTCTCTGTCTCGTGCGACCTGACAAAATAATGATCCTGTGATTAAGCAGATGAGAAAACAGACCCGAGTTCACCCAGGCAGTAACACCGTGAACCTCGACTCTTCGATCGCAGACTCTTCCTTCTGCTCGTAGTAATGCGTTCAAAAGTGTAGCCCCTCATATATGTGGTTGCAAAACACTGGTGCTTACTATTTTTAAGAAATGGTTGTTTAATTAAAAGCATCTCTGGAGAGGTGTAGTTTCTGATATTCGGCCTGGGGCTGACTCCTTTGGCCAACCCCCAGAGCTGGAATCGTCCTGGATGGAGACTGTGACTGTTCTCCTCTGTGACCCACACCCCTACAGCACCTGGCCCTCGGAAGGTGCCCTAAATATTTGCTGAGTCCAAGTCTCCCTGCCTGAGACTTCCCAGCTCCAGGGCCACCTCCCAGGTTGGCTTCTGAACTCCCAATATGGGGGGTGGGAAGTCCATTCCCTTCCCAGACCTGGGGTCTGGCTTGGTCCCGTCCCAAGGCTTCGAGCTCTGCAGCCTCGGATTCGACTGCATAGGTGACACCTTCTCAAACCTCACCTGTACAGCGTCTGAGCCATCTGATCTGGACCCTCCTTCTCTCTCGTGGGCCCTGATGGCTCCAGTGTCCCTAGCACAACAAAATGAACCACCTGTTTTTGGTACTCCATCTTTGGAAGAAGTCCTGCCACTTTCTAGTAAGAGAATACAAATAACTGACATTTATTGAGCTTTTACACTGAGACAGGTATTGTAGAAAATGCTTTACATCCATAATCTCCATTAATCCCCACTATACCCGCGGTATTGTAAAAGGCATATATTACGGCCCTGGGTTAAGAACTATCATTGTCATTTCATTAACAAGGAGACTGAGGCACAGGGAAGTTGAGGGATGTGGAGTAGGGACAGGACCCAGGAAGCTAATCCCGTACGTACCCTCTGTTCGCTCCACACCACGTTCACAGACACTGAGGAACTGAGACGCAGGCTTGCAATGGTCTCATGGAGTCTCCTGCTTTGTCCTGAGCTGACTCAGGGCTCAGATCCCAGGAGTGGTCCTCTGTCCCGCACACCTGCACACCCCCCTGTGTTCCTAGTCATAGAGGGTCTTGGGCAAGGAGATGGCCCCCGGAGCATGACAAGGAAAACCTGGGGCTAAGGCCCTACTCAGATCACTCAGCAGAGTGGGAAGCCAGTAAGAGGCCTGTGTCCAGGAAGCCAGTCATGGACTCCTTGTCCAAGGAGAAGGTATGTGGCTCAGGAGGAAGAGAGGAGAAAGAGGAGGGCCGGCCGCCCCACACATGAGCAGAGGCCAGAAACCTCTGAAAAGTTTCTCCGGTGCAGCCATGTTGCTCTTGGTTCAATGGCTCAATTAGACATACTGTGACCTTCCCTGGGCCTCATCCTGAAAGACCCCAAAAGGTTTCAAGATCTCCCTTACCTCGAATAACTGGGATAGCCTCAGGATGGAACAGACTCCATCTCTAAATGTTGAGGCATCATCGAAAGTCACTTAATTGGTCATAGACTGGAATGGGAAATTTGGTTTAAAAAATTTGTTAATGTCTATTTATTTTTGAGAGAGAGAAAGATAGAGCACAAGCAGAGGACGGACAGAGAGAGAGGGAGACAGAATCCGAAGCAGGCTCCAGGTTCTGAGCTGTCAGCACAGAGCCCAATGTGGGGCCCAAATTCACAAACTGTGAGATCATGACCTGAGCTGAAGTCAGATGGTTAACTGACTGAGCCACCCAGGCGCCCTGGAAATTTTGTTTTAAATGTTTATATTTCTATTTATATTATTTATATTTACTTCCCCTCCATCTTTTGGATATCTGGAAATGCCATTAGAAGGACCCACAGAAGAGGCAATGCCAGAGTAAATCAGTCCAACTTGGTTCTGAAGGAAGGCCTGAGCTACCTTTGCAAACATGAACAAAATAATGACAAGTCATACCTTTCTTCCCAGATGTGAACCCTAAAACCCAGCCAAGGTCTCCTTCAGTTTTTTATTGATGGAGTAACATGGCTACACCCCAGAGGCATGGCTCACTCATCCGTGGAGCCAAGTCTTGTAAACATTTTATGTTTGCAAGTCTTTGAGCTTGCTGAGCTGTGACGATGTTGCCCATCACGGCCCATCCGACGCGCTTGGGTTTGGGGCACTGCTCATACACCATTGGCATCTCAGCACATGACCCGCCAATAAACATAGATAGCCTCTACCCTGAAGGGTTCAAGAGCTTTGTTATGGTTATTATCATGGGGGGTTGTGGTTTTCTTTTGTTTTCTAAAGCCCACAAAATTATTATTATGCTTTTCTAACAACGACACCATGTTGTTAGAAAATTTTGAGCTGGGATTCAGAAGCCCTGGGTCCAAAACCCAGCTGGGCCATTTACTAGCTTTGTCACCAGGAGGAAATCAACAAAACTTACTGAGTCTCCATTTTCTCATGTGCAAAATGGAAATGACAGCCCTTGGTTGAATGCATGCCCTCCTTGTCTCTCTCGAATGATCCAAAGCCAAAAATCAAAATGTTCATGAAACTACAGCACAAATTACAAAGCACTCTATAAATGCAACATACCTTTTTTCTGTTGTTTTCAAATTTGAAATTTGAACCTAACCAGAGTTGAGTCATACATTGGACCAGGTGACACAGGCCTGAAAGAAAGTTCCAGCCACGTGGATAAATTGAGTATGTGAGAGGAAAGTCCCTAACCAATGGGCCAAGCTGTAAGGCTACAAGAACCTAAGTTATCGACCCCCTTCTCTGCCCCATATACTCCATGATGCTGAGAACGCAGTACTAGACAGTGTAGATTCACTCTATCAAGAAACCCACAGTCCAAACATTAAGTGAATAACTGAAAAGCAAAAGTGTAAAGCAGTCATAGAGAAAGGTGTGTGGGCTATGAGACCCAGAAGGTGCTCTGCACAGGAGCGGACAACAGAGCCAGATATCAACACGTAAGGAAAAACGTACTCCTCCAGCAAGCCAACCACTGTGCAAATACACAGCAAGTCCTCTCGGAGGGGAGCACTGTAGGACGTGGACTTCCTTGCATGGTGCCACTCTCGTTAGGTGGGTAGAAAGGGGCTGAGAGACTCAAAGAAGGGCTGAGAGGAGATGGGGAGGGTGGAGGAAGGAGCAGAAAGAGGATGATTGAATGTGGAAGGGGTCAAGATAGCAGCACACAGTCACGAAAGGTTTTCACCAGTCACTAGTGAAGGAAAGAGTTGAGGCGAAGCCCACTTTGACATTTCCCACAATCCTTGGCAAATAGTGATTCCTGAAGCTTCTCTGAGTCTCTCTGTCCTCAGATGACAAAGGAAAAGCAAGAACAGTTGAAACGTCACCACCATCATTATAGGTGGTAGGTCTCCAGTAAACCCGTAGTTGGCTGTGTCATCGAGAGGCCGAAGTCAGTATTCCCAAGGTGACATAATCTGAAGGGAAGTTCAAGTTTCAGCGTTGCAGAGTAATTTTATCATTCAATTTTGCATCCTAATTGGTGGCTTTAGAGCCATCTTCTCTCAGTCCTTATTTTCTCCGGCTGCAGGGTGTACTTTGGCAGGAGAATGGGCCACTCAGGCGCATTAACTGGGCCTTGTTCCCTCCGGTGGATGAAGCGTCTCACCCTTAAACCAGAACCATCTGTGTAAAATGACGGGGAGGCACTCAAAGTGCCGGAACCACAAAATTCCAGCTTTGGTTTTGGCTTTCTGGCCACAAAAAAATAAAAACGCAGCTCTTGTTTCCCCAAATATTTCCTTCTCCACAGTCTACCCTGGTCCAACTTCAGTTCTCGATTAGGAAGCCCTGATGTTTTTGTGGCCCGTTCTCCCAACTGCCTTTGGAGATATTGCTGGAATGCACCTTAAGGTCATGGTATTGGCTTGGAATAAAATGATTTTTCAAAGAGGATGAACTTCATAAATCCTGGCTCATTCCTACACAGGTGTATAGAAGAAAGAGAAGAAAATTTCCTGTGTGGATTCAGGTCTTGCCAAGGCCTGAATATGAAAAACATATAAGACCCAAAATGATTTTTTTTTTTTTACAGAAGGTATCTTTTAAGACACTCCAAGTGAGTCCAGAGAGAGCAAGCTGTGAGCTGTGGAAATATCTTGCCTGGTGTCTGCCAAGAATAGCCAACAAGGTTGCTCACACAACATCTGCCCACATTATGATAATTGGGGGCCCCAAGTACATCACTGGATAAAGTCCACCATTTGGACTGACTAGATAGGGTAGGACCAAGATATTTACAGAGATGAGTGACAGCTGCTGGGCGGCCCGCTGTCCTCCACACCACAGGAAGGCTTAACAATCCCACCCGACCCAGGGCTTGCTTCAGTCTCAGGAGATGAAAATCATGTGGTTTGGGGGCACAAACGGTTTTAGCTATAAATACCCTTTAGATTGTTCCAATGCATTGAGCCAAAACCGAAATGCTGTGAGGTTTCACCCAACAGAACGGTTCCTTAAATAAACACAATGTTAGGACAGAAATGACCAAGATGAAATCCAAAGAACAGAGATTGACTCTAAACAAATGACCCGACTAAGGAAAGAAAACACATCCAGGCCTTTAGCAACAACTGCCAGCTGAGGGCCTCAGGGGGCCAAACACGTGGATTCAAATCCAGTGGCGGAGGGAAGCACCCACCAGAAATCCATAAGGAAGTATTAGGTCCCTGCACTGTACAGATGAGGAAACAAAAGGTCTGGACAAATTTAAGAAACCAGCTCAGGACTGGCAGTCATGTCTGTCTGACTCCAAAACCCACTGTGTTTCACAAGACCCACCATCCCCAGTGCATCTGACTGTCTCTCCATCGGTTTGTGACCTCTTCAAGGGCAGTGGCGTGGCTCTGTTCCATTCACTTGGTTCACCCCAGTACTTGGAGGCCATTGGTACCTTTGAAGTTGTATGAAGCTTGCCAGGCTGTTTCCTACCCATGACAATGCGCTGCAAACCAGGTGGCTTAAAACCACAGCATCTATTTCCTCACAGTTCTAGAGGTTGGCCCTGCTGGGGATTTTGAGGGAACACCTATCATTGCCTCTGTCCCAGCTTCTGATGGTTTACCCAAACTCCTTGGCTTCTACACACCCCACTCCAATCTCTGCCTCCATCTTCACAGGAGGGGCTCTCTGTGTCCCTTATTCTAAGGGCAGCAGTCATGCTGGATTAGGGCCCACCCCAATGCAGAAGGGCCTCTTCTTAACTTGATTATATCTGTAAAGACCCAATTTCCAAATAATATCATATTCATAGGTACAGGGATGAGGACTTCGCCATATATTTTGGGGCTACACATTCAACTCAATGACAGGGATAATAAACTCCCATTTCTTGAATGAATCAAAGACCAAATTGATCCTTCCAGGACTTCTGACAGAGTCCCCCATTAGCTCATGTCTGGACCCTTTAGCTCCCTACATCCCACTGCTCCGCCTTCCTGCAGCAGCCTGAGAAAACCAGTCGAATTTGCTGAAACTTCCACCATATTGGGAATGTCAGATGGTGCAACTACGATGGAAAACAGTATTGCAGTACCTTGAAACATGAAAGATGGAGAACTACCATATGACCCAGAAGTTCTACTTGTCCATCCTGACCAAGTGAGGAAAAAGCTCTTTTCTTATTAGTTATCAAATCCCACTTCCTTTCCTCCAAAAAAAAAAAAAAAAAAACCCAGACCAGTTTTTACAACTCTGTAAAGAAAATTGAGAGCCCTGGATGTCATTTAAAAAGATTAAGAACCAAATCTAAGAACCCCTCCTTGACCACTGGGAAGAATTCTTATTATCATAAAGAATATCACATTTATAAAAATGCTAATTACTTGTCTGTTGCTTGTCAACCAGTGATATCACAAAAAAATACCAGCTTAGGCTTCTCCTACTCTGACTGCAAAATCTTTGTTTGTTTGTTTGTTTTTGTTTGTTTGTTTAAAAGCCCATCTTTCAAGAATTTGATCATATTTGCAAAGCACATATTTTTTTGCTGTGCCTCCAAGATATCTATCAATGAAGACGTTCTACCCAAGAGGATGCTATTGACAGCAATGTACAAAGTGGCTGACAAAGTCCAAATTAAGAAAACTGTAGACAGTAACAAGGCAAAATAGAAACCCATTCAGGCAATCAGCATTTGCATATACTGTTAAATATAATTTCCACCAGGTGCATGAAGCACACGGGTAATTATAGATTAGAGAAAAAAAAGTAAGTGAGAACCTTTTTTCAGCATGGACACCCCTCTTCTGATGATACGGCAGGGCTTTGAAGAATTAAACACCCTCTACAATTGCCAGGTGTGGTATTATTGCTGCTTCCACTGTTCCCCATCACGGCCAAGGCTGCACATGAAGCAATGGCAAAGGGGTATTTTACCCTCCATTTTCTCTCATCTCCCTGGAAATACATCGTTCATTTAAGCCTGCGGTGCTCAGAATATACTCCAAAGAACCTCGGAGTTCCAATACCAAAATTGAAGCAAGCTTGTCTTCCCAATTTGCAGGGAGAAAAGTATGTAAATGGGTAGAAATTTCTCAATGTTAAGTTTTATTCTGTAATTTCCTTTGTACACATGTGGAACTCCCTACCTTTAGGTTGCCGGTGACTACCAGAGATGACAGAGCAAATGAGCAAGGCATATCACCACACTGTCCCCGTAGGACTGCATGCATGCTGCCAGCCCACCACATGCTAATGGGGGTAATGCGGGCCTGCGTTTGCATATCTTTCTCCCCACCACACTCCCATGGCAGGGACTATGCGACTCTAGAGCCTCTGCTCAGCCCAAGACGTGTCCCTGGGGAGGAGGGGGCGGGGGGGGGGGGGAGCTCGCAGTAAATGCTTGCTGTAAGAATGAGCAATAAAAATGCAGAGCCAAACCACAATGAGATACCAACTCACACCCATGAGGACGGCTATAATAATAATAAAAAAACAAAGATAAACAAAGAAACAAAAAACACAAGACAAGTGTTGGCGAGGGTGTGGAGAAGTTAAGACCCTGGTACGTTGCTGGTGGGAATGCAAGATGGTGCAAGCACTGTCCAAAACAGTATGGCGGTGCCTTAGAAAAGTAAATGTAGAATTACCGTATGATCCAGAGGTTCTACTTCCGGGTCCATGCCCAAAAGAAATGAAAGCAGATGCTTACACAGACTCCTATATATCCATGTTTGTAGAAGGATTATTTACAATAGCCAAAAGGTAGCAGCAACCCAAGTGGCCATCAAGGGATGAATGGATAAGCAATATGTGGTGTCTGTACACAATGGAATATTATTTGACCTTAATACTAAAGGAAATTCTGATGCGCACTACCACATGAATGAATCTTAAGGACATCATGCTAAACGAAATAAGCCAGACACAAAAGGACAAATATTATATGATGCCGCTTATAAGAGGTACCTAAAATAATCAAGTCCATAGAGTCAACAAGTAGAATGGAGATTACCAAGTGCTGGGAGGAGGAAGAAATGAGGAGTTAGTGTTTCGTGGGTTCAGAGTTTCAGTTTGGGATCCTGGAAAGTTCTGGAGACGGGTAGTAGTAATGGTTTCACAACAATGTGAGTGTACTTAAGACCACTGAACTATATACACTTACAAGTAGTTAAAAGGGTAAGCTCACGTTATGAATATCTTACCACAATTTTTAAAAGAATGAGCAGGTGAATGTCAGTATTTAATGACGGTCTCTAGTAAGCATCTGGCTGCCAAAAGCCCCATCACCCAACCGTCTTTAGAAATTTGAGAGTGAAGTTGCTATGGTACAGGATGTGGGTATTTTAAGAATGTTCAAAAAGACTATATAACTGGGGCACCTGGGTGGCTCAGTCGGTTGAGCATCTGACTTCGGCTCAGGTCATGATCTCGCGGTTTGTGGGTTTAAGCCCCGCGTCGGTTTCTGTGCTGACACCTCAGAGCCTGGAGCTTGTCTTCAGATATTGTGTCTCCCTCTCTCTCTGCCCCTCCCCTGCTCATGCTGGCACTCTCTCTCTCAAAAGTAAACATTAAAAAAATTTTTTTTAAAACTATAACATTTTTTAATGCAGAGATACATAAAGAGGAAAAACATTGCTCATAATTCCACCACTCCTATATATTATCCCAATTAACCGTATTTTTACAAGTAAAAAACGATCACATGCAGTGGGACTATTTAGCAGCGGGCAATGTTGTGAAATGAAAAGCACAAGCACCCTTTCCTCCCTAGCCACTCTCTCAAAGGTCATCACTATTAACAGTCGCTTACGTAGCCTTTAAAAAGACGACACGCAGTATGTGTAGACTAAGGTTATGATGGTACGTATGCATGAACATCTATTTCAAAATATTCACTTAGTATGTTTATATTTGTATTTTATTTTCTATTTACAGTTTCAACTGTACAATTTGGTTCATATGTTGTGCACTTTTCAGCATGCTAACTTTTTCCCTTGAAAATATTTGTAAAGATTTTTCCATTTTAGGATATACACGGCTACTTGGGGACTGTTTAGTGTTCCTGATGAAATGTGTGAGCTGCTTCCAAGCTTGTTTTTGTTTTGCTTTTGGTTTTGCGGTGTTTTTTTTTTTTAACTCTAGCAAGTATATTTATAGCCATGGGATTGGTAGATCAAAATATGAGCAATTTGTATTTTATTTTCTTCTTTTTAACTTTATTTACTTATTTTTGAGAGAGAAACAGAAAGAGTGAGAGGAAGAGGGACAAAATCCCAAGGAGACTCCACACAGTCAGGGCAGAGACCAGGAAAGGCTTGAAATCACAAATGGTGAGATCATGACCTGAGCCAAAACAAAGAGTTAGGTGCTTAACCGACTAAGCCACCCAGGCACCAGTGAGCAGTTTGTTTTTTAATGAACTCTGGTGAATTTTAATCCAAAATGGCAGAAGCAGCTTGCCTACAGCCTCCCAATGTGTGAAAGTGCCTTTCCCCGCACCATTGCCCCAGTATGAGCAGCGCTTTGCAGGAACCGGCCCTTTAATGTTAGCCTGAGTAATGAAGCAACGTGGCATTTCAATGTATTTGACAACTTCCGTAACGAAGAGGTGTGCTGAGCACCGTGTGCTGAGCACCGTTTAACAGGATTCTTGTCCATTTTCCTTCTCCTTTTACTTGTGCATATTCTTTATTGGCTTTTCACTACTTTGTCTTATTGATTTACATGAGCTTTAAAGACTTAACGATTAAGGAAATTAACTTTTCATGTGTCATACGTATTGCAGATCGGTGCCCCAGATTTGTTTGCTTTATTGTGTTTCAGTTCCTCTGTGCCCAACACAAATTCGAAATTTTTATTTCTCAGTATGTATCTTTTCTTGTACAGTTTCTGGGTTTTCTAACCTACTCAGAAAAGCTTTTCCTCTTCCAACTCTAAAAACAAACTCATTCAAACTTTTAGACCATCTTTGCTCTGTGAATTCAATAGTGTGCAGGTGGTGTTGCCCTGAATGAAATTAAATACAGTCAAACCTTGGTTTGCGATCATAATGGATTCCAGAAACATGCTTGTAATCCAAAGCATTCACAAAGAGAATTTCAAGAACCATTGGCTCAGTTGGGATCATGTGACGTTTGGCATCAGTACTGCTCGTATTGTGACATCATTCATTTATCAAGTTAAAATTGATTAGAAATGCTTGCTCATCTGTGGAACACTCGCAGAACAAGTTACTCACAATCCTAGGTTTTACTGTGTAAGAATAGTGAATGGGAAGGTTAAGACTAGCTATTGAAATCGAAGTGACACAACTGATATTAGGTCAATTGATTTTTAACATGCCTGCCGAAACAGTTCACTGGGAGAACGCCATTTTCAACAAAAGGTGCCAGGACAACTGGATATCCACGTACAAAAAGTGAAGTTGGCGGGGGGCGCCTGGGTGGTTCAGTCAGTTAAGTGTCCGGCTTTGGCTCAGGTAATGATCTCACAGTTCGTGGGTTCAAGCCCCTCATCAGGCTCTGTGCTGACAGCTAGCTCAGAGCCTGGAGTCTGCTTCAGATTCTGTGTCTCCCTCTCTCTCTGACCCTCCCCTGCTTGCGCTATCTCTGTCTCTCAAAAATAAATAAAAAATACATTTTAAAAAGTTTTTTTAAAAAGTGAAGTTGGATCCCAACCTCACACCATATTATTAAATTAACTCAAAATGGGTTATAGACCTACATATAATAGCTAAAACCATAAAACTTCCAGAAGAAAACAGAGGAGTAAATCTCTGTGCCCTGGAGTTAGGCAATAGTTTTTTAGCTATGACACCAAAAGCACAAGTGATCAAAGAATAGAACAAGTGACCAGAAAAAAAAATAGATACATTGGAATTCGTAAAAATTAAAAACTTTTGTGTTTCAAAAAACGTCATCATAAAAGTGAACATATAACCCACAGAATAAGTGAAATTACTTGCAAATCACACATGGATAAGAGATGTGTAACAGGAAGATACTATTTCACACCCACTAGAATGACTAAAATAAAAAAGGCAGACAAAATACCAGCCCACAAAAGCACTGACAAACAAAATGAAAAATAACAAGTTTGGGCAAGGATGTGGAGAAATCGGAATTTTCCAGTCACTGTGGGTGGAATTGTTCAATGGAACAGCCACTTTGCAAAAGAGTTTGACAGGCCCTCAAAATACTAGACATAAAGTTAGCATATGAGCCAGAAATCCCACTCCTCGGCATATACCCAACAGAAAAGAAAACACGTATCATGCGGAAACTGGTACGTGAATGGTCATAGTACCATTATTCATAAGAGTCAAAAGATGAAAATAGCCCAAATGTCTATCAGCTGATGAACATACAAACAAAATGTGGTGTTTCCATACAACCGAATATTACTCAGTAGTAAAAAAAACAAAAGAGAACAAAATATAGTCTCATGTTACAAGACAGATGAACCTTGAAAACATCATGATTTCTGAAAAAAGTAAGTTTAAAAAAAAAAACACGTATTGCGTGATTTCACTTATTTGAAATGTCCAGAATAGACCAATTCAGGGAAAGGGAAAGAAAAATGGTGGTTGCTTAGGGCTGGGGGGGCTCAAGACATGGATAACGGAAAGTGACAACTAATGAGGAGAGGGTTTCTTTGGGAGGTGGTAAGATTGCTCTAAAATCAGGCAGCAGTCATGACTGTACAATGGTGAACACAGTAAAATCCCCTGAACCGTGTATTGCCTGGGAATGGATTTTATGGTATATAAATTGCAACTCAATAAAGTTGTTTAACTTTATTTTTAAAAACAGGCAGTGGGCCACCGTCTGCCAGCTTCCGTGCTAGTCTTTGAACATTTTGTATGATTTGTATTCCTTTTGTATACAAATCTTTTGTATTTGTACAAACACAACATTTGTATTACTTTTGAAATACAGTAAAACCTCGGATTATGAGGAACTTGTTCTGTGAATGTTCCGCAAGGCGAACGAACATTTCTAATAAATTTTAACTTGATAAATGAGAGATGTCTTACAATATGAATAGTACATACAGGACACCAAACATCAAGGGTCACAACTGAGCCAGTGGTTCTTGAAATTCGCTTTGAGGGGCGCCTGGGTGGCTCAGTCGGTTAAGCATCCGGCTTCAGCTCAGGTCATGATCTCACAGTTTGCGGGTTTGAGCCCCGTGTTGGGCTCCAGGCTGATATCTAGCTCAGAGCCTGGAGCCTACTTCAGGTTCTATGTCTCCCTCTCTCTCTGACCCTCCCCTGCTTGAGCTGTCTCTCTCTGTCTCTCAAAAATAAATAAAAAACATTAAAAATTTTTAAAACAAGAAATTTGCTTTGATATACGAGTGCTTCGGAGTACAAGCATGTTTCTGAAATGAATCATGCTCACAAACCAAGATTTTGCTGTATTTATTAACAATAATGGAAAAAATACAAAGGAATAAGTGATAAGAAAGGAAAAAGAGTGAGCGGAGGCAAAAAAATATCAGAAAATAGTACAGAGAGAAAGCTCAGAGAAAGACTTGGGGAAAAGCATCTTTTCTTCCCTCTGCATGTACCAGTCCATGGATAAAATGCCTAATCATCCAGGAGAAACATCAGGGTGGAAAGTAGGAATCCACTGCAGTCTGTTCCTGGGAAGTCTGGTACGGCAGACAAGGGCGGGCCCAGTGAGTGAAGCCCATGCAGGGGTCTAACCCTGCCCATTCTCTCCTGATGGGAAGCCCGCGGCCAAGTGACTCCGCCACACAAGCATATCGTGTCCTTCTTCCTAAAAGGGAAATAATATATATCTTCAAAAGATTGGAGCTCAAACACTTGAAAAATCTTAATACATTATAAAATATGAATATTATCACTATAAAATTGATTTTTCTTCGTTGATACAGCATGGGTGAAGGTTTCTAACTAGACTTTTTACTTCTTAACATGAGTGTAAATACCCCCCAGAGCAGAGTAAGAAATTAATATCTATTTTCCAAATAAACCTTGATATAACTTGCGGCGCCCGGGTGGCTCAGTCAGCTGAGTGTCCAACTCTTGGTTTCAGCTCAGGTCATGATCTCACGGTTCGTGAGTTAGAGCCCTGCTCGGGCTCCATGCTGACAGTGTGGAGCCTGCCTGGGATTCTCTGTTTCCCTCTCTCTCTGTCCCTTCCCTGCTCCTGCTCACTCTCTTTCTCAAAAAGAAATAAATAAACATTTATAAAAAAAACCCTTGACTTAGACCAGTGCCTAGCACATGGTAATCACAACATCACAACTCATTATTATTCTAATTATACTAATTATATGTTATTAGGTTATATATACAGATAATATATATACATATAATACATAGATGCATGTAACATGTGTAAGTATATAACATACATATATAAAATGTTATATGTCATATATAATCATAATTATAATACGTACATTTAATTAACAGATTTATATAGGCTATTAACCTAATTGTACTAATCATGTCTTCTTCTGCTCTGCTTTTTGCAAATGGGAATGATTTTTTTTAGGTCATGCTGCCTGAAAGTTTGAAGGCTGAATCTTGAGGTCTGAACCCAAATCTTCAGAATCCAAATTTTAATCATCGCCACAGTCAGACTTTCTGTCACCTTCCCCCAAACCATTCTAAATGGTGCTTTAACTTCATTTAGCCACCGTGTCATACTACCAAAGGCATCGTTGTAAAGAGAAGAAAGTTCTAGGCCTGGAGTCAGAGAACGTGTGTCCCAGTGCTGGGTAACAGAGCTGGAGAAAACCAGGCTGAGTTTAGGTGTCTATCAGGGACTTGACAAAAAGTCAAGGCTGGGGGCGCCTGGGGGGCTCAGGTGGTTGAGCGTCCAACTCTTGATTTCAGCTCATGTCATGATGTCCTGGTCATGGGATCGAGCTGAGAAGACAGCATGGAGCCTGCTTGGGATTCTCTCTCTCCCTCCTTCTGCCCCTCCCCCATGTGCGCTCTCTCACTCTCTCTCTCAAAACAAACAAACAAATGAAACAAACTTTAAAAAATAAGTCAAGCCTGGATATCTATCACTAAGAGTTATCCGTTTAAGGAGAGATAATTTGTGAAGCCCCAGGAATGAAGGAAACAGACCAGGAAGAATGGGTGGGGTTGAAAGAGAAAAAGGAAGCACAGGATAGAATACAGGGCAGGACGACAGACCTACTTGCAGACCATAACAATTCAGAAGATGCCCGATGCACCTTGAGGTTGTTGGGTTCAAGGCGCTGCTGTGGAGCAGAGAAGGAGCACTCGTGTCCTCCTGTGTCCCTGCCTCTCACGCCTCCCATATGATACAGATTGGCTCTGAGACAAACTCTCTAGGACTTCCCATTTCTCCGCTGGCTGTGAGCCAGCTTGGATTTGGCATTTCCCAGGGTGTTAACAACCGTGTCTGTATTTGGGTTCTGTACTTATTAGGGGCTCTCCGAAAACAGCCTCTAGCAACTTCTGCTCTTTCTGAATGTGATGCTGAAAACTCCTGCAGCTGAATATGATTTTCAACACTTCGCTTCTCCTGGGAAGAGTCAGGGTGGGGATCCACACTGGTGCCTCCGAGGCCCAGAGCGCAGCCTCCCCTGGGTTCACGGGGATCCCACAGGCAGCAGGGGGGCTCTGGGTTGTGCCTGGTGACTGCCGATCACGGACTTCTGTAGCTTAGAGCTTTGACACCGGTCCGTACCCTCAAGTGAAGATTCAGGCCAGGTAATCAGCCATAAGAGAAAGGGGAGAGAGAAGGAGATTACTAACACTGAACATAAATTCAAATGCGTCCAAAATTTATGTAGAAAATAAAGTGCATGGAGGAGAAACCCAACTAAAATGGAGAGACAAATCATCCGTGAGGAATGCCCATCCAGTATGTGATGACTTGAGGAAATGTCAGGACAGAACAGTTATAAATCCACTTCTTTGATCACACAAAGGTTTTTGATGTGTACTAGGACCCAGATGCCATTTGGGCATTTTCTTTAATAGTCGACAACGCTGGAAGGAAGGTTTTTAGCACCACCGTCCAGATAAAGGAACCTGCTGTTCAGAGAAATTAAGTAACTCCATCCAGATCACACAGCTAGAAATTAATATAGTCAGGATTCAAACTCGGGTCTCCCCAGCACTGATGCCCATTCTTGACCAGGAGATGCATTGAACTGCACAGACATGCAGGGTTCCACATCTTACTCATATCTTCTAGAATGAGGCCCGTGCACACATTTGCAAGAGACCGAAAGACCACGCTGGGGTCTGAGCAAAATGACCACTGGGTCAGAACGCAAAGATGTGTGAGTGGCCTGTTTGACTCTGGGAGCAGAGACAAGGTGCTTGTCAGCTCTTGAATGAGCTGCGAGTGGTCTTAAGAATACAGAACTGCCACGGAGCCGAGGGAGAGGAGTGTCTGAGAGACGGACTCCCCACTGAACTGAAGCTGAGAACCTGCGCAGCGAAGTGACCAGTTAGGCTAGAAATAGGTTGGGGCCCAAACACAGGACACCACGTGACGGGCCTGGGTGTTACTTCGTAGAAGACGGAAGGGTAGAGAGCGGTGAGGCATTGGTGCGGAGGGAGGTGACCTGCTTCGTGCTCGCGCTGAGAAGACGGCTTGCTGAGGACGGAGGGCAGCAAGCCCTATGTGGAGGCTGTTGGGATGTGCGTGGTGACCCGGGTTTGTGGCCTGTGGCAGGTCCAGCAGAAAGGGAAGAGGGAACGATATGGGAGACATTTTAAGGAGAGGACAGAAGTGATGAGATGTGCGGACTAACATGAGTGATGGTTCATTTTATGTGTCCCCTGACTGGGCCATCAGGTGCTCAGATAGGTGGTCTAACATAATTCTAGGTGGTTCTATGAGGGTGTTTTCAATGTGATTAACTTTTCGCGTGTAATGGAGTAAGGGACATTATCCTCCCTAGACTGGGTGGGCCTCACACGATCAGTTGAAGGTCTGAATAGAACATAAAGGCTGACAGTCCTGCGTACGAAAGAGTTCTTCCAGCCTGACTCACCTTTGAACTGGAATTTGGGCCTTTTCGTGCCTTAGGAGTCAAACTGAAACACTGGCTTTTCCGGGGCTCAAGCCTGCTGATTAACTCACCCTGAAGGTCTTGAGACTTCTCAGCTTCTGTAATTTCATGAGCAGGTCCTCATACCAGATCTCTTTCCATATCTCTACATCCTGATCTGTAGGTTATGAAGACCCTGACTAATACAAGATGACATCAGAATTCCGTCCTTGGCGAGGGGAATTGGTGACTGTCCCAAAACCGGAGCAGAAGCAGGTTTGGGGGCAGGCAGATTCAGTTCAGACACAAAATCCAAGGTGGGTAAGAGCTAGGAGAGCAGTGGATGTGTGAGCCACCCCCCAGGAGTGAGATCAGGGATGATTCCAGAGAGGTGAGGCCCCAGCAAGTGTGTGATAGTTGAGGGCACAAGCTGGATCCCCCAGGAAGACGGTCAAGGACCGAGCAGTGAACTCAGGTCAGAAGCCAATAACATATGCCCTGGGGAATGTGACCCTGAACGTGTCCCTTCCAAGTACACAAGACGTTTCTCCATTTCCCCGTCTGGGAATGGGGCGGAAAATTCCTAAGTCAGCTTCGAGAGAGATTCTGAGACGCCCCAGTGCCGCTCTCTTATGTGGAACCCTGAACATTGGTCAGGATCTGCTCAGCACTTTCGGGCTCTCTCTCTCTCTCTCTCTCTCTCTCTCTCTCTCTCTCTCTCTCTCTCTCTCTCTCTCTCGGCTTCATTTTGCACTCCCTCAATATGCCGCCACCTAATTCACCATCCCCACCATTCTAGAACATAATTCACCAGTCCATCCCTAACGGATTTATTTCCTGCTATCATGAAGGACCTTTCTGTTTGGGTCCATTCGGATCATGGGGAATCCATCAGACAGCTCCAAGTGGAATCTGGAGAAACCTGCACTAAAAGAGATCTCCTTGCCCGTATACATTTAGGGGAAAGTGAAATCCTCCCAGGATCTGGAATACAGATCTTTGCAATAGAGATAAAGCTTTTGTTTTGTTTTGTTTTGTTTTATTTTACTTTATTTGATGTTGAGATACATTTTTAAATTAGTGTGGAGATAAGCAAGGCCACCTCGTTTTAGCCAGTCAGCCATCCACTCATTCTGCAGACATCTACTGAGAGCCCCCTTTGTGCCAAGTGCCTGCTGGGCGATGCCCACAGAATTCATGTAGCAAAGATCACATAGAGTTAGGAATACCTCCTTCAGGGAGGTTGTGCAGACTGAAATAATAGTTATTTGTAAAGTGCTTAGCACAGTGCCTGGCCCATGCTTGTGTCCCATAAACCCCCATGTTTCCTCCTTCCTACCCCATGTCCCACATTGACCGGTAAATTGAGCTTTAGTGCTGATTTTGGTTTTTTGTTTTGTTTTTAAATGTTTGTTTGTTTTTGAAAGAGTACAGGCGGGGGAGGAGCAGAGAGGGGTGGACAGAAGATCCAAAGGGGCCTCCGCACTGAGAACAGAGAGACCAACGTGGGGCTCGAACTCACCAACTGCGAGATCATGACCTGAGCCGAAGTCGATCGCTCAACTGACTGAGCCACCCAGGCGTTCCTGCTGGTTTTGTTATTGATGCGACAGGTTCTTCTCTCTGATTCTTTCCTCCTATGCTCTTCTTTTATTTTTTTTTAACGTTTATTTATTACTTTTGAGAGACAGAGAGAGACAGAGCGTGAGCAGGGGAAGGTCAGAGAGAGAGAGAGAGGGAAACACAGAATCCAAAGCAGGCTCCAGGCTCTGAGCTGTCAGCACAGAGCCCAATGTGGGGCTTGAACTCACGGAATGTGAGATCATGACCTGAGCCAAGGTTGGATGCTTAACCAACTGAGCCCCCCATGTGCCCCTCTCCTATGCTCTTCTTACCTGAGGTGGGCCACCATCCAGATGCACTTAGGACTGACAAAGTCCCTGCTCACAAGAGCTAAGTAAGCATAAACAGGCATTGCAGGGTCACTGGAGGGGGTTCCCGGGGCCCCCGAAGCCCTGTGACCGGCAGGGGGATGCTGCCGCAGGCCCACGCGGGACAATGCGCAGGGCAGCACGCCCCAGCTGCACAGCGCAATAGTATACCGTCCTTGTTACCTTAGAGCAGGTCCGGGCAAGGACCCGGATCATGGCCATGAAACAGGGACCTTCCAGCTGCGCTGCATTTCAGCCTCCAACAAATTAAAGCTATTGGGGGCCAGCAGACAGTTTCTTTTCATTGATAAATGATCACGAAAGTGAATAATATTCAGGCTCACCCACCTCGAAGGCAGCTGTTCTCAGGATTAATTGGAAGGTTGGCCTGCGTAAGCCTCCCATATTTCTTTGCAAAGGAAAAAAATCACAAAATCATGTGACCTTCATATTTGGTTCATGACTGGAAACAAATCTTCCCCGGCTGCTGTTTCCATGAACGCTCGCGGGGCAACGAAGCCGTGGCCGTGTTTACAGGGCACTAAATCGTGTGATTAACAAATGTGGTTGGACAGACAGAGCCGGAAGTGTAGATGCCAATGGGGATGTGCGGCCAGAATTCTGCACGTGGCCGTCCTGTATGTCCTCCCTAAGCTGGCCCAGGGCATCTCCCCGGCTGGGGAGAGCATCCCAGAGGGAGGAGAAGGCTGAGAAAAAGGTGTCCAAAGTGAGGAGGGACGTGCAGGGAGGAATCAGAGAAACTCAGCAAATCCAAGCCACTGGGTTCATTGCCCCCTTCAGAGACAGGGAAACTGAGGCAAGGAAGGGCAGTGACTTTTCCCAAGATTATCTGTTGTTTACAGTGATAATTCTACATTTGTGGTCAATTACAAACTGACCCAGAGTCACTTCACCTTCCTCATTCCCTTTCCTAGCACGCTCTCCCAGTCACTTGGATCATGGGCACACGTGCACACGCGCACACACAGTAGAAACGTAATGACTGTATTTGAGGAAAAGATACACCGAACTGAACTGAACTGAATCAGCGATGACACACTGATCTACCATCACGGGGCTTCGCACAGCCTTGCATTGTCTGCGCTCATTGGTTTAAAATGAGCACTGGAGGGGCCCCTGGGTGGCTCAGCCCATAAAACATGCAACTCTTGATCTTGGCTCAGGTCATGATCTCAGGTTCATGAGTTTGAGCCCCGTGTCGGTCTCTGGGCTGACAGCACTGAGCCTGCTTGAGATTTAATTTTTCTCCCTCTCTTTCTGATCTTCCTCTGCCTGTGGTTGCGCTCTCTCCCTCTCAAAATAAATACATATATTTTTTTAATTTTTAAAAAATAAATAAAATAAGCACTGGGTGTTATTATGTAGGTGATGAATCACTAAATTGTGCTCCCAAAACCAATATTATACTATATGTTAGCTAACTAGAAGTTAAATAAAAATTTGAAAAAATTTAATTAAATTTAAAAAACCATAAAGGTATCTGTCATTCAAGTTTATTATGTAATACCCTCTTGTGCAACTGTCCCCTCGTTTGTTAATCCATCCCCCTGTGAACAGACACGTGGGTCAGATCAACTGTTTTTTTTAGGAAAACAGTGTGGAGGTTCCTCAAAAAACTATCCATAGAACTCCCCTATGACCCAGCAATAGCACTGCTAGGGATTTACCCAAGGGATAAAGAAGTGCTGGGGAATAGGAGCACATGTACCCCAATGTTCATAGCGGCACTTTCTACAATAGCCAAATCATGGAAAGAACCTAAATGTCCATCACCTGATGAATGGATCAAGAAGATGTGGTATATATATACAATGGAGTGCTATATGGCAACGAGAAAGAATGATATATGGCCATTTGTAGGAAAGTGGATGGACCTTGAGGGTGTCATGCTAAGTGAAATAAGTCAGGCAGAGAAGGATAGATACCATATGTTTGCATTCATAGGTCTAACAGGACAGACCTGGGAACATGGGGAGAGGAAGGGGGAAAGAGAGTGGGGATGAGTGAGGGACACAGATCAAGGGAGACTACTGAATACTGGAGACGAACCATGGACTGAGGGGGGAGGGGGAGGGGGGGAGGGGGTGATGGTCATGGTGGGGGGCACTTGTGGGGAGAAGCATTGGGTGTTAGATGGAAACTAATTTGACAATAAACTATTATTAAAAAAAAAAAAAAAAGGAAAAGCACTGCTAAGAATATCCTTCCACACACCTCCCGGTGCATGCGTGTGCCGTGTACACACTGGTACGTGTGGCTCTCCCTCACGAGAACACGTAGGAGAGGGTTGCTGGGTGCTAACACATGCGAATGTTGGAATTTATCAAAGGATCACAAACTACTTTTCAAAATGACTACATTTCCACATCGAAGTAGCAGAAACACCACTGACCCGTCTTGTTTGCAAAACACGAAAATGTCAATTTTGCCAGTCAAATGGACACAAAAAGGCCTCTCATCGTGCTCTTGATTTCTCTTTCCATATGTCTATTCACCCCAAGTGTCTCCTCTTCTGCGAAAGGCCTCATGTGCGTTTGTCCGTATTTACTGGGTAGATTTCTTTTTTTTTAACATTTGTTTATTTTTGAGAAACAGAGAGAGACAGATTATGAGCAGGGGAAGGACAGAGAGAGAGACACACACTGAATCCGAAGCAGGCTCCAGGCTCTGAGCTAGCTGTCAGCACAGAGCCCGATGTGGGGCCCGAACCCACAAACTATGAGATCATGACCTGAGCCAAAGTCGGACACTCAACCAACTGAGCCACCCAGGAGCCCCTACTGGGTAGATTTTTTATATTGACTTGAGGAGTTCTTAGTGCCAGAGTTCGGCAGTTACTAACATTACATTTATGACCCCCTCGTTTGTAGCTTGTCTTGTCACTTCCTTGATGGTGTCCTTCTGGGATCAGAACTTCTTCATTGGAATGTAGTGTAATTTACCAGTGTTTAATTTCATGTCAGGGTAGATGGGAATTTTAGCTGGTCAATCCAGCTTCACGGTATAAAGTGTGCGTTCCGTGTCTTATTTTTTATCTCACAGACCTGGTGAGCAAGGCTTTAACATCACTTAGCAGATGAGGAATCCCAGTCCTGGAGGTAAGTGATTCGTCTGAGGGCACAAAGCCTGCAGGCGGCTGAGTGAGGACCAGAGCTCCAGCTTCTGCTCAGCAGGATGCCTCTGGTTTCACACTGCCTCTCCCTCTGTGCCAGGAATGTATCCATTCCTCCTCACAGGAAACACTCAGTTTAGGGTCTCCTGTGCATTATCCATAGTGCTAAGTCCCAAGGGCAGAGAAATGGAATGTCACCTCTACCCTTGAAAAGCTTCTATCAGGATTGTGCCCAGAGAAGGCTTTTGATGAGACATCAGAGCTCAGACTTAAAGAAGGGGTAGACATTATGTAAAGTGTGGAGAGATGTAGAAGGAATAGGAACGTTCTAGGCAGAGGAAGAAGCATGAGTGAAGATGCGGAGACAACAGGAGCAGGGGCGGCGGTCAGCAGTGGCTGTCTGTGTGGGGCAGGGTGGGGGGGTTGTGGGAACCAGTGACCAAACCCACAGATAACGGTCAGATTGTGAGCAGGGGTGTGTCACACTAACTGACAGGGACTTGATCCTGTAAGTAATGCATCTTTGACTTTGAAGCTCTGAGGTTTGGCCTGCAGAGCCACCCTATCCCCCAACATTCCTTCTGAGACCTCCTTCTTGAGGATTTCTACCTGGTGGTCAGGATAGCTCTTTCCCTGGTCCTCTGCACCCAAAGCTTCTCCCCAGTGAAGCATTCTGAGGTTTAGTAAGCAGAGTCATCATCTTCACTTATCAAGAAATTCATAGAATTCCATCCTTTCTACCCTATGACCATCATCATCATTGGCCGTCCGGTGAACACTTGTGGAGAAGGTCAACCTCAACTCCAGCCTGTGGAGCACACAGCAAGGTGAAAAGAACACAAGCTAGGGGATGGTTTCCAACACTTCCACTAACCATGTGACCATGGGCAAGTTTCTTCATCTCTCGAGATCATTTCTGCTGACTGTCATGAGAACTTGGGAGCTACTGAACGCGTGTAAAGCAAGGGAAACATCCAAGAGATGTCAGTTGACCCCTCGCCATAATGGAAGTCCAAGATCATACCCTTGAGGGACATGGAATCTAGACAGAGAAGAAATTCCCTACTGAAACCAACTCCAGAGACCCTGAATGTGAACCCTAAACGAGCACTCCTGTGTGAGGAGAGATGACTGACCCAACAGCCTGGACTCTGAACCCCACACGGCATCATCTTCGGGGTGGGGGGCTGTCTTTGGCCCTGAGATTCCAGTGGCTCCAGGGAGGCTCCTGCGAATCACAAACAGGCTGGGTGACTTGCACTTGACCCTCTAACAAGGGGGGAAATAGCAAAACAAACAATTCTTATCTTCCAGAATCCTCCTTCACCAGAGAGTTGTCCAGTCTTACTGTGATAACAGCAAGAATCAGAATAAAAATAGATCTAATGTGGAGGAAGTGGAACAGACTGGTGACAGGGTTCAGAGGCCTTCGACTGGACAATAACCTCAAATAACACTCAAAATAGCCCAAAACTCTACTTTCTCTGACAATCACTTGAATCTGCTTCGAAGAACTTTTTGGTTGATGGTGATGAGTCACGGAGCCGAGTTCTAATAGAGAACAGACAGAAACTCCTCTTTAGCCCCGTACAAACAATTCGCAGGTATGTACCTCTGAAATTTGGAGAAATAGAAACCAGGACATCTAGTACCTAGAGGTGGGAAGTACCCTGATAAGTAAAAGTAGGAGAAGACAATGCAACAGATGCTTGTTCTCTACCGCATGTGGGATGGTTGCAAGAACTTACCATCCACTAAGCGTAAACCAAGATTCCACAAATTCCAAATGATTTGATTTCAAACACTGGGTGGAAGAGTTCCCACTGAGCAGGATCTGCTTCTGATGTGTTCTCCCCCAAAGTTTTAAAGGACAGACCCCCAGTTCTGTGTTATTTTTTTTTTCCAGCTTGGGATTCAGCAGGTGCTAACTAAGCATTTGGCTACCACGTTTGAGCATGCCACAGGAATTCTCCAGAAAACTCCTTGATCACTAACTCAGAGCCTCTGGAGGAGACAACCCCCCAGCATCTCCCATGGGCTGGGATTTATCTTATTCAAGACCCTCTCATTCTGCTTTCTCTAAGTTTAGCGTCACTGATGGGAAATCACATAATTTTCTAAATTCCTGTCTTTCTTTATAACATGTGGGCATGGGGCAGAGTGATACCTAGATGTGCCAAGAGTTTGTTTCCTTCCTTAGACCTTGCCTCTGACAGTAAACAGCATCACATTTTACAGCTTCCCGTGCTTGATTACTTTGCGGCTGGTGAATCTTTCTTGGCTTTTACAATTTTGTTCTTTCAGCTGGTCATTGAAAGATGGGGATACTGCAATCCATTCACCACCATGGCCTGAAAGTCCCTATATCAGAAAAACTATTATTAAGAAGCTTCTCTAGGGGCACCTGGGTGGCTCAGTCGGTTAAGTGTCTGACTGGCTCAGGTCATGATCTCACGATTCATGAGTTTGAGCCCTGCATGGGGTTCTGTGCTGACAGCTCAGAGCCTGGAGCCTGGTTGCCCCTGCCCACTCACGCTCTATCTTTCTCTGTCTCTCAAAAATAAATAAATGTTTAAAAAAAATTTTTAAAGAAGCTTCTCTATCCCCCAGCCTATGCCAACCTTGCTGGAAATCAAGGATAATTAAATAAGATCCAGCCTCAGGAGATTTTTTGATCTAACGATTAGTTATAAAGACATGGTCAGAAGCTACAGTATAAATAGATATTTATAGACAATAATAGAAATGAAGAAATGGGATCTTAGAGAAAATAACAAACTGTACCCATCTCGATGTAGCATAGTAACATTCAGCACAGCATCTCGGGGATTCAAAATGTTTTCATGGTCATGAGCTCGCCTGAACTTCACCCAGCCCAGCAACCTATGCAGAGTATGAAAAACCAGTGGCATGCCTGAGGTCAGAACCAAGGGCATGGGGGACCGGGAGGTGGCAGAGAATGTCTGGAAGGAGATGAGCTAACCATTCACCACAAGCTAAACCATAGAAGCCAACACAAGAAAACCCTGATTCACACAAATTTAAACTGGGTTAGATATTAATTCATTGAGTAACGTTTAATAAAGTGCGTTTTTAGTTTTTGGCTAAAGGGTAAGTTCTGTTGCATTCAGTAAGCTTTTCCAATGCCACAGGACCAATTATTATAGGACACTTTCAGGAGTAAAACAGTTACGTAAATTCTGGCTACAGTTGTGTGTCTCAGAACGGGACAAAGTCTGGAATGTCTCAGTGGCAAAACAGGTCATAGGGCCCAGGGGAGGCTCACACTAGCTGAAACACAGCCTTCTCTTTTTACTACTGAATCCGATTCCAGACTCCATTGCTCATTAGAGAAATTATCTAGAAGATCCGACGAGGTGCCAAAGGAAGAAATATCTGATGGTTGAATTTTGAGATTCGTGACGATCAGAGATCAGACATGGAAGAGTAGGCAGAGGAGGTCTTTCGGATTCAAATTCCGATTTGTCAAATCTCAAGTAGGACCTACACATTTAGAATTGTAAGAAATACTGGGACATAGTAGATGCTTAATTTTTTTTAAGTACATGTTAGTTAGATAAGGGAGTGGATTCATTTCTGAGGGCCACCACAAGAGAGACTTGAACAACAGAAATGTATTGCCTCCAAGAGCCAAAGCCAGAGATCCTCAACCAAAAGGTTGTGAGGGTTTCTGAAGCTGATCTCCTTGGCTTCCAAATGGCTAAATGCAGCACAATGTTTCTCTGAATGGGTCAGTCAGTATGAATGAGGAAACAGAAAGTGATATAAAAGCTTCTTATTATGGATTGAACTGTGTCCCCCAAAATTCACAAGTTGCAGCCTTAACCTCCAATGGGACTATATTTGGGGATAGGACCTTAACTGAGGTTATTAAAGTTAAATGAGGTTATAAGGATGAGGCCCTAATCCAATGAATCTGATGTCTTTTTAAGAAGAAGACGCTAGGGGCGCCTGGGTGGCTCAGTCGGTTGAGGGTCCAACTTCAGCTCAGGCCATGATCTTGCGCTTTGTGAGTTCGAGCCCTGTGTCAGGCTCTGTGCTGACTGCTTGGAGCCTGAAATCTGCCTCACTCAGATTCTGTGTCTCCCTCTCTCTCTGCTCCTCCCCCATTCATGCTCTGTCTCTCTCTCAAAAATAAATAAACACTAAAAAAAAAAAAATTAAAAAAAAAAGAAGAGGAAGACATTAGAGATACTCACCAGTGAGAAAAGACTGTGAGGACATAGGAGAAAATGGCTGTCTGCAAGCCAAGAAAAGATGCCCCAGGAGAAACCAGCCGGCCACACCTTGACCTTGCACTTCAGCCTCCAGAGCTGAAGAAGTAACTGTTTGTTGCCTAAGCCCCCAAGTCTGTGGTGTTTTTTATAGCAGCTTGAACTGGCTTAATAGATTTCTTTTCTGAGGTGATTTGCCAGAAAGGAAACCTAGGTTTTCATCTGTTTGGGAATTTTAAGTTGAATTCTCTATGATGTATCAAAAAATTAAAAATGAAAAAAGTGAAAGTAATCCCACACGATTGTATCTGGATGTGTGTGGGAATATGTGCTTAAAGCCAAAGAGGTGCTTTCTTCCACAAATACTTCTTTAAAAAAAATTTTTTTTAACATTTATTTATTTTTGAGAGAGAGAGAGACAGATCGTGAGCAGTGGAGGGTCAGAGAGAAAGGGAGACACAGAATCCGAAGCAGGCTCCAGGCTCTGAGCTAGCTGTCAGCACAGAGCCTGATGCAGGGCTCGAACCACGAACTGTGAGATCATGACCTGTGTTAAAGTCAGCCACTCAGCCGCCTGAGCCACCCAGGTGCCCCGTTTTCCACAAAGACTTCTTAAGAAAATTAGTCATGGGCCAGACACCATGCTTATCATGTATCATCAAATATAATCTTGTCCTTTTCCTCAAAATGCTACTGGTGCTAGGAATTGACATCCCCACTTTTTATTTTTATTGTTTTATGTTTATTTATTATTGAAACAGAGAGAAACAGAGCATGAGTGGGAGAGGGGCAGAGAGAGAGGGAGACACAGAATCCGAAGCAGGCTCCAGGCTCTGAGCTGTCAGCACAGAGCCTGACGTGAGGCTCAAACCCACGAACCATGAGATTGTGAGCTGAGCCAGAGTTGGTCTCCCAACTGAGCCACCCAGGTGCCCTGACATCCCCACTTTTAAATTTGAGAAAGAAGGAGACTCAGAGATTTCATGTGACTTAGCCAAGGTCAGGGAAGTGGTATCCTGGTAGAACTGGGTTCTGGAAGCAGGTCAATTGGATTTCAAAGACTTCACACACCCCCAGGACCATGCACTGTCTTCATAATGGAAGAATCACAAACCCTTAGGTCCCACAATATGCCTGGGTCTGTTCTGAGAGATTTACCTACTGAAGTTAGACTTACTAAATTTAGATTTAGATTTAGATTTATTCAACTAATATTTAAAACTCATTTAATCTGTACACAACCCATTGAAGTTGGTACTTTTATTATCCCATTCATCAGACGCAAAATGTGAGACACAGAGGGGCTGAGTAAGTCAGTGTAGGTTGCGCCCTGCATTTCATATGAATGAACAACATCTGTCCTCAGCTTGGGGGCCACATGGCCACGACCTGCATGTGCTTTGGCTCCAATGGAGAAAGAACCCTGTGGCTCCCTACTCCTTTCCCTTCCTTGGATCTTACTGCTCCAATGTCAACTCACCAACAAAATGGATGAGACTAAACATCAGGATGTTTTTATCTGCCTAGAGATTTTTCTCTGATGAGAAGAAACCTAAATCCTAATTTGTTCCTCTTTTAACACAAAAGTTGACCTCAATTAACCAAAGCTTTTCCTCATTTGCATTTTTGTCCCAGAGGTCATCTTTGTCGTTGAGAAGCCCACCAACAGGCAAGTCCATCCAGTCTCAGAAAGCCTGCCATGATCTATGGCTTCGGAGAGGCACGGATCACCGCGGTGCTGACTTCCCTCTTGCCGAGCAGTCACTGGACCCGAAGGGAGGGGCTGCCTGCTTCCAAACTTCTATTACGTCATCCTGATGGAATGTGGACACAGGGTTTGCAGGGACTTTATGCTTAAGCCTTGTTTTATTTCAGTTTATATCGTCCTTCGAGACTTAAATCTCATCCACAGTTGCTTGGAATCCAGGCTTCAGTTGGATTATGGAGAGATGCAGCAAACTTATCCTCCTAAAACCTGAGCTCGGCGAATGGTGAAAGCATCCTGCCCCAAGGCTCAAAAGGAATCCTTCAGCTCATTACATCGTAAGGATCGCCAGCAGTCAGCAGGCTTTAGATTTATGTAACCAAAGTTATATGCAGGAATAGCATTGTCTGGTTATACAACGAATGCTCATGTGAACTGGTTAAATAGGACGGGGAAATCAGATGTGGAAAGCCAGAGCACGGAGGCTCCCAACAGCTTTAAGTATATGTTGTTTTCATTCATAACAAAAGCGTAATTTTCTTCCGGTCCTCTCCAACAATAACAGACATGATTGAGTGCCCACAAAGTGATGGGCACTCACTGTGGCTCAGTGGCAGGAGCAAAGGCTTTGAGGGACGTCAGACTACTTGGTATGTGACATTCAGCAGGTCTCCTCACCATGGTCTGCCCATCCATCAAACCTTACGGAGCCAATGGGAGAATTAAACGGAAAACACTGCCGAGGGTCTGACACAAAGGAGGTGCTCAACAGAAGATAGCTTCCTAGCCTGCTGCCCTTATTTGGTTTTATTTACTCCTCTCGGCAAGCCGGGGTAGAGGTATTATTACAATTTGCCATTACCAGGTCAGGAGGCTGGAGGCTGTTGCCAACCCGACAATGTTCCGGAGAGGAGGGGGGACTTTTATCCATGGCTCCTAAGAGGTGTGTCTCGACTTCATGACTGCAGGGGCCACATCCCATCTGTGGTTTGTACAGGTCTTTCGACTTCTCTGCGTTTCCTTCTGGCTGCCTGCCACTTGGCACCCTCCCTGCTAATTAGCACCTCGACCGCAGTACAGCAGGGGAAATCCAAAAGGGTGAGCCTCGGTTAGTAGCTGAATTGTGTGGTTTAAGAGCTTTGAAGGAAAGACTTTTTCAAAAAAAAAAAAAAAGTTTGGTAAAGGAAGAGGTGTCACATCTTAGCAGTGACAGGAATATGTGAAATTATATTTAGAGTTCAATTGTCTAATATCCGACCTCCCAGGGCTAGGTAATTGAGAACGGATCATTACATTTAAGAAGTTTTCTGATCTTCAAGGATATTAAAGTTCATTTGTATACCGAGGCATTAAGGATGTCACTCAGAATCATATCAGAATTCCTACTCACCTTTAGCCATGACCGCCAGACTGCACTACTCTATATTTATGAGTTTTATGGGCAATTGTATTCATTCACTGCTGAGCTGGAATGATCCGTGCCTTGTACCCAGCAAAGCAGAGGCTGCAGGTGAAGAGATTAGATCAGTTACTAGGAATTCTAGGTCAGAATCTCTGGGACCCACTCGGGAAAGTTGATGAGAGCCCAGACCAAGAATCCACTGGGGAGAGAGGTTGCATCTATTTTTGAAACACGTTCGCAATGGAGATGAGAGAAATCACTCTTCAAAATCCAGCTGAACATCTACACTTCCTCCCAACTCAGTGCATTGCTCTTTGTAGTGAAGTTCACATAACATCTTGAATAATACAGCTAGCTGAATTGATGAGTGCTACCAACCTTGTAAAAACTAAATGCTGCAAAGATATGGTGTAGTAGCACTATCCCAATAGCATTCTACAAACGGTTTGCCAAACACAGCAACAAGTCTTTAAAGTGCTCCTAACCCTCGATTTAATAGTTACACTTCTTAATGATAATTTTGTTTTTGGAGAGAGAGAGAGTGAGAGGGATGCAGAGGGAGAGAGAGAATCTTAAGCAGGCTCCACGCTCAGCACAGAGCCCAGCATGAGTCTTAATCTCAAGAACCTCAGGATCATGACCTGAACCAAAGTCAAGAGTCTGATGCTTAACTTGCTGAGGCACACAGGGGCCCCTTAAAGATCATTCTTATGAAACAGTGTAGAAATGCAAATCAGTATGTTTCTTTCCATGTGTACATAGATGATGGACAGAGGTGGAGACAGTGAATGTCACAAAAACAGGCATTGATTGGTTAAATTCATTTATTCAATAATATGTATTGCACATTTACTCAGGTCAACCATTATTCGGGGCAGTTCTACCCTGGTTACAAGAGAGAGGGGAGAGAGCATGGGCACAGGTGTCCCAGGGTGGGCAAGAGTAGTGGGTAGAGGAGCTTGAGAAGTTTTCCTCTGGATGCTAAGACCATCTGTGATAGAGCTCACCAATAAAGTATTCCACGGCCACTAAAAACCATGCCCGTGACAAATTTCAGTGAAAAAGAAATAGGCTTAGGGTGTAACAAACACCACATGAGAAAGCATCGTGTGTCTGTGTGATCTGAAGTATCTGCCCCTTGCAACTTACTGGGACATGCATAAGAAAATAGGGTAAATTGATGAGTAGTTAGAAGGATAGATAAACGTGTGCTAAAGCAAACATCGTGAAATGATAATTATAGACTCTAGGTGGTGAGTGCACCGTCTTTGTACAATTCTCTCAACTTTGCTGTATGTTTGAGAACTTTTTATGATGTAAAATAGAGGGAAGACACATTTTATGTGCATGTCCATCCAAACACGTATATATGCTGAAGTGTTCATAGTCGTTACCTTTCGGTGGTGACTATATGGGGGCTTTTTATATATTTTTATTTTTTTAAGTTTAATTATTTTTGAGAAAAAGAGAGAGAGGGCACTCACAGAGCAGAGAGAGAGGGAGACAGAGAATCCCAAGCAGGCTCCGTGCTGTCAGTGCAGAGCCTGATGTGGAGCTCGAACTCATGAACCATGAGATCATGACCTGAGCTGAAATCAAGAGTCAGATGCTTAACCAAATGAGCTACCCAGGGCCCCCAGATTTTTAAATTCAGTTTTATACGCTTAATACAGTACCCCCACCATGTGGCCCAGCTCCCAAGTCCTTTGTGAGAATCTCATCTCCTGGAGCGATCACTGCCTGCTTGCAAAGCTGCCTTGACCGTGCTGTGGGCCAAGTCCCCCTGTTTCTACACCAGCCCCCATTGTGGGCAGCCTCTGTGTCAGCTGGCTATGTCCTTCACCCCCTCTCCCCCCGGCATGGTGGCTGCCTCCTCTCTCTGCTCTTCGCCGGGGGAAGCACGTCACTTAGCCCTCCTGGTTCTGTCACGCACTACCTTGGTGCTCACATCTGGGACCCTCCTCTGGGCCTTGCCGATGCCTCAATTCCCTAATCTGCCAAACTGGGAAAATACTAGTACCTAACTCATAATGTTGCTGCGGGGACAAAATGAGTTCAAACCAAGTATTCAGAATAGTGCCTAGAATGTAACGTGCTCTGTAGAAGTGTCTTGTCATCGTTGTCATGACTACCACTGCTGGTATCCCCCCATGTCTATAACCACCCCCCTAAGCCCAGATTACCATGCACAACAAGATAGAGAGCATTAGGGACAATGGAGGGGAACCAGTGTGGACAAAATCGTGTATAATTGCTGTCGCAGGTCCACACCCACCTTCCCAGGCCACATCCCAGGCACCTGGCTTCCAATCTGACCCTACAGGATGGAGGCAGGTCACCCACCACTAAACCACACCACCCTTCTCTGTGCCAGACTGACCTCTAACCCCAGGGAGTTTGTTCTAGAAGGATTAATTTGTAAACCTTGAGTAAGGCCCATCTCCTGGTCCCTCCTTTCCTGGTCCAAGATTTCCATCATCCCAGGATAATTAAGCACTGGACCATTCACTCAGTGGCAAACCCCTACTCGGCCCACCAGGACATGGCTTGGTCTCAAAGCCCTCGAAAGACAATCATAAAGTTGTCTGACATGGCTGGGAGTTTTGTTTTGTTTTGTTCTGAAGTCTCTACTACTCAGCCTTATCATGGTCACCATAGTAAATATATTTTCAGATTTGAAGCAATTAATAGGTGCCACTTTCATAATGAAAAGCAGATGTTGGTGGTGAACGTGCTTAGTGTTCCCGTAAGATGCTGTGGATTTCTATGTGGTGCCACAGAAATAAACGGACCGAGGTTCCAAAGTCTACAAATGGTCATCATCGGTTAACGTGACGGCGTTTGCATAGCTCTTTGCAAGGCTGCCCTGGGGCGTTCCAACTCCTTCTAGGAAATAGTTGTCAGACTCGTAGATGTTGTTCTTTCTGAGATGTAAAAACAACAGCGATTTGCTATTTTTATCAATTCCATCTTTTCTGGGCCTATCAGAGTCAATTGTTTGAAGTGGGGCAAAAATAAGAGACGACTTTTGTGTTCGAAGTTTACATGCTCAAAATCCTAACCTTTGCCAAAAAAAAATTAAAAAATAGAAAGGAACTGGCTGGTCTGTAGTGCAATGTCATTCAAACCCTTAAATCCAAAATAACTTACGATTTTCCAAGTCTCACTTGTTTTTCCAAATAAACAAAGATATCCTTTTCTACATTGTTTACACCCCATTTTGAAACACGCCTGCGAAATTTCTCAAATCACGTATTTTAAGTGTTTCCTGGTGTTGGGAAATGCCAGGAAAACAATCCAGGGAGAAAAAAATAATCGCAGATCTGGCTAGCCAGAAAGAATAAATAATGACCTTTCTCCCTCCCAGCAAATGTAAAACCCTCCATAATTCTGCAGGTACCAGCTTAAGAGCCATCAAAACTGTCTTACTCATTTATTTCCGGAGCACAGTTTACATGTGTGAGCAAGGGATTGCATTTGTCTTAGTGACTATACAAACCAGTGCATTATTGGACTCAGTCGGGGCCTTAACTGTCAGTAGAGAAGATGTTTTGGAATAAAACAGAGAGGCTGGCCTGTGAGAGCGAGCAGGGCCCCAGAAGGTTCATTAAAGACCAGAGAGGTGACAAGTTCACTGTAGCGTGCACAGCAAGAAGGTCCCTGGGGCCGAGCGTGTCCTGTTTAGAATGTTTGGTCCATAGGTAAATCTTCATACCCATTAGATTGATGGCCATGGGAGAAGCAGAGACAAACGAAGTGACCCCGTGAGTCTACCTCAAGCAGGCCACTGAACTCTCTCTTGGGTCTTCCTGGCTCTTCCATGTTTCTCAACATGTAGATCTTCCGTTGCATTTTGACTTTGGGCTTTATTTTTAGCAGAAAAAGGTAAAAGCCTGGGACCAAACATCCACTCTGAAAACACTCGTCCAAGGAAAACAAAGACTGTCTGGGAGCAGAGGAGACCCCAGACTTTGGCCATCCATCTTCTTTCCCAGCAGACACCCACCCTGGTCAGGCGGACATCACAGGCCTCGGCCACAAACACTGCCACTCGGGCACAGTCTTCTGTTTGCAAGGCAAGCCATCCCATCGATCCCTGGGACTCCTCTGACCATTAGGAATCTCCCTCCCTCAAAATCCCACCAACTTTTACCCTCTGGAATTCCACAAGCTGCGTATGCTCCCTTCCAGCACTTTAAATGTTGGAAACACTGCCAAGCACTTCCTAGAACCTTTGTACCCTCATTAAATATCTCCAATTTCTCCAACCTCTCTTCGTATGACAGATCTCGGTTAGGCTGAGGACGCCTGGAGACAGGGTCTGTGCATGACCTAATCAGGCGCAGTCACATAATGAGCCTCTTAGAAGCTCAGTAAATACTGTCAAACAAGTAGATGAATCATTAAATGCTTATGAAAGTTTTCTCATTAATCAGTTTACTTGACAAACAGGTAGAGAGCTCTAACGATATTCCCGAATGGGCAACAGGGATGCAAGGCTCGTGAGAAACGGTTGGTGTCCCCATGGAGCCCTGGCTGAAACAGGGTTGCCTGTGAGTGACCGCTGTGGATTACCGGACAGCACGGGCTAGTGCACGGCGCACAGAGGCTCTAGATGTCTGTGAGGGCCTTGAAGAAGGAACAACGCCTTCCTGAGCAGCAGACTGGGAGATGCAATTTAAAGTGACCAGCATGGGCAAACCCCCATGTGGTAGGCCTTGGTTAATATGACCCCATTTCCCATTCCCTTTTCATCTGTAGCCTTGACATTGAAAACCACACTTTAGGGACACCTGGGTGGTGCAGTCAGGTAAGCGTCCCACTCTTAATCTCAGCTCAGGTCATGGTCTCGCGGTTGGTGAGTTTGAGCCCAGCATTGGGCTCCACACTGATAGTTCAGAGACTGTTTGGGATTCTGTCTCTCCTTCTCTCTGCCTCTCCCTTGCTTGTGCTCACTCTCTCTCTCAAAATAAATAAATAAATTTTAAATAAACACTAAAAAAAAAAAAAAAAGCACTCTAGTTAGAGCCCTGACCATGCAAATCACATAATAAATAACGTCTCGCTTAAAAATTTTTTAAAAGTCATAAATCCTCTAATAACGCATTTTACATTAGAGTTTACTTTTCTGGTAATGATGCCACATGGTTGGTTTATAGAGAGGGCACAGTCACCTCAAAGCCCTGAGGCATTTACTTGCATAGCTACTCTGCTCAACCCCACGTCTGCCACACTGCCCTAGTTCAATGGGCTTAATTTTCCTTTTACTTAAATATAGATGTTAGCGTTTCCCACCACTGCGTTATTTCATCCCCCAGACTTGCGCTGCAGCCACCAGCCCCGAACCACCGTGTCCTGGCTTCCCGTGAAGAGGACGGCAGGCAGTGCGGTTCTGCACTGCTCCATCAGGAGATGTGGGAGGAAATCAAACTTGGGATTTGGGTGACACCAGGTTTCCAAAACCCGCTGTCAGTTCTGAGCTTTCTGTGTTACCCCGGAACCTAGTGAGCGTCATCACTATTTCCACTGGAGGGGAGGAAGGCACCCAGGCGTGATGGCTACGTCTGCGCGTTCCTGGGGCAGCCTCGGTGTTTTAATCCTCCCTGCTCTGTGGTCTGTGAGAGTCACCAAAAATGTCTTGATGAGTCACAGTTGTCTCTGTCTACATTTACCATGTCCCACGTTCCCAGGGTCCTCCGTCAGATCATTTGTCCCCCATTTCTTGTGCAAAGGTTCCTAGAGAAGATTCGAATGATGCTCCACGAAGCATCTCTTAGAGGGTGAGAGAACCAGAAGATTCTGTGAGCATCAGCCCAGCCCCACGCTCTCCAAGAGCGTGCAACGGGGAAGAGTCCAGTCCATGGGCACAGTTCCTTCTTCACAGCGAAATATGCCGATAGCTTCCAATTTCATTTCCACGTGTTGCTTTTCTTTAATGTTTTGGGAGATGATGGAAAAAGGAGAAGGGAAATCGTATTTGTCTCTTTTCTGTATCACAGTATTTTCTATACATTTAATGCCTATAGTCTTGAGGTGAGCATGATCATCCCTATTTTACAGACAAGAATACTGAGGCTTAACGAATTTTAGTGACTTCCCTCAAAGTCATTGGGAGCTCAGGTCTGCTGGGCTCTGAAGCATGTATTCTTTCCATATCCTCCATACCTGAGAACTTCGGAAAAACTGCATTTGAGGGGGAAAATCTTAGAGGACAGCTCCTCCAAATGGTTTATTTTTCAGATGAATAAACAGAGGCCCAGAGCAGGCCAACGATGCTGGCAACACTCTGGAATCATCGGAAACAGAACCCGGGTCCCCTGGAGCCCAGCCCCCTCCCCTTCTCTTCAGCACACAGGCTTCGATCCAAGCAGACAAACACGAGGGAAGGATTGCTTCAGGAAGGTTCACCCACACCACGTGGCCAAGAGAAGAAAAGATGATGCTAATTTATTTGTAGGATAAGATTTGGAGAGGGCAGAAAAAATGATATGACCATAAAAGATTCAATAATTTTCCTGATGACAGATAACCTGACAGATAAAAGTTGTCATAATTAAACTATGCACAGAAAGCAAAGGTCAACTAGATAGGCAAGCTGGAAGGGACTTCCAAGCAGTCCTTTTCTCTGAATTCAAGCAAAATCCTCCCTGGACCAGGGCAGCAGTATAAAGATTGCCTGGTAAAAAGGCTGAATAGACAGTTTCAAGTGGAAAAAATGAGGTAATGCTGAAGCATTGCATCTGACATGCAGTATTGTGAGCCAGCAGTTAATTTCTTAGTTTTGTTTTGAAATTTTTTTAATGTTTATTTATTTTTGAGAGAGAGGTAGAGACAGAGCCTGAGCAGGAGGTGGGGGTGGGGGGGGCAGAGAGAAAGGGAAACACAGGATATGATGCAGGCTGCAGGCTCCAGGCTCTGAGCTGTCAGCACAGAGCCTGATGCGGGGCTTGAACCCATGAACCATGAGATTGTGACCTGAGCCGAAGTCGGATGCCCAACTAACCGAGCCATGCAGACGCCCCTTTTATTTTTGTTTTACTGATTTAATGATTGTTTTAATCTCTTCCATATGGCAATTAGGTAATAAAAAAAAGTCCCTTATATAAAACCATCTAATAAGAAAATGTACATAATGAAAGAACTATCAAGAACTTTGTTTGAAGAAGGATGTATGAGTTCTTACAAACGATGGAAATATTTGAACATGGAGAACTTCCAACAAGTAGTTTTCTTCTCTAAACGGACAAAGTGACCGAACCTGGAGGTGATTCTCTATAGGCGAGTATGATTTTTATTTCAATGGATTTTCAGAATTTAATATGCTGATGGAAATGTTTTTGATCATGACTTAGCAAGGAAGAATCATCCTGGGGTCAGTCTACCTCTGCAGCAGGGTGTCTGCCTGTAATGTGATCATTGGTAGTTAAAGTCCCTGAATTAGTTTCGTTCCAGAGGAGCCAAGCTGCATTTACAATGCTCTTCTTTCCAAAGTAAACCACAATCAAAACTAGGTCACAGATGCCGTTTGAAAATAATGACTAACATCTGCACAGCCCCGTTATGGTTTCAAGCGTAAATTCACATCCATTATCTCATTTGATGCCCATGAATGTTTGTGAGGCGGGTATCAAGGCTCAGAGTGTGAATGACTCGGGGAAGGATTCACGACGAGTTGGGGACAGAGTCAGGCTCCTTCATTCACCTGCAATCTGTCCATCAATTGTAACATCAACCAGAACCATAATGACACACAAAGACCCCCAAGTTCAAAGTCTCCTGAAACCCGATTAGCCAGGATCTATAATGGTCTGGTTTTGTTTATGTTTTTCTCAGGGAGGAAGAGGAGTTTGGAGGAACGTTCTAATTTAAAGATAGAAAAATAACATTCCAGGCATATGGAAATTCCCCCCACTTGGTGGATGAGCACTCTGGTCTCCTATGCTCTTCTGGACAAGGTTTTATTGTTCTAACAGGAATATAAAGTCAAGAGACACAATCATTTTTTTAAAAAAATCAATTTCATCCAACAGAGTTTTCATAGTATGTGAATTTTTAAAGATCGACAGTTTTTTTTAAAGGTGAAACAAGAAAGACTTTCCGGTTAACCGGGCATGAACTATAGTGTCATCACAGCCCAGAAACAATTTTTGAGTCTATCGATGGATATTGGCAGGATTCTCTTCCACCTTTCACTGCTACTTCTCTTCTTTCGTGGTTGATAACCACAGCCAGAAGGTGAGATGTCAATTGGGAATTTTCAGTTATTTTTTTCATATGTATGTGTGCTTAAATGTTGGAATCTGGGCAAATAACAGTGGGATTCTTTAGAGTGCCCCCAGGAAGAAGTGGAAGGGGAGTGATTAAGGACGTTCCTCGGTCCCACTGGTGGAAGACGCCGGTCTGGGATAGCTTGGTTCCAGGTAGTGTTGGAAAGCAAAATAGGAGTCCTGAAGTCTACAAGAGATGAAATAGAATAATATAATAAGAGGAAACTTTCTTGGAATCCAAAGCAAACTTTCCTTCTAAGAGTTTCTGTACTTAACATCACAGCATAATTTTGTTTATAAGGAAAGAAAGAATATTCTGACCAAAATGAAACAGATTTGATACATGACTCTCAGAAGCAAATATTTCCCCCAAAGTTATTAAGGCAATAGACTGGAGAGAAAGTAATTTTACACGAAAAAAAAAATTAGAGATGAAGGAACATGTAATCAAAGTCGGGTCTACACGATATCACTTTTAAAATAACAAAATAAGCTAAATAACCAAGATCTATCCTCTTAATGCCAAAAACATGGTGTGGCTAAGCCACTCCCCCCCACCAAACTATCTAGTTGATACTGGTGACCATTTCAGTCTACTAGGGCCACCATAAAAGACTGGGGGCTTTAGCGACACAAGTTTATTTTCTCACAGTTCTGGAGGCTGGAAATTCAAGATCAAGATGTTGGGAAGTTTGGTTTCTTCTGAGGCCTTTCTCTTTGGCTCACAGAGGGCCGGCTGCCTTCTCCCAGTGCCCTCACGTGGCTGCCCCTCCATCTGTGGGTCTGTGTTCTAGTCTCATAAAAACGCTGGTCCTATTGGGTTAGGCCCACCATGCAACCTCATTTTACCTTACTTTACCATCATTTTACTTAATCACCTTTGTAAAGGCCTGATCTCCAACTGTGGCCACATACTGAGGTAACTGGGGATTAGGACCTCAGCACATGAATTTGGGAGGACACCACGCAGCCCATAACATGCCACCCTTGGGTCCCATAAAATGAAAAATACGCTGTCCCCATCCCAACAGCCCCCAAATCTTAACCACTCGAGCACCAACTCCAAGTTCACGAGCTTGTTGAAATACCATCTACGTCAAATATGGATGAGACACGAGGTATGATGCGTCCTGAGGCAAAATTCTTCCGTGAAACCAGACAAGTGATCTACTTCCGAGCACAATGGTGGGGCAGGCCTAGGGCAGACATTATCATGCAAAAGGGAAAAGCCAGGAAGAAGAAAAGAGTAATGGATACAAAGCAAGTCCAAAACCCAGTAAGGCAAATTCCATGAGGTCTTAAGGCTTGAGAATAAGGCTCTTTGGCTCCATTCTCTGTCCTGCGGTCCCCCAGGGAGGCAGCCCCGCCCCGAGGTCCTGGGCAGGAGTTCTGTGTTGGAAGGATGACACAAGCTCACCGATAGCCCTATTGGCTCTTCTTGCAAAATCTCAGAAGCCCAACGGCATTCCTTCACATTGTCCTGTCTCCATCCCCTTGGGTCCAAGCGGGCAGCATTTCTGCTGAATGGGCTAATTGGATCCATGAGTCACACCTGTAATCACTTTAGAGCCAAATGATTGTCCAGCCACACGCTTGGCGTTTTCTCCAGACCAAGCGTTTTTATTTGGGGCCGTACGGATAGGCTGAAAAATTCCAAGTCTTCAAGTGCTGGTTCTCTTTTGCCTAATAATTCTTTCTTCAGTTTATCTCTCACCTGCCACATTTTGCTATAAGCAGCAAGGAGAAACGGGGCAGCACCCTCAATCCTTTGCTTAGGAATCTCCCCAGCTAAGGGTGCCTGGGGCCTCAGTTGGTTAAGTGTCCAACTCTTGATTTCAGTTCAGGTCATGATCTCATTGCCTGTGGGTTTGGGCCCTGCCATAGGGCTCTGTGCTGACCATGTGGAGCCTGTATGGGATTCTCTCTCTCTCTCTCTCTGCCCTTCCCCTGCGTGTGCTTTCTCTCTCTCAAAATAACTAAATTTTTAGAAAAAGGAATCTCCTCAGCTAAATATCCCAGTGAATCACGTTCAAGTTCTACCTTCCACTAAACACCACCCAGTTTTGCTAAGTGTTTTGGTCCTTTATAATGAGGGCCACCTTTTCTCTAATTTCCAATAACGTATTCCTTATTTCCATCTAAGACCTCGCAAGAAACACCGCTGACATTCTTATTTCTATCAAGAGTCTCTTCAAGGTAACCTTGACTTTTCCTGTCAGGCACCCCCAAATTCTTCCAGCTATCCCCATCACCCAGTTCGAGAGCCACTTGAGTAGTTTGAGGTATTTGTCCACAGCACCCAAAATCTATATTAGCCAGGGTTCTCCAGAGAAATCGAGCCAACAGGATGTGCATAAATATAGAGATTTAGTTTAAGGAATTGGCTCAGACGAAAGCTTGTCAAGTCCAAGATCTACAGGATAGTCTGGCAGCCTGGTGACCCCCCCAAAAAAGAGTTGCATCTTGAGTCTAAAATTTGGTCTGCTCTCAGGGCTCCCTCTTCTCAGGCAGAGGTCTGTATTTTTCTATTAAGTCCTTCAACTGATTGGATGAGGCCCACTGTATCATGAAGAGTAATCTGGTTTACTCAAAGTCTATTGATTTAAGGGTTAGTCTCATACAGAAAATATCTTCACAGGAACCTCTAGAATAATATTTCACCAAATCTATACTGTGGCTTAGCCAAGCTGACACATCCAGTTGACCTTCACAGTCACATATGCTTATTTATTTCCTGATTCTGATATGTTACTCATTCTAAAGGCCAAAGGTGAACTCAAGCATATATAAACTAGGAAGAAGCACGGAATCCTGCTAACAGCCCTGAATTTCAAGTCAATAGAGACATGCACTGTGCCAAATGATTGGCTAAGTGATTTATCTGTTGTCAGTTTTTTAATTTACAAAATGGGAATAAAATCAATAATCCCCTCATCAGGGTCAGATGTGATGATGGAATACAAAACTCTTTGAAATATTAGTTTTTAATCAGGAAATCATTTTCTCACGCTTTAAGAAGACAAATACAGTCTAGAATGCACAGACAACTTGAGTGTCTACCCTGGCCAAGACCAAGATGCCTTGTATCGGTGAATGGATGACAATCTTTCTTGCGCTTACCCTCCACTGAAGCCAACGTAAGTCATCACCATGGAGATTGAAGTCTGACGGCACTAAAGGCTTTCTCAAAACTACTCTGTGTGCAGAAGAAAATATCAAATTCTCCTTCCCGAATGATGTAGCTTCCTTTCTTTTGATGGCATTGTAGCCAACTTTGATGACATGAGTTTGATAAAGACGGTTTCTAGAATATGTGGAAAAGATAGACCATAATTATTTGCAAAAAGTCTAAGTTTTTTTATTTATTTTGGGAGAGACTGAGCGAGTAGGGGAGGGGCAGAGAGAGAGAGGGAGACAGAGAATCCAAGCAGGCTCCATGCTGATACAGAGCTCCATCCCAAGAAACATGAGATCATGACCTGAGCAGAAATGAACAATCAGGCGCTTAACCGGCTGAGCCACCCAGGTACCCCCAAAAGTCGTTTATTAGAGAAACACTTGTCCCCGCTCCACAGGTTGGGATGAGTGGCAAGTAGAAATAATGATTTAACATTGTCTTCTGAGGGTCAGTGAGAGGGATGGAGATCTGGGTAGCTGATTTGGGTCAGTTTTAACCCTCCTGCAAAAGAAAAAAAAGGAATGGAATTAATGAACCAGCTGCCTCATGCTGAACTCTTCTCCCATACGTTGTCTAATTTAGCCTCCTGGACCCGCAGCTTTGATATTATCTCTGCAGGGAAATAGCTATGGGGGTCGCCAACAACTTGGAAATTAGAAAAATCAAGTTAGTAACAGAGAGTTAATATTAGCACCACAGACACAAGATCAAAGCTGGGATATTAAAATTTAGCTGAAAAAAAAAAATCCCCCAACAACCCCAGACTGGCTTGTAAGCCAAGCTGTTATAGCTGGAGCCATTGACAGAGTTGAGCAGGACGTGCTTGGCCATTCCTGGAAGCAGAGGACGGAGGAGTCCCCCAGCTGTGCTCACACCAGCGGTAACACGGGAGAAGGGACCCCAGTCTAGGGACTCGGCCTGTCCAGTCTCTGTGGCAAGTTTAACTCCATTTTGAAAATGGATGGAAGAAGCTGCTACAGTCTAAGGCCACAGGACACTTACAGAGCGTAGCTATCTGATGCATATGCTGAATGCAATTTCACCAAGAATCCTTCCAGTTTCAACTTGGAACTTGCCCATGCAACTTGCCCACAAAAAAAGAAGGTACCATTTGGGCCACTGTATGCATTTTGGCCATGGTAGCTACGCCTCCCGTTCTAACTTAATACATTGGCAGTGTGTGTGGTTTTTACATCAGCCTTATGAATTTGGTTAATGTGAGTCTGTCCAAAGGGACAGACTATGTACAATCTTGGTGAACTAAAATAAGGTTAAAGGTCAGACCTTAAAGTGGCACCTGCATGGCTCGGTTGGGTAAGCATCCAACTTCAGCTCAGGTCATGATCTCACAGTCCATGAGTTTGAGCACCATGTCGAGCTCTGTGCTGACAGCTCAGAGCGTGGAGCCTGCTTTGTATTCTGTGTCTCCCTCTCTCTGCTCCCCAGTCCCGGCTCATGCTCTGTTTCTCTGATTCTCTCTCAAAAATATATAAATGTTGGGGTGCCTGGGTAGCTCAGTTGGTTAAGCATCTGGCTTCGGCTCAGGTCATGATCTCACGGTTCATGGGTTTGAGCCCCGCATCGGGCTCTGTGCTGACAGCTCAGAGCCTGGAGCCTGCTTCAGATTCTGTATCTCCCTCTCTCTCTCTCTCTGACCCACCCCTGCTCACCTTCTCTCTCTCTCAAAAATAAATTTAGAAAAAAAATAAATAAATGTTAAAAATTTTTTTAAAAGGTCATACCTTAAACAATGGAAAATTAGCCTCAATATTCACCGCCTCGTGAAACATCTTAGCAGGCTGACAGTGCATTTTGCCTAGTCTTTCCATGTGCTGTCCCATTTAGAAGTTCAACGCCATCACCTACTTGCCCTCCTTAAGTTTCCGTTTCTGTAAAATAGGAATATGCTTGTCAGAAACTAAGTAAGATCGTGTAAATAAAGTACACGGCAGAGGGCACACACATTGGGGCTCAACCCTAGGACCTCAGTTGATGTTAATCCCCTGTCCTGTGGGGGCCCCCATGAAGTCATTTCCCTGGAAGTCGAAATTCAGGAACCCGAAATTCACACCAGGGCTGGCTGCCCTTCTCCTATGTGAAGACGTTCTCTGCTTCCTAAGAATGGCATACTCATTCAACTAAGTTTCCAGTTGTCAGAACATGTCCCCTCTCGGGAGGTCGTCTGGGGGACATATTAGGGGACACTCATCAACCACCAGGGACACTCATCTGTTTAACAAATGTGCGAGAATTAGAAGTCTCACAGGTCCTGGCACTAAGGAAATCAACATCATCACTGCGTGGAGGCTCAGGTCCGGGGAGCTTGCTGAGTCGAGCAGAAATCCCCTAGCCACTGACAGAAATCCACTGGCTCCAGGAAGTGGACGTCACACAGTGGCCACGCTCTGGAGCAGTGCCAACCGGGAATACCATGGGGTCAAAGGATCACCCAGCTCCCAGGGCCACAGAGAGCATTCCTGTCCTCCATGTGGTCATGGACACAGCAATAAAATGGGTTACTGCTGCTCTGGGTACATTCGGAGGTGGGGACAGGGACCGAGTGAAAAGCAAGGAAGATTTCCAAGGCCATTTCCTCCCAGAGCCTATTCTTTGACATTCAAGTTGGCCAGGTTGACAAAATAGCCGTCCTTGAAGCATGCCGTCTGTGACACGGATGAACTCCTCCTTCACTTCTTGAATGTTTCAAGATGTATCTTTAGAGCAACAAACGAAAATGAAGATTAATGGGCGGAGGGAGACACAGAGCCAAATCTTACCCCACCAGGAATCCCGTAGTGGAACACGAAGCAGCCCAGAAAGTTTGGCTGGGAGTCTTGCCAACATGACTGTCAGAGCCACAGTAGAAAGAATCCGTTTCCCCTGGCAGGGACCACTTCCCTCTCACTGCCTGCAGAAAGAGATGCATTTCCTAGAATAGAGTCAAGTCTCTTTCCATCCAAGGTCATGGTCGCCCCTGTCCAACTTTGCTTCCGTTTCCCCCACAAAGAAATAAGGACACCAATGCCGTCTAACTAAAGATGAAATGGACATAGTCTGTGCATAATTTCGGGCCAGGGAAGCTCTTTCAAAATCTGATCTCAGAGTTTCGGGTTTCTCCACTGATTTCGTTTCTGTTGTTGACGAAAACAAAAGGCCTGAAGGTCGGAAAGGCGGAGAATTAGGAACGCGGTGTGGAGGGTACAAGACCATGATCAAAAGAGCAAGCTTTGGAGTCAGACAACACTGGCTGCAGGTCCTGACCCGCCCACCCATGGCCGCGGGGTCTTAGGCAAGTACCCTCACCTCCCAGAGCCCCGACCCCTGGTCTGCAAAATAAGCCTGAGACCATGTTCCTCTCGCAGCTGTGCAGCTTGAATGAGGTTGCACCGCCTTGATGCGTAGTAGATACAAGCCAAATGTCAGTTTCCTTCCTTTTCAAATTACCTTTTTAGAATTTCCGAAGGCATTCACACCAAAAAGTACTGTTGAGAAGGGTGTCTTCAATTATACTTTGTAGAGAATATGAAACATATGGGAGGAAGATAGTGATCCCAAGCTGCCAAAATTATTTTTTCGTGGAAGGAAAATTCGAATCACTCCCGATCCATACTGCGCTCTCTGCTGCAGGTGCGCTCACAAAGTCTTTGACGCCGTGAAGTTGAATATATTCATTATGACATAAATAGAATTCTGGGAGCTGCTTCATTCAGGTTGGAGCTTTGAGGGGTCCCATCTCAAGTAGAATCACTCCATTGGGTACGTATCAACACATTTGAAAATGTTAGACTGGGAAGAAGTTTTCTCTCCGGGATTTGAACACCTGGTGTGAGAAAAATCTAACATAAAGGTGATGGCAGAGAAAGAAGGGGAGAATTCTTATCCTTTCTCTGTAATATACTCAGGCAACACTGAGCAAAGCAATAGCTTTCCTCTTAACATTTGTATTTGATGCGTATTTAATGGCCTTTCACAATAATCCATGGGGCACGTTTGCATTGAGAGTAAGTTTCTTAGACGTGAACCGGTGAAGCACGGCATAAACTTCGTATCACGCAGCTCCATCTGCACAGCGGTGAGTGGCTAGTGGGGACAAGGGAAATCAGGATCTGGGTGTCCTGTGGAAAGCCAGGACTAGGAGGAAGGAAATGAGCAAATTGTTCATTCTCTACTATGTGTCTGGTACAGTGCTTGGCACTTAGAGACATAGCATCACTTGAACTTCACATCTTTATGAGGTCAGAATTACCATCTCATTTTAGAGATGAGGGAAGTGAGTCCAGTGAAATTTGACTGGTAAATGACAAGGGTTAGCTTTGAAACCGAATTGGTCTAACTTTTTTTTCCAATGTTTATTTATCTTTGAGAGGGAGAGATCGAGCATGAGAGGAGAAGGGGCAGAGAGAGAGGAAGACGCAGACTGACGCAGTCTCCAGGCTCCCAGCTGGCAGCACAGAGCCTGACGCGGGGCTCGAACCCACAAACCGTGAGACCATGACCTGAGCCGAAGTCAGAGCTTAACTGACCAAGCCACCCAGGTGCCCCAAATTGGTCTAACTTTAAAGCTTAGCCTTGCCCTGGGTCCCACACTGCCCACCCAGGATCTCAGATGGGCTCTACCCCACCTTCTCCCTCCCATTATGGTGGAACCATCCCCAGCCCGGGAAGATGGGCTGCATGGCTTCAGGTCAAATAGTGAACTCATCCTGAAGGCTGAGGCAGACCCCGGCTCCTCCGATGGCCATACAGCTCATTTTCCTTCCAGTGTCCCTAGTCAGAAAGGCCCCCGCATATGGGCATTGCCAACCTGCCCCTCACCAGCAATCTCTGGCTCAGAAAACAGAATCTGCATTTCTTCATGTACTACAGACAACTGGAGTCCTCTGTGACACGACCCCGTCTGTCACCTTTACACATGACACTTCAACATCTCCCATCACCTCTACATCCAGAAAGTCCCCCACCCCACTCCCCAGCCACCCCCCTGCCACCCACCTGCTCTGAGCCCCACCAGCAGCCGTCACATGACTGTGGTGGCTCCTACCTGCTGGCCACCACTCCCAATGCTGTCCTCCACACAGCAGCTTCAAGAGCATGTCCCTCCTGTCATTCCTTCCTTCCTTCATTCATTTACTCATTCAAACAATATTGCTGAGTGCTTTTTGTGTGCCAGGCACTGTTTTAAGTGGGAATTCATTAGTAATAAAAATTAGCTAGGGGCACCCGGGTGGCTCAGTTGGTTAAGCGTCTGACTTTGGCTCGGGTCATGATTGCAGGGTTCATGAGATCAGGTGCTCTGTCTCCCTCTCTCTGTCCCTCCCCAACTTGCACATGTGCACTCTCTCTCTCTCTCTCTCTCTCTCAAAAATAATCATTTTTAAAAAATAATCTAGGTGGTGCCTGGGTGGCTCAGTCGGTTAAGTATCCGGCTTTGGCTTAGGTCATGATCTCACAGTTTGTGGGTTCGGGCCCTGCGTTGGGCTCTGTGCTGACACCTCAGAGCCTGGAGCCTGCTTCAGATTCTGTGTCTCCCTCTCTCTCCCTCTGACCCTCCTCTGCTCACACTGCCTCTCTCTGTCTCTCAAAAATAAATAAAAAGCATTAAAAAATTAAAAATAATAATAATCTAGAACCCCAACTTCATGAGGCTTACACTTTAACCAAGGGGAAGTAACCAGGCAAATAGAAAGATAAATATGTGAAACTTACAGGAAGTTGCATGGTGATAAGTTCCAGGAAGAAAAAAATAAAGAGTGGGGAGGGAATGACACGTTAGAGAGGGTGGACGGTGAGACCTCAGGTAGCGTGGCCATGAATGCCTGCCCGAAGTGAGGAAGAGCCGTGCACGAATCTGGGAGAAGGATGCTCTGTGCTGAAGCAACCCAAGTGCAAGGTCCTGAGAGAGAATGGCACACAGGGTGTGCACAGTGTTGGAGCAGCAGACAGGCCAGAAGTGAGGCCAGATGGCCAGAACCCAGAAAATGGGGGTAGAGTAATGAGAGACACCTGTAGATGGGGGACAGTGGGCCAGAGTTACACCTGCTGAGCCCCTTGCACAAACCAAACATTCTCCTGGGCATTTTGCGTTTACTGATTCTTAATGCTCCCAAATGAACACATCTCAAAATATCATATTTAAAATGCAGATGTTGAGATTTGATTAAGTTCCATGACATGCCCAAGGTCACACAGAGTGGAACTTGTCTAATTTCATCACACGCCAGCTGCTTCTCCATGGATCTGGGTTTCTGTTGTGCTATGAAGTCGGGACATGGCCTAGGCAAAATGTCCTCGGCCATAATGTCAACCGTGGGTTGAATGATGACCTCCATTCTGAATTATAAAGAAGTGCTCAGAGCAAGCCGTGAGCTTGGACCACAGCCAAGGTTGGGTTCTATGCTTCCATTAAGTGGAAAGACCTGGGGCTCAATGTCCAGGGACCTTCGTTGTGCCCAATGTAAGATGAGATTGGACGTCACCATCTAGTCTCTGGGTTAGAGGGTCCCTTGGTGGCCTTGAGATCCAACACCCACATTTGGAGTGGGTGAGACAGTCCCAAGGAGAAGGCATGACCACCACAAGATCACATGCCCAGCTTGCCGCCCTCTCCCTGGAGCGCATGCCTCCCTCTGTGGAAGGAGGGTGTGAATTACTGTCTTAACATCAAGCTACTAACTGAACAAGGAGGACACTAAGAGCTTGGAGAGGGGGTTGCAGCTGACTCCTTGAAGGAACCTTCCGTCCCAGGCATGATGCTGGTCCATCCTCACACCAGACAGTGATGTGTCCACTTCCTAAGTCCTGGGCCTGTGCACTACACGTTGTATGGCAGAAGTGTGAGTGTTAACTTGATACGGCCAAAGCGAAGGCACTCATCCTGTATTATCATGGTAGGACCTGAAATGGATGGAATTTTGAGACCGCAGAGGGGAGGCCGTCTGACATCAGAGGTGGAGATCAGAGGGATAGGGCCAGAAGCCAAGGAAAGCTGGATCCCTCAGAAGCTGGAAGTCATAGGGATGGATTCTCCCCTGACCGTCCAGCTGGAGCCTGGCCCTGGGCACACCTGGATCTCAGTTTGGGCTCAGTGGGACCGATTTCATACTTCTGGGTTCCAGAACTGTGAGAGAACACATTTCTGCTGCTCTAAGTGACCAGATTTGTGGCAATTTGTTAACCAATAACCAATGACCTCCTAACCACTAACGTCCTTGCGTCTTCACGGCCTCTTGCCCCCTCCCCACACCTTGGCCGGTGGTCTCGGACCCCTCGAGTGCCTCTGCGCTCACCCCTGCCTTACAGCCCTCCCCAGCCTCGACCCCACCCCCACTCTAGCTTGCACTTCCTTCTCTCCCGCTGGCCACTTGGTCCTTCCCACCCCTGCTGGGCCCAGAAGCTTCCCTCCCGCAAGCCGCTCCGGAGGGCGCCGTCCCATCTGCTAGAGACAATGGACCCCTCCGGCAGCACCACAAATCTTCATTAGGATGGTAACCGTCATCGATGTTCTGGAACGGCAGCGGTCTGTTAGCACGCCTTGGTGGCAGCGTGATGGATGATGGCCCAGCTGCCGTCACCTCGCGCTGAGTGCTGTGAATGAAGGCACTCGGCCGCTGGCAGTGAGGACAGGGGGTTGGATGGTGGACGCAAGGGGGGGTCTGCTGCCTCCTTTTGTGCCATCAGGAGAGCTGCTTCTGGGTACTGGGAGCAGAGTCCCCTCTGTCCATGCAAACCAGACTGGGGGGTGGGAGGACACGGGCAGGCTTCCCAGGAAGACTTAAGGCATCCAGTGAGCCCCAAAACTCAGAGAGATGGAGAAGTATTCGTCACACACTCTCTGCCGCATATGCATTATGTATCAGAATTTCAGATGGAACTGGGTCCCCTGTAGTTCTCTCTGCTAAATCCAGCCACCCTCAACCCAGCCCGTGTCCCCAGCCGATAGCACTGGACGGTCACTCTGTGTGCCACGTCCCCAGTCCACCTGTCCAGGCGGCCTGGAACTGCGCTTGGACAGAAGCTGGGGAGTGCATGGTGACTGGAGTCCTCCATCCCGGGAGCCTCTGGGAGGCCCGCTCGGGGCCCAAAGCTCGGGCAGAGAAACAGAGCAACCTTCTCCAGCCAAGGCCACAGGAGGCAGGAGACGATGGCAGATGACATTCCTGAAGTTTGCTGCCTTCCACCAGCAGATGCTTGGCCAGGCGCTGCCGATGCAGAGCCAAGAGGAGTACAGCGTCTGTCCTGAGGGAGGGCACAGAGGATGCTATGGAATTTTCCACCCTGATTGCCCTGGACTCACTCTCGATCACTGCCCTGCCTTCCCCGCACCTCCTCCCCCGCACCCCAAAATCAGCTGCTAACCCCTGACTATCCCTCCCCTGAAATATGGCCCATTTCCAGTGGCACTGATGCCACCCTACTGCTCTTTGCTTTACGTCCTCATGATCTCCACCTTGGACCACCACCCTCTATAAACGTGCTCTGTCTCAGGTCACAGGCCACCCCCACCCCACCTTTCAGGCTTGGAGATGGCATGGACCAGCTGGACGCTGAAGTCCAGACCCACTGGCGTGGCATTTATACGCCCCCTCAAGGTGCATGCACCCGCCTCGTCTCCCACCAACCCATGCTGAGCACCCGATGTTGCAGGCACAAGGGATGGCAAGCTGTTTCTGAAAAGTGACCTATTTGGATTCCTTCCTCCTGCCCCTCTTTGGAATCTGGGACTCAGAAAGCTAAGAACGGAAAAGCTTTAGCTAAACCTCTGTTCACTCATTTAGCGTAGCATGGCTTAAGGAGGGTTCTCTGTGCCCCACTGGGGATGTTTCTCAACCCCCTCCCCAACCACTAAGACTCTATGGCTTCTGTCCTGCCCAGGGAAAGTTAGTGTGGGTCCAGGCAGAGCTTGGGCCCCTGCCCTGCTCAGGGAGCCATCTCCCCTCAGCCAGAGCCACAGGTCATCCTGACACTGGCCCCAGAACACCCAGTTAGCAAGAGGTGGGGGCTGAGTTTCCCAGGAAGGAAGTTCACCTTCAGCTTCCTCCTCCATCTTCTCCACTGCAAGAGCCCTTGGCGGTTGTCCCCGGGGGGACGTCTGCGGACAAGGAAGGACCCGTGAGAGGAACCCACCCTGCTTCTGTGGCTACAGTCATAGATCCACCCCCCATCTCTGCAATTACATCGCAGCTCTGCACACCCCACTTCTGCCCAGTGTCCCTCAATGCCTTCATCTCCCCGCCTCTATTGAGGTAAGCTAACTGCTCTTGGTCACAAATCCCAAATCTCTGTGGCTTAACACAGCCGAACTTCCCCATCTGCCTGGCCCTCTTCTGTCCTTCCTTTAGATTGCTCTTTTTTTTTCATTCCTTTTCTTCCAATGGCTCTTAATCTAAAGAGGACTCATGAATAAACTTCCCCCATGTTGATCTTTATGTCGGACTCTGTTTCCCAGGCCCCCAAAATGCATACACTCACATCAAGAGTCTGCTCACACCGCATGGGCACAAACACAGGCGGGTGACCAAAAAAGCCCAGAGATCGTGGCCTTGAACCAGGAGCAGGACAGCACTGTGCTTGTCAGCACCAGCAGCGTCTACAATGGGCACACTCCTTCTAACCCAATGCTTCTGCCCCACATGGAGCACCGTGAGGGCAGAAGGCTCCGGCAGGAAAGGGGGGAGTGTGTTTGACCCTAAGACATGGCCCCAAGGCAGTGGACTTGGAATCTGGATGTGCCCTCTGGGCTCCCGCCCTGCCACTTTCTAACTATCAGAAAATTTTATTTTTCTTCTTTCTCCTGCAAACTCCATTTCCCAGATCTATAATATGTGGCCCCAAATATTGGAATCTACAGAGCAGGGTTGAGGATTAACTAGAGAAACAACACAAAATCAATGAGCCCCGGACTTGGTATGGAAAAGTCCCTCTGGTGATGCCCAGAGGGGCCAAGTCCCCCTTCTGGCGTCCACTTGATCCATGTAAACACACTCCCGTCTTTGACGATAACCCTGTGGGCAGGGGCTCTCAGACATCATATCCTATCAAGGGCGGACTAAGTAGAAATGAATTAGCAAGCTGGAGAATTCAATATTATCACTGTTTGACTTTCTCTCTAACAAAACTTTGAAGATGTTTTCTTTTGGTATTAAACCACTTGATCTCAACTCAGTATTCCGTGGCCTCAACCGCCCTGGAGTTCTGCGGTTTGCGGGAGTTGGACCAGGATCTGTTGCCGGGTTCTGGCATGAACTCGAGGTGGGCTTTGAAGGCAGGAAAGAGCCTTGGCTGGCTGGAGCTTGGGCGCGCCCCGGGGCACCACGCTTGTGGGAAGAGGCTCGCTGGGCAGAACGGCTTGGCAGGGGTTTGAGCCTGTTTCCTTCTTGCCTCATGACCTGAAACCAAACCAGCATAAACCAACAATGTAATCAGAGCCCTGAGAGGCTCTCAGAACTGCATCCAATCTATACAATGCCCAGGAAGAAATGCCGGGGTATCCGAGGGGTCAACGTAAACTTGACTAGACTCATAGCTGAGGTCCCTGAGCCCAGTCTGGGAAGCCAGGATGGGAGCCGGGGAGGGGGGGGTGATGTGGCTGTGTCCACAGCGGTGAAGATCTTGGGTTCCACAGCAAGGCCGCCCAAATTTACCTTCCGGGGGCCACTTGTTAGTCATGCGGAAGGAAGCCCAGGGGTTGCATAACCCCTTGGTGACTGAGTACTCCCATCTGTGAAATGGAGATCAAAATAGGACCTGCATCATCATGTTCATGTGAAGAGTAGATGAAAGCAATCCAGAAAGCTAAAAAGTAGCTGGCATTCGGCAATTATGCAGAAAAGTTAGTTGTCAATATTACTATTGTCATTGTTATCTCCCTGAAGACTGACCTGCCCCGCACCTGTGCTAGACCCCAGGTGGAGATATTTCCTCTCCTGGAGCTAGCTGCCCACAGTCCGCTCAGGGATCAAGGAAGGTAGAGAAGATTCTGCTTTGATCCAAGTAGCTGCAGACGAGGTGACAGGTAACAACGGCACAGATGTGAGCCCCTACCCTAACCTGTGGGCACGTTGCTGCCACACTCTTTTAGCCTCCAAAGACCCATGTTTGCTGCTGGAGGAAATGCACAAGTGGCGGAGTCCCTGTGTCCAGGGAGAGGGAACAGGTGGTGGGGGCGGGGGGGGGGGGGCAGTGCTCAGGGATGACTGTGAATACGGACCCGGATGCGGGATGTCTGCTGCCACCCACCCTCTGAAGGTAGACCAAGAAAAGTGCACTCTCAAAACCAGAAGCCACCTTCAAGGAGGAAGTGGGAGCCTTGGATAGTTCCAGGGACACATCAGTTCTTTTTGAGACCAAGATTTCCCACGTACAAGCTGTACAATGACAGAAAGACACCTAACCTCTCTGAAATTCATCATCTCCTACATAAAATGAGAGTAATAATCCTTTCATCATAACCTGCTGTGATAATTACATTAGGGAATGTTTGGTTATTTGTCTGTTTCTTTTTTTGTTTAACCACGGTTGACGCCACACCATAAAAAGTGTTAAGCATTTATCAACAGAAGTGGTACAGCAAGAAAACAAAATAAACAATAAAGGGGAGAAACCGGGAATGAGAAGAGGAAAGGCGGGAGAAAGACCAGTCTGTATCACTGCATTCCATGTGATCCTGGATCAGAGATGAGTGAGCTTTGCTCTAAGTTTCCGAGCAGCCACGGCAAAGAGAGAGACCTGGTCAATTACAAGATTGATGGTGTCCATGAGATGACAACAGGTATCCTGTCCACAAGTGAAGCATTTGTTTTAATGCTCTTAGCTTCTACAAAAACTGTCCACAGCTACTATTAACTACTACCACATGTGACTGACTGCTACTATCATCATGGTCACCATCATGGTCACCATCATCATCAGCACCATCATCATCATTATCGCCATCGCCAACTAACATGGTGCTTTTCAAAGTCAATGCGAACTCAATATCATGGTCATGGTCAGAATATTTTTCATAAAATAGCATAAAATAGGGGCAGCTGGGTGGCTCTGTCAGTTGAGCATCCAGCTCTTGGTTTCAGCTCAGGTCATAATCTCATGGTTCACTAGTTCAAGCCCCAAGTTGGGCTTCGTGTTGACAGTGTGGAATTCTTTCTCTGTCCCTCTCTCTGCTCCTCCCTTGTTCACACACTCACATGCACAGTCTTTCTCTATCTCTCTCTCAAAATAAATATGCTTTAAAAATACTATAAAATGAAGCATAACAAAACAGAAGTATATTTGTGAAACATTTGTTCCAGTTGTCTTATAAACAGAGAAACATGGGATTGTTACTCTAGACTGAAGTGCATCCCACCCTGCCCCCACCCAGAGTTCAGATGCTGAAGCCTAACCCCGGTGTAGGTTTTATTTAGTGATGTGACCTTCAGGAGACGATTAAGATTCAGTTAGGTCATAGGTTGGTGCCCTATTCTGTCGTGTCTTATGACAAGAGGCCAGAAAGACCAGAGACCTTGCTAGCTCTCACCCCACCGTGTGAGGACACAGGGGGAAAGGCCACTGTCCCCAAGCCAAAAGGGAGCTCATACCACAAACCAGGCCTGCCGGGCACCTTAACCTCAGACTTCCCAGCCTCTACAACTGTGAGATCATACATTTCTGCTGTTCAAGCCCACAGCTGAGGCATTTTGCTGTGACAGCTGTGGAATAAACGACTTATGTGCTTCACAGTCAAGGACATTTAGAAACTACAGAGCAGCTCAGCCCATCGCCCAGTGGCTGGACCGTCCTGTCTAGCAGTCATCCAAGGGGATGCCCGCCTTTGAGCCAACGTCAGAACCCCGAAGCTCCCTCGTCTCCAGGGCACTGAGGCTCTCACCGTGTGAAAAGTTCTTCCTTTGAGCTGAAATCTCTTGCCCGGGAATTTCCACTTGCCAAAACACTACCACCCACTGTGAAGCAAGTCTACTTTCCATTCATTTCTTTTGATCTTTTATTTGAATTCTCTAAAGGTCCTTCTCTACAAAGACCCCTGGTGGAGTGGGTGGAGAAACAGGGGTACACAGGGCACAAATGTGGGATCTCAGGAAAGAGCCATGCAGCCGATCCAGGGGCTCAGCTGATATGGGCTGAGGGAGCAAAGCAGAACTGTGTGTCAGAAGGAAGCATGGTGGCTGGATGGCCAGGTGGGCAGAACTTAGGATGCTCTGCGGGAGCGGCGGTCAGGGCTCAGACCTCCAGAGGGACCACCTCATCGTCAATGGTGCAAACCAGATATTCTTCTCCATTAATTAGAAGAGGAAGACTCTTTTGTTCATGTTTGTTTATTTATTTGGAGACAGAGAGAGCATTATCGAGGGTGGGGCAGAGAGAGAGGGAAAGGAGAGAGAGAGAGAGAGAGAGAAAGAGAGAGAGAGAGAGAGAGAGAGAGAGAGAGAGAATCCCAAGCAATCTCCATGCTGTCTGTGCAGAGCCTGACGCAGGGCTTAAACTCATGAACTGTGAGACCATGAGGTGAGCTGAAATCAAGAGTCAAATGCTTAACGACTGAGCCACCCAGCGCCCCAGAAGAGGAAAACTCTTTAAAAGCAAACTAACTACACACAATATGTGTTTTTTTGTCTCTGAGCCTACTTAATTAAATTAACATGAGTCAGATTACTAATGATGGACCGTAAGGCCCTGACAATGTAGGGAAGGAAATCAGAACTCTCTGCCCAACTTGGACCAGGAGTCCCCACAAGCCAGTCAGCTGTGACCAGGGGCAGGGTCACGTACGAATATGGCTGTGGGAGCTGGGGAGCTGGAAGGGAAATGCGGGACAGATGAATAGTGGGGGGCCATGGGACCATCAGCTGGGAGGTAAAAACTTTGGGTGGTAATGGGGGTCAGGATATGCTGGGAGGTGATCCAGCATTTACCAGACTGAACAAGGGAAGAGAGGGGGCAAATTGGAGAGATTCAAAAACCATGAGCTTTGAACTTGGACCTGAGTTTCAATCCTGCCACCTATTGGCTGTGTGATCTTGGGTGAGTTACTAACGTCTCTGGTGCACAATGTTCTTGAAGATAGAAGGGAGAAAAATAATACCTAACTTGAGCCTTTCTGACCCTTCATCTTTTTAGCCATAAATAGGAAAAAATAGAGTACCTCATTGGAAAGATGCTAATGAGAATTCAAAGGGAAAATATGTGAAGTACCTGGCATAGGGCTGGTCCTGTGTAAATAATAGCTATTAATCTTGCTTCTCCAGGTGACACCTAAGGACACAACTAAGAACCAGAGGCTGGAAGTTACAAGGAGAAATCTTGCTGTTTAAAAAGCAGGCAACTTGCATGCCTCAAAACTGGAGAAGGCTGTCGTCCACAGAGTAAGCGCTCACTTGAAAAGAGGCAGAGTGGGGTAGGGAAAATAACATGGGTAATTCAGGGGCACCTGGGAGGCTCAGTCGGTTAAGCGTCCAACTTGGTTTCAGCTCAGGTCATGATCTCACAGTTCCTGCTGTGCTGACGGTGCAGGGCCTGCTTGGGATTCTCTGTCTCTCCCTCTCTCTACCCCTCCCCTACTCATGCCCTCTCACTAAATAAATACATAAATTTAAAAAATTAAAAAAATAAATTTAAGGGGGATCCTGGCTGGGTGGCTCAGTCAGCCGAGCACCCAACTTCTTTCCACTTCATGATCTTGCAGTTCATGAGTTTGAGCCCCACGTCGGGCTCTGTGCTGACAGCTCAGAGCCTGAAGCCTGCTTCGGATTCTGTGTCTCCCTCTCTCTCTGCCCCTCCCCAGCTGACAATCTGTCTTTCTCAGAAATAAATAAAAACATTTTTTGAAATTTTAATAAATAAATTTAAAAAAAACTTTTTTAATTAAAAAAAGAACATCGGTAATTTGTTCAGAGGAATTCATTAATTATTCATTGGAATTAATGAATTGCTCCCACTTACTAACTGTATCATCTGAAACAAGTCATTCGACCTCTCTCATGCTGTCCCCTGGTCTATAGAATTGAGGCAATGGCCCCTCATCTGTCTCTGTTGCATTGCCTGACAGCGGACACAGTGACTGGGGGAGCATTGTGTGAACTGCAAAGGGTCTTACCACAGTAAGAAGGGATCGGGTGTTCAAGTAAAAGCTAAATAAAAAATGACCACCTTCAGGGCTGTGACAACAGAGAAGTCTGTCCTCTGGAAAGGAGCTGCGAACCCCCCGCAAGTTTCCACTGAGGGAAACCGTGGATGGGCGGTCTGAGCTCGCATAGACGAGGCCGGTCCATCACCTCATTTTTCCCGATTCTCGGCCACGTCGAATTCTACACCAATTTCAACTGTTTTCTTTGTGGAAAAATCCTTATTAAGCCCCATATTTACCAACCCAAATTCACTTTTTAAAAATTAGCCCATCCCAGGGCCTGGGTGGCTCAGCCCATGAAGTGTCTAACTCTTGACTTTGGCTCAGGTCATGATCTCATGGTTCATGAGTTCAAGCCCCGCATCAGGCTCCATGTTGACAGTCCAGAACCTGCTTAGGATTCTCTCTCTCCTTCTCTTTCTGCCCCTCCCCTGCACTCTCTCTCTCTCTCTCTCTCTCTCTCTCTCATAAACATTAAAAAAAAACTAGTCTGCCCAGATTTTTGCAATTATCACTAATTGCAATGATAAAGTTCTCAAAACGACCACTGTTGACCAAACCTGATATGCCAGTAAACAATTTCATGATGTAATTTAAATCCAACATGCCAGAAAAAGAAAGGTGGGCTGCTATATGGTCAATTCCTCTAGATTTGAAAGCTCAGCTCTGTCTTTTATTCATTATGGGATCTCAGGTGAATTTATATGATGAGCCTCAATTTCTACATCTGTTAAATAGGTATAAACTAGATCAACTTTGAAAGTGTGTCAAGATTATGGTTGTGAACTCATTAAGTTGTTCAGACTATAGACAATTCAGATCATACACTTACTACAATGTGTAGCACACAGTAGTGTTCAGACACAACTTTTATTGAGTTCTACCATGTATATGAAAAGTGCATACATTTTTAAGTGGACAGCCCAGTGAATATACCAAAATGAATGTAACTGTGTAACCAGCACTCAAATTAAAATATTAGAATATTATCAGCACCCAAAAGCCTTCCTCATGCCTCCATAAGATACTGCCCAAAAGAGCCAACATCTTGACTTCTTTCACCATAGATAGCTCTGCCTGTTTTTGAACTCTTTGTAAGTGGAACTGTCTGGTGTGGAATCTTCTGTACCTATCTTGTTTCACTCGGCATTTAATTTGTGCAGTGCTATTATATGGAGGTGTAGTTTATCCTCAGTGCATTTTATTATTATTTTTCAATTTAGCTTGTGGGTTGTCACCATAAAGCAAAATGGTCATCAGGGAAAACTTCCTAGCGGCTCAACTAGGATTGCACGACTTGATGGCTGCAGTTCAAAAAAACCCACTAGTTTGATATTTTGAATCACAGGATGATTCACTGAGTTTCCCCAGAGCATAATACATAATATGTGCACATCTTTTATAACAAATAAAATAAACCAAGCTGTTGCAGCCAGCAGGCTTAATTAAAAGCAGGCATCTATGAAAACCTCCGTGGACTCCAAGAACTAAGGTCCAAATAGAATCAGGAAGATACCGTTGACCATGCAAATAGGTGAGTAAAGAAGAAAAATTTCTCTAAAGTCACCATTGGAGTTGTAAGGAATGGGCAGGTGTGAAACACAGTCAAAAGAACATTGACATTGATGGAACCAGTACGGAGCCCTTAGGCTGCTGCCTATTCACCGTGTGACTTTGGACAAGTTACTTCAGTTCTCTGAGCCTCAATTCCTTCATTTGCAAAATTAGGATAATACTGCTTACCTCTTAGGCTTGGTCTGGAGATAAAATTCAATTAAATAATTGTGTGAGATCTAAACGAGGCACTTACCTTATTAATTAATGAGGAAAATGTCATCCCATATCCACTGCTCCAAACCTGATTTTTATGTTTCTAAGTAAATGGTACTATGAGCTTGTCGAGGATGGAGGTTGAAACTTACTTATTCCCAGGGGCACCTGGGTGGCTCAGTCAGTTAGGCCTCCAACTTCGTCTCAGGTCATGATTTCACGTTCGTGGGTTCGAGCCCCATGTCGGGCTCTGTGCTGATAAGCTCAGAACCCAGAACCTGCTTCTGATTCTGTGTCTCCCTCTCCTCTCTCCCCCTCTCAGGCTCTGTCTCTCTCTGTATCAAAAATAAATAAAACATTTAAAAATTTAATAAAAAGAAAGTTACTTATCTCCAGATCCCAAGTGCTTAGCGTAGGGGGGGCCAGAAGTGCATGTTGACTTGAAGATTACTTAGCATGAGGTCAATGTGTGGTTGTGCTTATGCGCCTGGAGTGAAGACAATGACACTAATGTCTAGTCACACTCCTGGATGTCAATCATTCTGCCAGTCACTTTGCAGATGTCAATGACCTTGTACCATTCTATCATTCAGTATTGATAATAATTCCCTGAAACAGATTTTTATAGACAAGAAACTAAACCTTTCTGGGTTAAGGGACCTGGGTTAAGGTCATGTGTCAGTTACTTTAGGATCAAGATTGGGATCAGATGGGTATCCTTCCAAATGCTGAGCTCCTTCCACTCACTGGTTCCCCATCCCCTCCCATCTTATCTGCCCACTCATTCACCCATGGAACTGCTCAGTCAACAGTATTTATACAGCATCACCCATACGTCAGACTCTCTACTCATACAACGACAAGACAAAATGAAGTCTCTACCCTCATGAAGCTTCCCTCTTAGCTGGGAGAAGCTAAGTAAATAAGCAAGATTCAGGTGGTTGATCTCTGAAATACATAAATAGAGAAATATAATTCAGGGCAGGGAACCTGGCAAGTAGGACCTTTCTACAGAGGTGACAGTTGAGATGAGACCTGAGGATTGTCCTCTGCAGTGGGTCCAAGGGCATTTCCTCCTGCCCCACTACAACCCTCTCTCAGTTGTTCCTGAACTTGACCCACAAAACATTCTAAGCCATCCCAGGCCTCCCATGGGGAGCCATTCTGAAAGCTGGATTTACAGATCAGTAGGAACAGATCCCAGTCTGCCTCACTGCCAAAGTCCCGTCAGCGCTTACAGATGGTTTTCACAGATTGCTGCTTCCCTGTCTGTCTGGTCTGGCCTTCTCCACTCAAGGGGGCAAACAGTCTATTGGAGGCGGATGACTGGGAAGAATTTTCCAAGTATCTTTTATGCAGCAACTAACCCTGTTGGTTTTTACCCCCATGGGAGCCCTTGACTTACATTCTTTTATCTCCTTGTTCCTCTGTCTCCATAGGGAAAAGAACTACCAGTGACAGAACATCTGTGTTCCAGGCACTGCACTTCCCATACTTATCTGAAAATGCCTCTAGTTATGAGACCCTGGGCATTGCATCCTTATGTTTGGTGACACAGTCTTGTACATGGTCGCAAAAACGGAGGTTGATCTTTCCTCTATGGAAGTGTTTATTTGCAAAGAGTGGGAGTTTAGGTCTATCGCCAAAATGTTTGAAGGCAACGTTCTTACCACTGATCATGTCATGTTCAATACTAGGTTGTTGTAAGAGAGATACTGGGCCTGAAGAAGAAGGCGGATGTCAGCTATGAGGGAGAAACAGCCTGCCTGTTGAAGTCAGACAGGCCTGGATTCTAAACCGGCTCCACCACAGCCGTGTGATTTTTGAGAAATCACGTGATGTCCCTAAGCTTCTATTTCCCCATTTAAAAAATTAGGTCAACAATACCTGGAGAGGTTTATTTTTTTTTCATGTAGTTTATTGTCTAGTTGGTTTCCATATAACACCCAGTGCTCTTCCCCACAAGTGCCCTCTTCCATGTCCATCACCCTCCTTCCCCTTTCCCCCACCCCCTTCAGCCCTCAGTTCCTTTTCAGTATGCAAGAGCCTGGAGAGGTTTAAAATAGGAATGAAAAGGGCTGGTCCTAGCCAAAGCACACAGTAGGACAAATGTGTCCGAAAGAGAGAACGGCAGGCATGAGGCAATATTGACATTGGAAATTTACTATGATCCAAGGCCTGGCCATCAGTTTTGTGACAATAACATGACTTTACAGCCAACACCAAAAGTCCACCTACCTCTCAGGATGGAACCACACTCGCCAAGCTCCCTGGAATGAACAGAATGTCAACTTTTAAAATGACAAGGAGGACTTTAATTGTGATCAGAACCTCAAGGTCACATCAGCATGACCACCACTGTCCCCCCCACTGGAAAGCACACAGAAAGCCAAATTATAATCAAGAAGTCCTTGTAGGGATGCTGGGATCTTGTGCTCTAAAGCTTTGGACCTTCTCAGAACATAGGGAGACGCCCCATTCCTGTGGGTAGGGCTTAGTATCCACTGAAGGAAGAGAAAAATCCCGTCATCTTGAAAAAAGGTAGATCACTGAGTAAGAAATAGTGTGGGAAGATGGATCTTCTTCCTGTCCTTGAGACTTTCCCTTGGCTCTATATTGGATGGACCAAACTTTCAGTCTGAAACAAAGAGAAAAGAATAAGGAGCAGCCCTGATGCAGCCTTGATTGGTGGCCTTAGCAGCCATGATAGATGAGGGGCCCTAAGAGGAAGGAGTGTCCTCCCTCCAGTGGTGTAAACTCCAGAGGCACACCTCAGCCTCCACCCCTGAGCCCCTTGCACCCCTCAAATATGCAGTAGATTCACCCTCCACTGTCAACCCCAAAGGATTCAGTTGGATGTTACAAAGTGTGTGGCCATTTCTCTTCTCTGGTTGCCTCATGTATAATGACACTGTGCATTTGTGCAGGTTGATTTGTGTGGCTATATACTGCTCTTTCTAGAAATAATTTAGAGGCTAAAAACATAGATATTTCATCCTAAAAAGCAGATAAAACCTATGAGCTCAGAGATGAATCCCGGTCTAATCTTACTATGCTGGGAAAGGCAGAGTGCTTATTTAGTGAAGAAGGATATTAATAAGGACTGAAATTACTTTCTTAAAATGTCCAAAAGACCCGCCATGTGGACAAAAGACCTGATGTGTTGTATGGAACCCAAAGAAGGAGAATTAGAGCTGATGAACAGAAGTTACACCAAGATGGATTTTTGTCTCATCTTAAGGTAAAAAAAATGTGCAGGTCCTTATTCTTGATAATGAAGGATAAAGAATGACACCCATTGTCTTCTGCCTCACCTTCAGTTCTTGCAAAAGTTCTCTGAGGAGCACAAATGTGAGTCTCAAGAGGAAGACAAGGTGACAACTAGGTGGGGAGTGAAAAATGCACCAGCATAGCTAAGCGTGTTCCATATCTGTTGCACTATTATCATGGGATGGTACCTGACAAGACCTCACAGACATCCTCTCACTGAATCTGCACAAGGACCCAAAGTTATAGGTACCCTCATTAACCCCACTTAAAGATGAGTAAACAGGCTTAGAAAGGGTACATAACTTGACAAATCAACTCACTGAGTAACTGGACAAACCAAGAATTGATATTAGGCCTGTTTGACGCCTTTACCAGTAAATCATACCTACATACATTTGCTGGGGCTGTTTTCAATTTATTGAGAAATGTTGCAGGAAAAAGACTTGCTACTGAGGATCACCAGGCCATGCAGAAGGTGTTGCCCTGGGATCCAGTCAACAAGAGTGCTGAGTAATGTCCACCCAAGGGTGACCCCAGCCAGCCTCCACTGGGTCCTTCCACCAACCGCCATGTATATTTCTTTCTAAATATTTGTTTTGGTGCTTTGTACACATGTACCCATAATAGTATTGAAGACCTGGATTTGTAATCCAGATATGTAATGAGGAAAGAAGATCAGGAAAGAGGAAATACGTGAATAGTCCCTTGCCAGAACATTGGACGCTGCTAAAGGTTGGACAAAATGGTGATGAGCGGAAATGTCTGGTGCTGCAATCTGAGTCCAGGTGGCCAGCTAGAGTAGTCAGATGAGAGTTAATTATTTTGTGAGAGCAGAAGTTCTGAAATATTTATGTTACGTCCCTCCAAATAGAAGCAGTTACTCTTCAGAGGCTATATGTCACACTTTGTAAGCCAAAGGCATACTCAGTACAAAAATTCTGTATCACCTGCTCACAAAATTTGAGTATCATCCAATAGCTTTCAATATAAAGTCGAAATGCCTTAATTTAACACCTACCATCCACATGTTTACCTCCAACAGCAGCCTCTCTCACCCCCTCTACATATTCATTCTTGGCCCCAGCCACTCTGAGATTCAGGTAGTTCTGGAAACAAACCTACTGTTTTGTTTTTCTACTTCTGTCTTTAATGTCCTGCTGCCCTTTTCCTTACTTAAATCCTACTTGTTCTTCAAGACGCAGGTCACTGATACACGGGCCTTGGTGGATCTCTGCCCATGTGACATAGTGTCCTCTCTGCGCTACATACCCACAAAATAGACTGTGTGCATCTGCAAGGGGAGCACATAACTCACAGTGAGTTCTGTCTATTGTCCCCATCCCCACTCCCACCACTGCTTCCACCGTCCTCAGAGAGAATAGAGGGGAAAGATCATCTTTTCACGGACTTTTTAGTCATAGGAGCTGAGCATTGCAAATAATGTTAAAACTAAATGGTTTTATTTTTTTAATTCTTTTCTAATATTTTTATTTATTTTTGAGAGAGAGAGAGAGAGGACAAGCAAGGGAGGGTCAGAGAGAGAGGGAGACACAGAATCCGAAGCATCCCCTGGCCTGGATAGGCATCAGTAAATCCAGAAATGGGAAACAAGGCACAAACAGAGAAAGATCCAAAGGAAGTCCTCTAGCTCTGGTCTGAGGAGCAGGAGAGGGAGCTCCTAACACTTGAAGAGAGTATTGAAATGCCTGGGTTTCCTGCCACAGCCTCCAAGCAGTCCCATGGCTACAGGGACAGAGGCAATAACAGACTCCAAGGGAAAAAAAAAGCTTTCTCCCCAGTAAAGATATGATTTCTAACAGATAAGGGAAGCCCGATTGTTTCTTTCTTCCTCTGGTTCTCGCACTACGTGATCCTGAACGTGGGCACAGATACAGAAGGGGATGGCAGAATCAGATAACTAAAACACAAGCTTTCTACCCAGAGAACCAACACCAGGAGACCAAAGAAACAGACAATACCAGAGAGATAAGAGAGAGGGGAACTCAAGAAAGTGACCCCCTTTTGTTCTTTCTAAACTCTGTGCCTCACCCTTGAGTTGCACATGTGTGTAACTTATCCTCAACAGCATACCAAAAAATTTGAGAGCTGAATAAAAAAAGAGACACTGCCACCTGAACTTCAGATACACCACTGGGTGGGGCACATGCACAGAACAGATCTAAATTCTACAGCAAAAGATCCAAAGACTCAACTTACGTTGTAAACACAGTCCACAGAAAGTGGTTTGGAACTTGCAGACTAAATCTAACCAGGTTGACAGCCTGCTAAAACAAAAATATAAATATACTCCACAAGATTTAAATAAGATCCAGTGTCTAATAACATGGTACTCAAAATGTCTAGGATGCAGTTCAAAATTACTCCGCAAATGAAGAACCAGGAAAATCTCAACTTATATGAGAAAAAACAATCCACAGAGGCCCATGTCAAGATAATACAGTTGCTGGAATGATCTGTAATGACTTTAAAGTAGCTATTACAAAAATGTACCAGCAAGCAATCATAATGCTCTTGAAATCAGTGGAAAGATAGAAGTCTCAGCAAAGATACAGAAGATATAAAGAAGAACCAAAAAGTACAGAAAAATAAAATAAGAAAATAGAAGCTCTCCCCGGATCAGCTGAATAGTAAAATAGAGATGACATAGGAAGGAGTTATAAAATCCATCCAATCTGAACAATAGAGAGAGAGAGAGAGAAAATTATTTGAAAATGGCCAAAGCCTCAGAAATCTAGGAGATAATAAGAAAGGTCTAACAGCTGTGCCATTAGAGTCTCAGAAGGAGAGTGCATTGCTGAAAAATATTTGCAGCAATATATCTGAGAAAAATTCTAAATCTAACATGCACCTACATGTTTAAGAAACCAGTTGAGGCCTAAATAGGATAAACTCAAAGGAATCCACATCCGGACACATCATAATCAAATTCTTGAAAATGAAACACAAAGAAAGATCTTAAAAGCAGCTGGAAGAAAACAATGTGTTACCTACAAAAAATGATTCAAATGACCGTGAATTTTTCATCAGAAAACATGGAAGCCAGAAGCAAGTGAAACAACATTTATAAAGTGCTGAGTGAACTGCCAACTAAAATCCTATGCCCAACAAAAATATCCTTCAGAAATGAAGATAAAATACAGTTTCAGATGATAGAAAACTAAGAGAGGCATCTGGAAGTCTCAAGAAGCATCCAACTCTTGATTTCAGCTCAGGTCATGATCTCACACTTTGTGAGATCAAGCCCCCATCAGGCTCTGCACTGACAGCACAGAGCCTGTTTGGGATCCTCTCTCTCCCTCTCTTTCTGTCCCACCTTGCTCATACTCTATCTCTGCCTCAAAATAGATAAAGAAATATTTTAAAAGAAAAGAAAGGAAAGCTAAGGGCATTCATGGACAGCAGACCTACTCTGAAAGAACTGTTAAAGTTCTTCAGATAGAAGAGAAATGAGAGCAAAAGGAAACTTGTAACATCAGGAAGGAAGGAAGGAGAACAGAGAGTAATATCTGAGTAAGTGTGAGAAATCATTCTTTTCCTACAGAGTTCTTTAAAATAGGTTTGGGGGCGCCTGGGTGGCTCGATCGGGTAAGCATCCAGCTTTGGCTCAGGTCACGATCTCACGGTTCCTGGGTACAAGCCCCGCATCGGGCTCTGTGCTGACAGCTCAGAGCCTGGAGCCTGCTTCAGATTCTGTGTCTCCCTCTCTCTCTGCCCCTCCCCTGCTCATGCTGTCTCTCTCTGTCTCAAAAAAAAAAAAAAAAAAAAAACCCAGAAAATATAGGTTTGGCAGTTGAAAGAATTGTAAGATGGATAGGTTTGTAAAGTATGTTGATACAGTATTTAAGACTACTGCAACATAAAAGGGAGAGGGTTATATATAGTGACAAAATTTCTACAATCTACTTAAAGTGATAAAACACTAGGAGTATACTATGAAAAATTAAATGTAAGTATTATAATACCTAGAGCAAGTGTTGGAAAACTATGGCCCACAGGCCAAATCCAACTTACCATCTATTTTTTGTAAGTGATGTTTTTTTGGAATACAACTATTATCATTCACTTATATCCTGTCTGAGGCTGCTTTTACGCTATAATGGTACAAGTGAGTAGTTTGCCAAAAAAAAGGCCATATGGCATGCACAGCCTAAAATAGTTACTGTCTGGTCCTTTATAGAAAAATGTGGCCAACACCTGTTCTAGAACAAACACTTAAAAAGTATATACAAATAGTTATATCAAAGGTCACTATAGATAAAATTAAATACTAAAAATTGTACAAATAACCCAAAAGAAGACAAGAAAGGGGAAAACCAGGAATAAAAAAATAGAATAAAGCAAACAGTAAAGGGATTATTACAGTATGTAATAATATATTGATAACACATTAAAAATAACAGATCTAAACATACTAATTAAAAGACAGATATTTTCTGAATATGTTGAAAAGAAATAACCCAACTGGCAAAAATTGCCTGAACTGAATATAGAAATGCACAAATCCATAACTATAATTGGCAATTTCAACCCTCTTTATTCAGTAATAGATAGAACAAGTTGGCAGAAAAATAGCAATGATATAGAAGAGCTAAAAAATGCCTTCGACAAACTGGACCCAACGGACATTTATAGAGCACTGCCACGAACAGTAGCAGAATACACATTACTTTCAAATATGCATGGAGCATTCAGCATGATAGACCCTGCCAAGTGTCATCAAACTAACCTCAATACATGTAAAGGCATGGAAATCACACATGTTCTCTGACCGTAATGAAATGAAGCCAGAAATCAATAACAAAAAGATAACAGAAAAATCTCCAAATACTTGAAAACTAAACTGCACTTAGAAATATGAGTTAGAGAAGAAGCCTCAGAGAAACTATAAAATAGTTTTAACTGCACAAAAGTGAAAATACAACATATTATAATGTGTTGGATGCTGTTAAAATGATGCTTAGCAGGAAAGTTATAACATGAATTTAAAAAGAGAAAGTTCTCAAAATTAATAACTTAAGTCTATGTATTAAGAAACTATAACAAAAGAACAAAATAAACTTAAACCAAGCAGAAGACAAGAAATAATAAGCAGAAATCAGTGAAACTGAAAGCAGAAAATAGAGAAAATGAAAAAACCCTGTTTTTTAAAAGGTTGACAAAAATGACAAACCTATAGTAACTCTCAGATGCCAAAAAGAAGATGCAAGTTACTGATATCAGGAATAAACCAGGGAATTTTAATACAGATTCCGCCAATCTTAGAAGAGTAGTAAGACAACACTATAGACAGTATTAGGAACATAAATTCAACAATTTCTGTGAAATGGACCAATTACTTGAAAATCACAAGTTACCAAAAATTTACAAGAGGAAATAGAGAAACTAAATAGTCATATAACTATTAAATTAATCAAATGTGTAAATTTAAAACTTTCCATGAAAGACAAGTCCAGGCCCAGAATATTTCTCTTATAAATTTCAGAAAACACTTAAAGAAGAAACAACATCTGTCTAGACAATCTCTTCCCGAAAATAGAAGAGGGAATACTTCAACTCATTTTTCAAGACAAGCATTACCCTGATACCAAAACCAGATAAAGACAGCATTAAAAAAGAAAATTAGTGACCAAGAGGTCAAGAGGGCCAGTAATCCTTTTGAAAATAAAGTTTAAAATCTTCAACAAAATAATAGCAAATCAAATCTTGGAATATGTAAAAAAAAAGAACATAGCATTATCAAGTGGAATTTATCTCATGAATGCAAACCCTTGTTCCACATTCAAAAGTAAATCAATGTAAACTTCATTAACAGTCTTAAGAAAAACCACAAGATTATATCACAAAACAAGGCAAAAAATCAGAAATCCATGTAGAGGAGAAACATTTACCTAGGAAAATAATAAACTAGCAATTATATTTTTACAATGAAACTTTAACATATCATTTCCTCCTGGAAATCTTTGAACCTCCATGTGTTACATGTCCATTTAAAACACCATTGCTGCATTTCTCCATCAGGGCATTTCTTAGAAGAGAATTTTCAAAACCTTGGCCAATGGTATGTCTCTTATTCAGGATGAATATTATATGTAATGATTATCCTTGATATCTTTCCTACTCAGAGGAAGCAGTCTCCTTTAAGTTTTACAGGAAAGTGGGGGAAAGATGTGTGCATTAGTGTATCATCTTCAAGATGGCAAGAGAGACTTTAAAAGGTGATGCACACATCATAGGTGATTCCTTATTCATTTCTGAGCTCAGCATTTTTACTAAGTCAAGCACATTACATTTCAAAGGTTCAATATACTCCTTAAATATTCAATTTATACATCTCACGACTTCTCAACCATCACATGATAGGGAGCCACTCACCAGCCCAGCTGCCTCTGCTTTGGACTCAGCTGGATGAAACTGGTCTCCTTTGAGATGTTCTTTCTTCCAACCTGACTAGAACAAAGAAGAGATAAAGGGGGAGGAGGAAATAAGCAAGTGAGAGGTGGAAAAATGGAAGAACAAATGATGGTTAGGAAAAGGAGAGAATCTTTAACCCACATGTATTTTAATTGGACAATTCTGGAAGCTTCATAAAGGAGGGAAGTTCTGGAAGTACCCTCCTCTATGAAGGGAAGTTTTGGAACTTCTATAAAGTTCTGGAAGCTATAGAGAAGGGACATAGGCTCTAGAGTAGTTTTGCAGCGATGGTCATGGGGAGATACACAAGGATCCATGATGTTGCCTTGTAAGGAACTTTTTACAAGTTCTCTCTGGTTGCTAGGTATGTGTGAAACATTCTTTCCTTGGGTCAGAGATTTTATTACCTTCCCAATGGTCAGCAATTCACTATAATAACTAATGGAAAACATTTGTGCAACATTCAAAGGGCTGACTGAATAACCAGCTCATACAGCACGCCACATTTCTCGGGAGAGATCAGAGTCACCTCTCCCAATCCAAATAGCCCAGAGAAGAGTACGAAAGTAGCAGAATAAAGACACCATTCCTAGTGAAGCCAGCTCAGGACGGCCAGCCTCCAAAGCCAAAATGCCCAAGAAATAAGAGTTTATTCCAAGATGTGTTTGCGCATGTACTCACCAGGACCTTCCACAGCCAAGTGGAGGCAGAAGCCTCCTGGATACTGGGAGAGTCAAAGAATTCTATTTGGCCAGACTTAGAGTGTTGTGGTTAATCTGATTTGTCTTTTCCTGGAGCCAGTAACTGCAGTTCAAGTGTGGAATTTACTGGATTTTAAGTTGAGACCAAGAGATCTCGATGAGTTTTGCCATACTAAGCAAAGGCATGAAGAAACAAGGGAGAAAAAGTAAAAAAAATGTGTCAGGAAGAAAAAGAGAGGAAAGAAACAAGATACCGATCATTTAGCACTTAGTAAATGTTTGTGTCTTAAGGACTTTACTTATGACATCTCATGGTTGTGGTCAAGATAAGAATGAATGAATCTTGCTCTCCTGTGACTTCTCTTGGAAGAGTAAACCACACAAACCAGAAGGACCTTAGAAACTAAATGCCTTTAACATTATTTTTCATCAGCAGCAGAAACCTTTGTTCAAGTGGGATCATCAAGAAGCTCACCATAAAAGCAGGCAAAAGTATAACTGTGATCCAAGAGAACAGGGGCCCCCTCAGCAAAAGGGAAAGCTGACCACAGATCCAGGCAAGACCTCTGGTTTCTTTCCTGGTCCATGTTCTTCCTATCATGTCACACCATCTCTTTGTGGAGTAATCTTCACACACCTTCCCCAATTCATGTCACATCTCTCCAATAAGATCAAAAGCCTTGAAGGCAAGTTTCAGATCTTACATACTTCTTTTTATCCCCACTGCCAATAGAGAGGAACTGACACACACGCCAAGACTCAAAATACATCTGAGGACAGACTCTAGGTACTTTAATCATGTCTACAGGCACAGAGCAAATATAGAGTGTATAAAGTTGTGCTGGGTAGGAGGGATTTTAGGCTTCTCGGTGAGCTTCCATTTTGGAAGTAGGCGGATATGTTCTTTCTCTATGGGAGCAGTGTACCCTGAATGATCTATGGGTGCAGGCCATACAAGGAAAGATGGCCTGCAAGGGTAGGGCACGGGCTGGGATGCCCTGCTGTCATATCATATAGGTTTGTTCCAAGCGATGGATCCATGGAGGTACCACTCCAAAGCAGATAGACTAGCTTCGAGACAAAATAACTTGGTATTTAAGAGTTATATAAGAGACTCTTAAATCCAGAGAACAAACTGAGAGTCACTGGGTGGAGGATGGGTTAGATGGGTGATGGGCATTAAGGAGGGCACTTGTTGGGATGAACACTGGGTGTTATAGGGAAGTGATGAATCACTGGGTTCTACTCCTGAAACCCATACTACACAGTATATTAACTAACTTCGATTTAAATAGACACTTTAAAAAAGAGAGAGAGAAAATAACTCATGTGTAGATATGTGAAGCTGGGCAAACACGAAACTGCTGGCTGGGCAAAGATTAGCAAGCCAAGAGGTCCAAATAGGTCATGATGCTAATTCTGCTAAGGCAGAGGAATTCGTTTATTAAAAATTAAAGTATTCTAATACTGTTGCTATCGTTAATTGTGTAGCCATGTCTTGAAAGAGAATGACCAGTTGGCTTCCTGACTCCTCTTCCTCTCCCTTTACTGCTGTGTAACACAACTAGACCAGATGTAGGCTCGTGAGACATTCAAGCCTCAGTTCAGCTCAATAAACACACACTGAAAAAAAATAAAAAATAAAAAATAAAAATAAACACATACTGTATATCGGGCTCTCTGCTAAGAGAGACAATACCAGTTTCCCTGACTTCAACAAACAAATAGATGCTCCTTTTCTTCAAGATTAAGAAAAACAAATCCCTGCCTTCAAAAATCGAATAGCCTCTGCAGAAATTGTGTGGGTAGTTTTAATATAGGGAGCATTGCTCCACACAGCATCTGGTTACCAGATGCCCAATGCATACATTTATTGAAGGAATGAATGGATAATCGAGGTAAGCTTGGGGAGAGAGGAGCTTAGCGGGGAGAAATGAGCATAGCATACAGTAGGAAGTGATTGTCAGAAAGAACTCATTGGGTACAAATTTAATAAATGCAAAAGGAATCAACAGTTTAGAGCACTTTGTATTTTACAAAATTCTTCTGCATGCAACAGGTCACTTATATTCACCACTAACCAAGGAAGCCATCACTCTCCCTGGGGTTCCAGAAAAAGCAATAGAAAAGAAAGAAGCTGGCCCAGGTCAAGGTCGCCCAGCTAGTAAGAGTCAGAGCTGTGACTCAAACCCAGTTCTTTTGACTCTAAAGTTTGTGTGTTTCCCAGAAGCCCATGCTGTCACGGAGCCTCACCAAGTCCCTATTCCCTTCAGGGAACCTCACATTGAAAATGAACTTGCAACTTCCAGTTGGGTCCTAAGAGGGCATTTGAACCTCTAAAATGGGGTGGTGGGAAATCTTACTTTCAAAATTTGAGGAGCCATCACTATGGGTATAATGGTTTCTTTTTCTTTCCCTGGTCCCATCACATAGAAAAGTAGAGAGCAGGCGCCTAGGTGGCTCAGTCAGTTAGGCGGCCAACTTTGGCTCAGGTCATGATCTCGTGGTTAGTGAGTTTGAGCCCTGCATTGGGCTCTGTGCTGACAGGTTGGAGCCTGTTTTAGATTCTGTGTCTCCTTCTCTCTCTGCCCTTCTCCTGCTCATTCTCTGTCTCTCTGTCTCTCAAAAATAAATAAACATTAAAAAAAAGAAAGAAAAGTAGAGAGCATTTTAACTCATTCTATGAGGTCAGCAATACCCTCATACCAATGCTAAACAAGAAAATAAAACCACAGGCTACTATCTTTTATTAACATAAATGCAAAATTCTTCAGCAAAATACTAGCAATCTGAATCCAGCAGCACACTTAAAAAAGCCTGGGTGGCTCAGTCGGTTAAGGGTCTGACTTCGGCTCAGGTCATGATCTCACAGTTTGTTCGAGCCCCATGTCAGGCTCTGTGCTGATAGCTCAGAACCTGGAACCTGCTTCAGATTCTGTGTCTCCCTCTCTCTCTGTACTTCCCTCACTCATGCTCTGTCTCTCTCTCCTTCAAAACTAAATAAACATTAAAAAATTTTTAAAAATAAAACAATATTAGTGGTAAATGATAAATTTAAGAAAGTGGTAGACCATATTCCTTAACAAAAACATATTTAATGAATGCAAAATGATTATCAGTCATAAATACAAAGAGATGTTTTTTGCAAAATAATGTCCCCATGCGCACACACAATTTTTGGCTAAAGCTTTATCAATTTACCTATGGGAGATATTTTGCAGTTTTCTGTGAGCACTGTGCCTCCTTGCATGTAAATGAGAAATAGCTCAGGCTGTTAATGAGAACTCTGAACACAAAGGCAGCATCAAAGCAGGGCGTGTATTTATGAAATGGTATTTACATTTGGAAAAGTCCCAGCCCTGCCATGTTCTCCCCCTCATAAGCCCTCCCCAGACACCCCATCCACAGTCTTGTATCCAGACAGAGCAGGAATCCTAAAGCCCCTCCCTCTCCTGTGCCAGAATATTCCACCCATTGCCTCATCCAGCCTGCTCCCCTCCCCTCCCACCTTCCCAAAGCCAACCCACCCCCTCCTCCTCAGCTCAGCACCATAGCCCAGGTCCGGCTCTCCTCTGTCCTGGGCTGTGGGCCTCACATAGCCTCCCTGCCTCCAGCTCCCAACCCCAGGTTTTCCCCTATGCTTCCCGAGTAATCCTCGAAGAAATCACAGAGCAGAGCACAGCACTCTCACACCCACACCGGAAACCCTGTACTCCTCCTCACTCGGGTAACACTGTAGTCAAGAATTCAGGTCCTTCACCCCACAGTGTTAATGCATGTCTCATTGACTATATTTCTTTAGTGGAAAATACACCATTAATAACAATGACAGGCATAATATTAACCACAACAATTTAATAGTTTTGATGTTGGGCTGTCTTATATTTAATAAGTACAGACAACGGAGTAGAAATGCTTATTTTTATTTTTCCTTGAAAAGAAGTCATGATTATATTGACAGTGACTTTCCAATCAAAGAAATGAGGTATGAAGGGAAAATATTGGGGAAAACTTTGCTTCTGCTATTGAGGAAAAGAGAGGAAATTTTGAAAATGGAAGTGTCCTCACAATGACTTTATTATCATTTTGCGGGGTAAGAGCATGAATTTGAAGATAGATGGGTCTGAGTTTGGTACTAATTCTGATATTTTATGGATCGTTGACCTTGGGGAAGTTATTTGACTTCCCAAACTTGGTCTTCTTTCTTTGTGAACTGGATATATGATCTACCTGAGCATGTTCTTAAGGGGATAAAATTTTACCAGATGAGTTACATACCCACCACATTCGCAAAGGGAAGATCTCATAAACACAACTTATTATATTGGGAATTAATATTACCGCTGTCATTTTCCCCCTCCCACCAAAAAGCACCACCTACATATCATATCACTCTTTTCCTCAGCTGATATTATGTGTGACAACTGTAGGAAAAACATATAGAGTTTAATGAAGCGTTGGCAGAACTCTGTTCACAACATTAAAAAAATATTTTTAAAATACTAATTAAATTTTTTTAACATTTATTTATTTTTGAGAGAGACAGACAGAGTGTGAACAGGGGAGGGGCAGAGAAAGAGGGAGACACAGAATCTGAAGCAGGCTTCAGGCTCCAAGCTGTCAGCACAGAGCCTGACATGGGGCTCAAGCCCACGAACCATGAGATCATGACCTGAGCCAAAGTTGGATGCTTAACCAACTGAGCCAGAGGAAATTCCGCCCTAGCCTACCATTTCCAAGTAGTTATAGAAATTCCAAATTTGCTTTTGCAAGGGAAATGTTTAAGTGGCCCACTGGAGATGAATGTGCCAGGATTGGATTGGTATTGGGTACTTCTCAGAATCAAAGTGAAGGACATAATTGTGTTGCAGATTAAATTAATAAAGATCGAGATGGTTATCCTTAAGTCCTTTACTTTCTATCTTGCTGGACAGGGAGCAGTCAAAACTCTTCCCAAGTGTGCCCAATGCCACCTCGATGAATTCAGCAAGCAAGACAGAATCGGCCGCTTACCTATCAGTGACGGTCAGAATGGGGTTCTGTGAGCAGAGTCCAAATCATGGACACTGTGCTGGAGCCTTCTTGGCCAATCCTGGCCCCTGTCCAAAAGATTTTGTCATGTTAAATTCATCTCGCCCATCTGCACCATCTCGCCCCATACTACCTGGGCCAAATGTGAGCAGAGGCAGCAAAAGAGGTGCATATTCAGTTGATGGGATATTATATAAATGTGACCGTTGTGATCGAGGTCTGAGCAGCACTTGGTGCCGCACATCCGTAGGACAGGAGGCAGGAGGGGGTAATGAGGAAACGTAATTACATCGTGTTCCAGTGGCTCCCGGAGCTGCCCGGGGAGGGAGACCCCGTGGGTGTCAAAGCAATTACGGATCTCCACATACATTTGAAAAGAACAGACTGTGACACCGACACATATCAGCATCAGGAGAATAAGCCCCAGAATCATTCTGGCAGCCCAGGCTCCTGTCTCAACAACTGACAACACCAGGATGGGTTCGCATCAGCTCCCTGGCGGCCGACACCCAAGATGCTTGGAAGAAATGCAGATGCAGGGAATAGGGAGTGCTCCCAGGACTCCTTTGCTCAGCCCTCCCACCTCATCTTATTCTCTGAACCCCTTAGCATCACCCCCTGCTTGCTGCGTGGCCTTGGGGAAGTCCCTCACCCACCCTGAATCCCAATCTCCTTCTTTGGCACAGGGGTAGGAGAAGCAAGGTGGCTAGATAGCAATCACCTGCTTTCTCCTCGAGGGTTTTGATGGTCTCCTGTCTCACATTCAGGTCCTTCAGCCATACTGAGTTGGTTTTTGCGTCTGGTGTAAGTAAGTGGTCCAGTTTCATTCTTCTGCATGTTGCTGTCCTGTTCTCCCAGCACCACCTGCTAAAGAGGCTGTCTTTTTTCCATTAGATACTCTTTCCTGCATAGTCAAAGGGGAAAAAATAGTTAAAGAGAGAGAGGGAAGCAAACCATAAGAGACTCTTAAATACAGAGAACAAACTGAGGGTTGATGGGGAGCAGGGGGAGAGAGAAAAGGGGTGATGAGCGTGGAGAAGGGCACTTGCGATGAGCACTGGGTGTTGTATGGAGGCCAACTTGACAATAAACTACATTAAATATAATTAATTAATTAAAAAGAATCACCTGGAACATTGTTTAAAACTCTAGATTCCTTTTCCCTACTGAATTGGTGTCCTCAAGGGATGAGACTCAGAAATCTGTGTTTTTAACAAGCTCCCGAGGCCAACGGCTCTGGACCAGTCACCAGATTAGAAAACCAGAAAGGACTGGGTGACAATCAAGGGTCGTTCTCATTCTGCAGCTCATCCAGCTGTTCTCCTGAGCCAACAACACACATGGGTCTCTTCCCAGGCACCAGCGGACACTAGGTGTTTCCGCATAAATGATCTCATTGCATCCTCCCAGTAGCCCCTCTGAGGACAGGGTTCTGTGGTGTCTCCCATCCACCCCACAGGTCCCACCAGAAAGACCACTTCATGCAGGCGGCCAGCTGACCCCAGACCAGGACCCATGGCCCGGCTTCACACACCTTCCACTGCCCTAATCATCGGACCATCACAGTGTCTACCCATCCTCTTGCTCACTGCTCTGCCTCCAGGGCTGACGCATGGTAGGTGCTCAATAAATATTGGCTGAATGAACATATGACGGATGGTAAAAAAAAAAAAAAAAAAAAAAAAAAAAAAAAAAAAAAAAAAAAAAAAAAAAAAAAAAAAAAAAAAAAAAAAAAAAAAAAAAAAAAAAAAAAAAAAAACTGATACTCAGGAAGGTCAAGTAACTAATTCAAGGCCATAGGAATTTGAAACCAGGGCCGTCTAACTGACTCATGAGCTGGTCTTCATATTGTCTTCAATATTCTTATTCCAATGGCTGGCCTCTGTCTTTGCAAGAAAGCTTGGCAGGCATTTGCTCAAAACTCCACCCCTAGTTTTCTTTAAAAGTTAAACAAAAACAACAACCACCATCCAAAGAAGGCCAGCCCACTCAGACCTTGGGGAGAAGTTGACCAATAGGATCAGAGGACTCAAGTCCTCAGGGAGAGTTCTCCTCGCTGGGGTAATGGGGAATGGGTTTCTAATCCAGCCTTAAGTGGTGCTCCCTCCTCACCATGGACCAAGAGCCCTCCATGCTCTAGCAGCGTATGTGCAGGTGTTTTGCCTGCTTCCTCTTTAGAAATCATGATGCTCCTGTAAGAGAAAGATGAAAATCCCCATTTTAAAGATGAAGATATTGAGGCTCAGAGGCATTAAATTCCTGTCCAAGGCCGCTCAGTTAGTGGGCAGTGGGGAAAGCCCTGGCTTCTCCTTTCCAGGCAAGGAAACAAACAGCGTGGGGTCAAGAGCTGCATGTCCAACTTACTAAGGCAAGCCGGGTTTTAACTGCATGCTAGAAGATTGTGTTCTTTCGTGGCCTGATTTTTACCTTGTGATTGGGAATTTCAGGTCATTCTTGGCCCCTCTAACCTAAGGTTCTCCGTCAACATTAGCTTTGCTATTGATTTGCTGTACTTACAAGACAGTTTTCATGTCTTTTTCACCTGGTGGCTTGGACTATGCCATTTTTGCAAGTTCGTTAGAAAATTCCACCACTGGGGGTTCCTTGGTGGCTCGGTCAAAGAAGCCTCAATCTTGGTTTCAGCTTGGGTCATGATCTCACAGTTTGTGAGTTCAAGCTCCACATGGGGCTCTGTGCTGCTAACTCTTGGGATTATCTGCCTCTCCCCACCCCAACCCACTCACACTGTCTCTGTCTCTCTCAAAATAAATTTAAACAAAAAAGAAGGGGTGCCTGAGTGGCTCAGTCGGTTGGGCGTCCAACTTCAATTCAGGTCATGATCTCATGGTTCGTGAGTTCAAGCCACGAGTTGTGCTCTGTGCTAACAACTCAGAGCCTGGAGCCTGCTTCAGTTTCTGTGTCTTCCTCTCTCTGCCTTTCCTTTGCTTGCTTGTTTTCTCTCTCTACCTCTCTCTCTCTCTCTCTCAAAAATAAATAAATAAACATTTAAAAAAAATAAAGTACCTTCAATGGGATGATTCCGGTTACACATACACGGTGGTGTGGACGTGGGCCAGCATGAGCCATAAGGCCAGCAGGTGCACCAGCTCTGACAGTGGCACCGTGGAGTTCCGTTTCTGCTCTCCATGCTCTTGGTGGAAATGCCTGTTCTTTCGGTCATTGAGACACTGATGAAAAAATTTGCCCCACCCATCAGAAATGAGAAGCCCTAAGTAAACCACACTTGCATTTATTTCTATCCAGGTGTTGAAAATAGACTAAAACCTTCAGTTTTAGCAAAAGGCAAAGTGACGCTAGACATTGGTGCCGAGCAGTTGAGAAGGGACAACATCAGGGTAACCAAGTGCCCAGATGTGAGAGTCAGGTGGCCTGAGTCCAGGGTCACTCAGGCTATATTGCCTCCCCCCACCCCCCCAGGGAAGCCGTGTTGCCTGGAGAAGTTTGGTCAACCTGTCTGCTAAGGAGAATACCACCACCTACCTCGAATAAGTCAGAGGGTAAGGATTAAATGAAGCCCTACAGAGGAAGCAGCCCAGCAAGGGCCTCACATTGTAATAGGTCAACTTATAAGATATCAAAAAGCTTACTGTGTATAAGTTCATCTTAAATTCATAATTCATAAATAATTGATAAAAGCTTGTGTAGTTCCCTATTAGAGTTATTGAAAATTGCTGACTGCCTCATCTCGCTTCTGTAACTTCCCCTGCTTGCTAAATAGATAACTTGTTGCAAAACGCTCCCCAACTCCTTTCACTAAGATCCCGTCAGGGCAAGGCCAACGCCAACATGTAAAAAGTCACGTAGTCACTACAGTCACTGCCTCGCGATATCTTAGGTGTTTAAGTATGATTGGTTAACCAAATAATGATGTATTCTGCCTTGCTAAAGTCCACATAAGCTCACTGCCACCTTTGTTCGGGGCCATTCTCTGAGCTTTTCTCCTTAAGATCAGGAGATCAGGTTTGGCCCAGCCATAAATAAAATCATGCCTCGCTTCAATTCGGCATTTGGTGATCTTTTTCAACAGCAACCTGTTTCACACATAAGGTAAGCACTCAATAAACAGGCCTTTGGTTGTTGCTTCAGTCCCCAGATCTTGTCCCCAGACTTCGTGCCTGCAAACCCTTCCCTTCTATACTCTGCTCCCCCCACTGCCTCTGCCCCCGCCGGTGGGACCTCGCCCTCCAGCCTCGTCCTTCCTGCCCTGCTCTAGCACTCAGCCACAGCCATGCCCTGCCTCTCTCACCGGGCAATATAGATCTAACCTCCTGGAAAGGAAGAAGACATCCTTTGTCACCTTCAGCACATCAAAGTGACCCCAGCCACCAGATCAAAAGAAGAGAAGACCCAACAGCCTCACATCAGAGGCCGGGCCATCCTGGGAGGCCCAGCCTTCTGGAGACACTGGGTTCAGTTCATGCCATCACTTCTCTGCACAATGTGTGAGCTCACCTCGTCCATCCTTCCCACGAAGATGCTTTGAAATTTGGTCCGAAATCATCCTTCCCCTTCATTTTTGATCCATGTTGTTTCTATGGTTAGTCACTGAAGCTCATGAAAAGGACCATGAACACTGAGCAGCCAACTCGGGACCAGAAGCCACACAGCGTGTCGGGAGCCTCCCTCAAAGGAAACGTGCGGGGCCACGGCACCTGTGCGTAGCTGAATGAGACCAGACGGCCTGGGACACCGGAAGAGTCAGGTGCCCCGGGTCTGTCTGGCTGTGCACTTTTCCTGAAATCAATCACCGGATATTTAATTTTTATAAATGACGCATGTTTTTGTGGACCCTGTGGAAAAGTCAGAACATACAAAATCAAGAATAATCTATAACCTCGCCACTCACAAGTGACATCGGTAAACATTTTACTAGATAGAACAGAGCTTTCGTAACAGTAATAGCTATAATATCAAAAGGTGGATAAACATTTACGTATTTATAACATGTTTATACATTGAGTATAATCATCTTATATTTATATAAGTACTTTAATTGTATATTAATTTATTTAAGTATATATTTTCATGTGTATACTATATTTTTCATATTTATTTATTACATACATGATATTTATTTATACAACGTAAATATATACGCTATAAAAGATATATCATGTGAGCATATATATTATCACATATGTGTATATATTATATATACTTAACCTTATAGATTCAGATATAACTATCCCCACTTTTGATGTTATAAATAATGCTATCATGAACATCCTCTTAACCATCATACTGCTGATGATTCACTTCTTCGGTGTTAGGTAGGGATTAAAAGTCCATTGCTCTCCAGGTTCAAGAAATACCACATCTTCTTTTTCAACATCATCTGAAGCCTCATTTAGTCTCCTCATTCGTCAAGGCCAGCGAGGAAGCCATCTGTAGTGACTTTCTGTAGTCTGTCTCCTGTGGTGGGTTGTGCCCGACCAGGAAAACAAAGTCCTGAGTCTTGGTCTGGACTGCTCAGTGGTGCTGCTGCGCTACGGAAGGCCTGGCGGACCCTTCCCAGCCCCTAACAGTCCCCTGGCAGCTCCCACACCCCTGGTGCTGGTGCCAGGACCTTAAGCTAGAGCTGCTCACTGCCCACAGCACCCAGGCACTTGGTGTTCCAGACCCCACAAATGAAGGGCTCCCCATCTCTCACTGAAGGATCCATCTCACTTCTCTTCTTTCAACACGGGCAAGTTCTTCATGTAACTTGCGATGCATTTGTAATGCTGCACTGAGGATGCTAGGTCAAGTGCTAGAGATAGTTTTTAAGACTCTTTAAACACCCTTTAAAAATGGCATATCATGAAAATATTATCTGTACGAAAGAGTAGAGGAAATGAATAAAATATGCAGAATTACAGCACAAGCACCATTGTGCCCATGATCCAAGTGAAGAATTAGACTTTTAACCATTCATTTCACGTTCCTCTCCCCTTTTCCCTCATCCCACAGGAAAACATGATCCTGGATTTTGACTTTATACTGCCTTGTTTTCACATAACCAAATAGTATCTATTTCTAAACAATTGTAGTCTCATATCCTTGAGGACTCTGTACAAACAGTATTGCCCTCTGTATATTCTTTAGAAACTTGCTTTTATAGTTCAACTTACTGTACTTTTAAGATTCACTATTGTGGATGCACAGAAGTTATGCTTCATCCTCTTTGCCAAAGTATAGTGTTCCGTCAGAGAAGCACAATTTATCTATGTGTTCTCCTCTTGAACACTGAGGTTGTTTCCAACTTTTTGCTATGACATGCAATGTCACATAGGTCTGCGGTCCTGGGGCACACAAGCAAAGGGGTATTTGTCATGTGTGCCTACGAGGGATCACACGGATCCACCTGAAAAGATAGTGTCAATTTTTCCAACACATTCGTACATATTGCACACTCCCCCAGCATGCCGCGAAGTTCTGTTTTCCTATTCTTCTCCAATACATACATTTTGCCCATGTGGTAGGGGGGAAATGGTGTCTACTTGGCATTGAACCTGCCTTTCCCTGATTTCTGAGGAGAGATGAGCAACTTTGCCTATGTTTATGGGCCATTTCACATTTCCTTTTCTCTGAAATGCTTGTTTTAGCCCTTGTCCAATTTTTTTGTTTTAGATTTGTCTTCTTTTTGATCTTTGTAGGTCTTTAACTACTAAACCATTATATCTGTTGAAAATGTAGATTTATAGTTTGTCTTTACATTCTCCTTGTGGTTCTTTGATAAACTATTATCATTTTTAGTGTTTTTATTAAAGTATATATATATATATATATATATATATATATATATATATATATATATATATTATTTTAGAGAGAGAGAATAGGAGCACAAGAGCATGGGGGAGGGACAGAGGGAGAGAGAGGGAGAATCTTGGCTATGCATGGATCTCAATCCCACAACCCTGGGATCATGACCTGGGCTGAAATCAAGAGTCAGACGCTCAACCAACTGAGCCACCCAGAAGCTCCAATTAAAGTATAATTTATGGATAATAAATTTCACCTATTTTTCATATATAGCTTGAAGAGTTTTGACAAATATTTCATAGGTAAGCAATCATTCAAAGTGCATACTTCATGTTAGGGCTCACTCCTAGTGTTTTCCATCTTATGGGTTTAAACAAATGTGTAATTACTATTACTGGACCATCATAGTATCATAAAAGTGTTTTCACTAAAAATCTTCTGTGCTCCAGCTATTCATCCCTCCCTCTCTCCCAATAACCACTGACCTTTTTACTGTCTCTGTAGCTTTGCCTTTTCCAGAATGTCACATAATTGAAACCACATAGGATGGACACTTTTCAGATTGACTTCTTTCACTTAGTAGTATGCACTTAAGTCTCCTCCATGTCTTTTTCATGGTTTGATAGTTCATTTCTTTTTGGCACTAAATATACCACAGTATCTGAGTGGAGCCTGGCTTATTTATCCATTCACAATGAAGGACATCGTGGTTGCTCCCAAGTTTGGACAATTATGAATAAGGCTGTTACGAATATCCATGTGCTAGATTTCACGCTGACATAAGTTTTCAACTACTCTGTGTAAATATCAAGGCGTGAAATTGATGGAATATGTTCAGTTTTGTAAGAAGCCATCAAACTGTCCTCCAAAGTGGCTGTACTTTGCTTTCCCACCAGCAATGAATGAGACTTCCCGTTGTTGGCATTGGGCGTTGGCATTGGGCGTTGTCAGCGTTCTGGATTTTGGTCATTCTGATAGGTGTGTAGCAGTATCTCGTGGATGTTTTCATTGACATCTCCCCGATGACATGATGTGGAGTATCTTTCCATAGGCTTCTTTGTCATCTGTGTATCTTCCTTACTGAGGTGTCTGTTGAGGTCTTTGGCCCGTTTCAGTCAAGTTGTTTGTTTTCTTTATTGTTGAGTTTTAAGGGTTCTTTACATATTTTGGATAACATTCCTTTATCAGATGCATCTCTTGCAAATATTTTCTCTCAGCCTGTGGCTTCTATTTTTATTCTGTTGACAGAGTCTTCCACAGAGCAGACATGTTTGGTGAAGTTGACCTTCTCACTTCTTTCCTTTCATGGACCGTGCCTGTGTTCTATATGAGAAGTCACCACCAATCCCCGTGTCCTATAAATTTTCTCCTATGTTGTCTTCTAGGAGTTTTGCATTTTACATGTAAGTGTGTGATGCACTTTGCGTTAATTTTGTGTAAGGTGTAAGGTTTGGGTCTCGATTCACTTTTTTGCATGTGGATGAAAGTTCCAGCACCATTTGCTAAAGGCTGTCTCTAGTTGATTGCATTGTCTTTGCTCCTCTGCAAACATCCCATGGTCTATATTTATGTGGGTCTTGGTTGTGGTGTATAATTCTTTTATATGTTGTTGGCTTCAATTTGCTGATACCTTGTTGAAGATTTCTGCATCTGTATGCATAAGAGATATTGGTGTGTAGTTTTCTTGTGATGTCTTTGTCTCGTTTTGGTATTTTATGGGAAGGTTTTTAATTATGAGATATATAAACAGACATGACTATTCATATATTTTATTTCTTCTTAAGTTTTTTTGTAAGTTGTGTTTTCCATGGAATCTTTTTTCAATTTCTTCAAAGTTATTAAATGTATTGACATAAAATTGTTCATAATATTCCCTTATTATTCCTTTTAAATGTCCTTAGGATCTGTTGTAATTTCTTCTCCTTCATTCTTGATATTGATAGTGTCTGTTTTCTTTTTATATTTTTATTTTTTCACTAGTCTTACTAAAGTTTATCATTTTATTCATCTTTTCAAATAACAAAATCTTGGCTTTGTTAATTTTCTCTACTATTTCCCTGATATTACTTCAGTGAATTCTCCTTTGATCTTTATTAGTTCTTTCCTCCAACTTTTCTTTTCATTTGTACCTTTACCTAGCTTCTTAAGATACAAACTTATACCATTACCTTTTCTGATTACTTTTCTGATATAGGCAAAACTATAAATTCTCCTAAAAACACTGCTTTACATGCATCCCACAGATGTTGACATGCTCTTTTCATTATCATTTGAATCCAAATACTTTCTAATTTCTATTCAGATTTATTTTCTTTGACCTACAGTTTATTTAGCAGTGCATTATTTAACTTTCAAATCAGCAAATAAAAAGAACAGTAAGCCCAGAGGCAAATCTACCCCTATACAGACACTTGATTTATAACAAAAGTGACTGCAGATCACTGATGAATGGACAGTCTTTTTAATAAATAACACCAGGACAAATGAGCGTTTATGTGGGGAAAATGAAACTGAGTTTCTTCCTCACACGTAACTATATTAAATCCATTCCAGGCCAACAAAAGACTGAAGTGTAAAAGGCCAAATAATAAACTTATTAGAGAACAATATAATAGAATAGGGCTAGTCAAAGTACACTCACAGACTAGTATCAGACCACAGACTTCTCTTAAACTGATCTGTGACTTAGGTACTACAAAGACTTAGAGTATACACTGTAAACCTTTCTAGAAATGGGACAAAATAATTTTTTTATTGACTCATAAAAAAAATCGAGGATTCTGATTTTTCATATCTTTCTAAAAATTTCATCTTTCTGGTAATTCATTTTTATTATATATCACAACAATAGTAGCCGATAGCAAACTGGGGAAAAAAGCTGATCCTTCTTCACAACATGAGAACTATGTAATACCATTTGTACCTCAGAGTTGCAAGGATTTTTTAAACTGGACACCAAAAATATAATCCACAGAGGAAAAAATAGAAATGTTCACCACATTAAAATGGTATGTACCAAAATATCCCATACATAAAATGATACATTTGAGATTATTTCAATATTTTAACATTAAAATGCAGTAGTCAAGAAATAAAAAACCAAAATGGCAGAAAATTGATAGTTTGGGAAGATCTTGAAAAGTTAAAGAGGTTTGTTGAACTAGCCTTTCTATATCTTGTGTATGTTTGACAACCTTTATAATTAATATTTAATTGTTTAAATTAAAAGATACCATAAGGAAAGAAAAAAGACAACCCACAAATTTGAAGATGGTATTTGCAATGTATGTAACCAACAATTAACATTTAGAATACATAAAGCACTTAGAAATTAATTTTTAAAAGACATATAAGCTGGTAGAGAAAAATGATCAAAAGATGTTTTAAAAAATTTTAATGGGTAAAAGACATATTTCACAGAGGAAGGAACATTAATGACCAATAAAAATATTTTTAAAATTCTCAATCTCTAGTAATTAGGGAAATATACATTTGAACAACAGTAAGATGCTTTTCACACCTTTGGCAAACACGTAAAAGTCAGAGGAGAAGGTGGGAAATGGGAAGGTCGTTCACCAGTGGTGGAAGTAGGGGTCAGTGCTCCTATGTTAGGCAGGAGTTTGGTGTCACCTAAAATAGTCAAAGATACTTATAAACTACAACTTAGTAGTTCCCCTTCTAGATACCTACTCCAGGGAAATTCTTGCCCATTTGCTTCTAAAAGTACATCTAAAAAACATTATTCACTATGTCACCAACCTGGAACTAATTATTTTTTATTTTTTTAATGTTTATTTATTTTTGAGAGATAGATGAAGAGTATGTGTGAATGGGGGGAGTGGCAGAGAGAGAGGAAGACACAGAATCTGAAGCAGGCTCCAGGCTCCGAGCTGTCAGCACAGAGCCCGATGCGGGGCTCCAACTCATGAACCATTAATTTAACTGTTTAAATTAAAAGATACCATAAGGAAAGTAAAAAGACAACCCACAAATTTGAAGATGGTATTTGCAATACATCCAGCATGACCTGGGCCGAAGTCGAACGCTTAAACGACTGAGCCACCCAGGTGCCCCACAAACCTGGAAATGACTTAAACACTGTTCTAAAATAGTACCCAGCAGTCCTAGAACATTAGAACAGACTCATAAATAGAATGAAATGGGTTAGTATAGAGAAAGGGGAAATGAATGAACCACAGCTCCATTCACCGACCTGAATTAAGCTCTATATTCATACCATTAATCTAAATAATAATGTTGCCTGCAAAAAGTAGGCCTTGGTCCTAATGCAATCAGAAGTATTCAAATCATTTAAACTTCAAAAACAGGGCGACCTGTGTGGCTCAGTCAGTGAAGCATCCGACTCCTGATTTCGGCTCAGGTCATGATCTCAAGGTCAGTAGTGAGATTGAACCTCACCTCAAGGTCAGTAGTGAGATTGAACCTCACCTCCATGAGTGGAGCATGTTTAAGATTCTCTCTCTCCCTCCTTCTTTCTCTGCTTCTCTCTCTCTCTCATAAAATAAAATAATAAAATAAAATAAAATTAAATTAAATTAAAAAGTTCAAAAACAGACAAAGCAAAACAACTGTTTCTTACCCAGGGTTATTTATACTGGCGAGCTCCTTAAAGAAACATCAGAGGGTGATTCACACAAGATTCAAGATTTTGACTTCCTTGAGGGTCGGCAGAGATGAAAGGGAACAAAAGAATCAGCGGATCCAGGAGGAGCAGAGAGAGGATTCCTAGGGTGCCAGTCATGGCCTGTCTCAGCCTGGGTGGTTGGTACATGGTCTCCGGTTTATCATCATGAACTAATCTTCACATGCTTTTTGTGCCCTTTAGTAGATAGTATATATTTCACAAACAATTAAATTCCCTTCCAAAAAAAAAAAAAAGAATAAATTGAAAATTGAAAAAAGTTTTAAACTCCATGAAAACGTTGATGCATAGCAGGGGCGAGGTTGACCAACCGGTGTCGCACTCACCAAGCATTATCTGAATGGCAGCTCCACCCCAGGCACAGTGCTGTGCAGGAGAGAGACAGAGACGGAGAGGAACCAGACAGAGACGCGTCCTCAGGGCCGCCAGCCCGCGGAGGAGGCTGCCACCCGCCTGCGTGTGTCCTCAGAAGGGACATTAGGCCAAATGATTTATGAAGAGGAACCACAGAAAAGGGACTTAGAAAAAAAGCTCAGCATCAGATTGCCACGTCCGCTGACCAATAAGCAAGAGGAGACTGAAAGTTTGCGACAGGAGAGCCAGGATCAGAGCCTTCCCAAGGGGCGTCTCATCTGGTCAAACACACCAAGTGGCCCGGGAGCAGGCAGAGACCAGAGACCGGAGTCAGGACACTAGAGGAAGAGCTCACAGGAGAGGATCAAGGGCCTGATCGGGGACAGGGACACCAGGACAGGAACCAGAGGGCACTGATATGTCTATGGCAGTGGGCGTGGGAGGGGAGTGTTGTGAGGCAGGGACCATTGTCCACAGAGATGGGAAAAGAGAGGTTCAGCCTGGAGGATGGGGGGAAGCAAAGGACGGGGGCGGGAGACCCAAGAGAAGGAATGATTGCAGCAGAGAGAGGAAGGCAGGAGAGAGCCTGAGGAGTTCCATGCAGGGACACAGAGAGGCTAAGGTCAGGATGGGTGTCCTGGGGGAAGACAGGAAAGGTACATGACTTTTCTGACCCCCTGCACCCGATGATTTGTCCCTTTTTGGAGGTCAGATGATTCTCTGCAGTTTTATGATCTTCCATTTGCGGACCAGCCTCCTAGACTCTGAGACAGAAATTCCAACCACTGTCAACCAATTCACATGTGCTACTTTCCCAGAGTTAAGTAGGGTCTGCGGTGAAATGTACGCTCATCAGCAAAGCCCACCTTGGAGCTCTGGCTGCATCCACGCGGTACTAAGGCCTTGATTCAGAAAAGTAAAGCTCAGAACCGGGAACCTGTCAGACTTGGATTTGAACTTCCATCTCTTTCTAGCTCTGGGACACGAGGCAGGTGGCTCACCCTCCCTGATCCCCATGTCTCCCATTTATGTAATGTCAACAGTAGTACTTGCACAAAGTCATTGAGTCAATGCCACCCAAGTGTGACTTATTACAGTTGTCATAACAAGACCACTTGGTGAGCGCAGGAAACGGCGAGGGTCGGAAGAACCAGGTGCTGCAATGAGGAAATAAAAACAAAACCAACTGCGTGAACTCTATCCTGCATCTCCTATTCTGGCCTTTTCAAGAATTCCAGTAACAGTTGCTAAAACTCATCTGTTTCTTGATGGAAGTGAAACCACAGGAGAGCCATAGAACACTGTTAGATAAGATTACTACCAACTAAAGGGAAAACACCAACCAGACCACGCACTGCTCCTTACAAGCAATTCCAGAAACATGGTATTTTCTCCAGACAAGTCTTCCTCTTTCCAAAAGAAAGATGTGGATTGGGAGCGGGGGAGGGGAGTACATGCTTCTTATAACGGGCGTCTTCTCTGTGCCCATTGTGCTGAAGGTATTTACACATTTCTTCATTGTGTCCTCACGACGGCTCTGAATGCAATAAGGGTGTAATTTTCTCATTTAATGGAAAAGAAAACTGCGACTCTTCAGATCTCAGAAAGCTGCCTAGGAGCCCTGTGAGAAAGAGTCAATGCTGAGGTCCAAACCCCGGTCTCTGTCAAAGATAATATGGTCTTGTCCTACACTCTCTCTCCCAAGGGGACCCAAACAAGCCATGACCGGAAGATTCCACGCCCTGCACTAATCACTTACAATTTCATCCTCAGTTCTTCCATTTGTAGGTGGAAAGACTTGCGTGTAATTAACTTAAGGGTGAGTCCTCCATAAATCCATAAATTATACTTCAATGTGGTTCTATATTTGAATAATTAAGTTTAAAACAGAAAGACTAATGAAACTAATGGTTACCAAATTACTAGATTTTGAAAATCATTGATTTTTCTCATTTGCCTGCTAAAACTAATTGATCTCATTTACATATACAGATTATAGTTGCTTTAGCCTTGAGAATATTTATCCGAGTTTTTCCACGAAAGTTTCAAAATCCATTTGCAAACTGCAATTCTATTTCAATTATGCTCATTTGCATGTCATCCAAAGCCTTATTGCTTTTCTAATTAATACTATTATGGTTGTTCCTTTTATTTGAATACAATGCCCTTGTAACTTAAAGAAAAAAAATTTAACCCAGCCAACCAACTTTAAAAGTACATATGGAAATAATCAGTATAATACAATTTCTTCTGGTAAACAAGAGAAATAAAAGCAAATTCTCCTATTACAAAACACCAAAAAAAACCTCTACAAAATACATTTTTAATAATTTCTACAACACAATACCCTGAGATATTATAACCATGTGATGCTAAATGTTTACATCTCACAGGATGAGAAGGTATTTCCCAGAAGACTAATGGACGGGATAGACCCTCCGGGGTTTCCGAGACGTCAAGACACGTAAGGATCTAATGACCTGAAAAGGAGCTAAAAATCTTCTAATTTATTGGTGTTCAAAGTGAAGGTCACCATCTACAAATCTGGTGGCTTACAAAGTAGTGTTTTTGCAGTAAAACAGAAGTTTAATAGAAAACACATAGAAAGAGCAATTATTATTTTGTGAGACTTTTGTGTCATACATCTGTAGATGTGAATATGTAAATATATGTGTGAATATACCTCTGTGTGTGTGCGTGTGTATGCGTGTGTGAGTCTGTGTGGGGAGGGTGTGTGTGTGTGGCCTGCGTCATGGTCACAATATAAAATGTATTTTTTTTACTTTGGATCAACATAAAACCATTTGAAATCCACTCATCTAATCGGTCCCCTTGGTCCAGAAAGGTTTTGAAGAATATTTCAAGGATAATAAATAATAGATTTCTGCATCAGACAGTGTGGGTTCAAATCCTGGCAAGTCACTCTCTCCCTAAACCTCAGTCTCCTCATCTGCAAAATGGAGATAAGGACAGTATTATCTCACAGGTCTGGACCGAAGGTTGAAAGAGACAGATACTGTGTGTCAAGTGTCCGTACAGGCCTGCGTATACCCAGTAATAAACGCTGGTTACCCTTGTTTTTCAGAACTGCTGGAGAGCTTCTCTGCCTCTATTAAGTGTTATCTGCTTCCAGTTGAATCCATTTCTCACTCAGTGCACACCTGCAATGCTCCCCACTGAGCCCTAGGCGTGTTGGGAGGAGAGACGCAGGACAAGAAAGAAGCAGGGTGCCTTCTCGGACCCCAAACTTATGCTCCTTTCCAGTAAAAATGCTAGCACAACCAGAGGGTTTTTAGACGCCTTAAAATTCATCATGACTCTAGGATCTTTCTTTCTCAGGAATGGAATGGGGGTAAGGACTGTCTTTAAAAAAAAAATAAAGAAAAAAGTGGACCCTGGGTCTAAATGCTGATGAGTCTTGGAATGGTGAGGTTTAGGGCAGCTAAAACATGGGAAGCCTATAGAGGATATGCAAGAAATTGGATTGGAAAATATCATAGTTTGGGGTGCCTGGGTGGCTCAGTTTGTTAAGTGTTGGCTCAGGTCTTGATCTCGTGGTTCGTGGGTTCGAGCCCCACTCTGACAGCTCAGAGCCTGGAGCCTGCATTGGATTCTGTGTCTCCCTCTCTCTCTCTCTGCCCCTCTTCTACTCACACTCTGTCTCTCAAAAATAAATAAATGTTTAAAAAAATTCTTTTAATTAAAAAAAAGAAAATATCATGTAGTTAAAGGAATTCATAAGGCAAGTCCGGGATGTTGAAACTACAGTATAATGACAAAAACAGGCACCACCTGCTGGGCTCTTACTCCTCCAGGCACAGAGTGCCTCACCCACGTCTCAGTTAGCCCTTCCAAGACCCATGAGGCTGGCTTTCCAGCCACCCTCAGTTTTCTTACGGGGAAACCAAACATCCAAGGGGCTGGGAAACTGCTATTAAATGGTGAAGCTGGGACTCCCAAGCTAACACTAGAGCCACTACTCCTCAGGTTCTAGCACCTTCCGTAGGTCGGAGAGGGCTTTTTAAACAGGAGATGGGCATGAAGGGACAAGGTGAGGCGAACAGGTGGATGCCAGGAGAGCTGGGGCTGGACAGCCCACCGCGGGCTGCTGCCTCCTGCAACCGTCCAAGCGGGAAGGGAGGAGGAAGGAACAGGCGGTTGGCGTTGGATGGGAAGGACACAGGTTGAGACTCTAGACCGACCTGAGGGATCCAATCGATACAAACTTAGTGTGTGTCTCCATGTGAGGTGTCCAGTGACCAGCAGAGGCCAAGGACAACTCTTGGGCAGAAGTAGCAGAGCCTGAACTCCTCAGTGGGATATGTCCTGGAGGCAAGAGCGGGGTTTCGGTTTGGGGCAAGGTCACCAAGTTCAAGGTGAACCACCAGCAAAGACAAAGCAAATTTGCATACAAAGAGGCAACAGAGCGCAAGGCCCAGGCTGGAGCCAGACTGCCTTGATTCTGACACTTAAAAGCTTTGTGACTGAGGGCAAGTAAGTTAATATATGTAAAACATTGCCTGACACAGAGAAAGAACTCGGGATGTGGTAGTTATTAGTATGGTTATATAACGAAATGAAATCAAAGTCGGGAGAGGCAGGGAGTTCCTCCCAGATCACTGCTCCCACTCTGGGCTTAGAAGCTGTTTCCAGATGGTGAGTCCCTGAAATGGGTCCCTCTCCCCTTTGCTCCCAGGGTCAGCCCTGTCCCAGGCAGAGCGCAGAAACAGAATGGCCTCCAGTGTCATCCTCTGTCCTTTACGTATTATTGGGCTGGGTGATTGTCCCATCCTTGAATTTGGAACCGACTCCTTTAAGGGGACTTCCAGAGGTAAATCCGTCAGTCCTGCGTTCATCAAGGGGAAAACAGAGCACTCGAACTCCGACTGGCGTTGCTGGATTTATGTTCTCCGTGGGAAAGGGGTAAAGGTGCGAAATTCACTTTTATTAACAACACACAGGGGCGCCTGCCTGGCGCAGACGGTAGAGCCTGTGACTCCTGATCGCGGGGTCGTGAGTTCAAACTCCATGTTTGGTGTGGAAATTGCTTAAATAAATAGAACTTGAAAAAAAAAAGAATATGCACTGAGGAGGCACTTTAGACATATTATCTCATCTGTTCCTCACCATGGACCCGTAAGGTTGGCAGAAGGGTAAGGAAACTGAGGCACAGGGAGATTAAATAACCTTCCAAGTCTTGCAGCTGGTGAGTGGTTAAGTGGGATTCGAACCCGGGTTGCCTGACCCCCAAAGCTCACCTCTTCCCATCACTCACTCCAGCTCATCCCCACCCAGTTTGCCATCCATAGCAAGGCCAGTCCCAGAGAGCTCTCCACCCTATCCTAAAATGCCATGTCTACATTGCCACCACCTTCCCCTGGAAAGACCATGGTCACCGAAGGTAAGAGACTCAACAGTTTCTAGTTGCTCCTGCTTAAACCACTGAACATGGAGGTGGTACAGCACCACCATCGTGCTTGGGGCTCCCTCCGCCAGCACCCCTAAGGTTTCTACGTGCCAGGCCCTGTAGCAGAAACACTGACAATTATCCACAAACTTCAACAAAAATATGATAGAGATCCACACGCAAAGAAATACAACCACCAAGATACAACTATCTGTTTAAAGGCTTTTTTGATTTAATATTGAGTAAATTCAACCTGGGTGTCCCTTAGCAGAGATTGATATATTTATTCCAGCATCAGAGGCTTCCGGCCATGACGGTCTACTCGGTTTCTCCAAACCTTGACACAGCGGTGGCTTGGTTCCATGGACCACCCGCACCTCTCTAGCTGTTTCCCTCCTCAAACTTTTTTTAACATTTATTTATTTTGGAGAGACAGAGAGAGACAGAGCACAAGTCGGGGAAGGGCAGAGAGAGAGAGAGAGACACAGAATCCTAAGCAGGTCCCAGGCCCTGAGCTGTCAGCACAGAGCCCGATGCAGGGTTTGAACTCATGAACCACGAGATCATGCCCTGAGCTCCCCAGGTGCCCCCAGGTCCAACCAATTTCTTAAAGAGACTGATCTACTTTCCTGTATGAGTATCTTCAGATTCGCACTTGCAGCTCTGGCAGATTAATTTGTTTCATAACAATCTTCCTTCCAAGACAACTACAAAAGCTACACAAATATTTTTTTTTTAATCTATCTAAACCTACTAGAAGCACACTAAGGAAGCAAGGATTTCAGGGGCTAAAAGCCTGAAGAGTAAGGAAGCCAAGAGACATGATTCCAGCCTTTGTCACCTTTTTGTGACTGACCCAAAAACTACAGCTGAGATGCCATGCAGAGATTTCAACCGTCTCAAAGAGAAAGGCCCTCGGACCACCCAGCTTCCCGACAGAACCCCAGAAAGGCCAACATCCCAAGGACGAAACTGAACAAAACCGCGTTGTATGTTAGTTACCAAAAAAGCACAACTTAAAAAGGGGGATACAGAAAGGTGGAGGGTAAGACGAAAAAAAACAAATTCTGGCAAACACCAACCAAAGAAAAGCTGGATCTACCATCCGACTGTAAAACAAAGACATTTTTTGGCTTTAAAGCAAACAAGCATCCTCAGAGCGGAGAGCAATTTCACCAAGATGAAAAGGGTCAGTCCACCAGGAAAAGATAAAAAGTTCAAAGACTGCGGTGACCCGTGTCAGTCAGGATTCACGCAGAGGGAAGACACCACAGGAGAAAATGGAGCCGCGAAATGTTCATATAAAGAATTGCTGACGGGGCGCCTGGGGGGCTCTGTCGGTTGAACGTGGACTTCAGCTCAGGTCATGATCTCGCAGTTTACAGGTTGGAGCCCCGAGCTGGGCTCTGTGCTCACAGCTCAGAGCCTGGAGCCTGCTTCCGATTCTGTCCCCCTCTCTCTCTGCCTCCCACCCCTGCCTGCCCCTGCTCACATTCTGTCTCAAAAATAAACGTTAAAAATGTTTAGTAAAAAAAATAAAAGAATGGCCAATGGAGTAAAAAAAAAGGTGAATAGCTACTAGAAGAGATGGGTTGGGAGAAGCTGATGGATGAACAGACGAGGTAGAACTGAGCTACTGGGAGGAAGGCCCTGCCCAGCCGGGAGGATCCTGTGTCGCTGCCCCAGGACAGTCTGCCTCCACCGTGGTGACCAGTGAACTGGACCCGCTCTCATTTCTGACAGTCACCAAGATGCAGGGTCTCCATCATGGCCTCTCGCCACCTTCCCCCAGACACCCTTGGTCAGAGAACGGTGTTTGCTGGAAGGTATTCAAGAATCCATCAGAGAAGGTAGACAGTCTTTCCCTTTTAATTTTGTCCCATTTCCCTCATAACCTTCCGAGATCCTTGCAAAAACAGAAGCATTCTGAGAGCCAGTCCTCCACAAATTCGCTCCCTTTTTCTTTTTGTTGCTCTTGGCCACCACCAACTTCCCCCGGCCTCCCTGGTCTAGCGTAGGACCACAGGGATTGTCCCCCCAGCTTCTCAAAACGTTGGTGGCCAAATGAAACAGGGGCATAATTTAGTTAGAGAGAACAGCCAGCTCATGGTGCCCTGGGAGCTGCTGACTGCTGGGGGGCACCCGGGGAGGAGGTCCGCCTTGGCCAGTCGACTCTGGAGTCCTGGATGCACACTGAGCAGGCTGGATTTGACCTTCTTGTGTTAATGACACTGTTACCTTTCCCTTCAGGGTTCAATTCTGTGCCGTGGCCTCTTCTGTGCAAGTCTTCCCAGGCTCCACACAACCTCTGATAATCCTGTAGGTCCCCCAGAGTGACAGGGACAGCTTAGCTCAAGGATGGACAAGGCATGGAAAACCCTTACGGGGCTTTCACGACCCATGACCAGGGGCTTCGGTGGCCCCTGATAGGGGGTGGCTTAGTGGACACTCCCTGAGCACTCACTCAGCCCGGAAACCAGAATGGACCCAATGGGCTAGCTAGACATTTTTTCTCTCCACCATGGCCTCCTTCTCACTAAGACTGACGAAAGAAACAGGGGCGCCTGAGTGACTCAGTCGGTTAAGTACATCCAACTTCGGCTCAGGTCATAATCTCACCGTTCCCGAGTTTGAGCCCTGCATCAGGCTCGGTGCTGACAGCTCAGAGCCTGGGTCTTGTTTCAGATTCTGTGTCTCCCTCTGTCTCCGCCTCTCCCCCTCTCATGTTCTATCTCTTGAAAATGATTAAACATTAAAAAAAAAAAAGAAAGAAACAGGGGAGTAGGATCTAAGATCCGTTCTCCCCAGTAGGTGGCCACTTCGAGGGCTTTCCTGCCTTACAATACCCCCAACTCGCAGTCACAGCAGGCACAGGATCCCCACCATTAGCAAACCCTAACTTTGGCCTTGGAGACTGTGGTCTCCAGATTCTCTGTTAAAACCCACATATCCTAACAGTTTGAGACAGCATTTCCCTAAGTGTGTTCCTTAAAAGCCTCTTCAAAACGTTCTTGGTAAGAATAACCCCATGGTTTAAACAGGAAAAGGGGGACCGTGGGAGAGGGAGGCAGCGGCTTGTCACGTTTCTCCCGAGGCGTCATGATGCAAAATAACATGGAAAAGCTCTAAAGATCCCACAGTAAAGGAAATCATTTCATTACATGTCAAGAGTGCTTCCCAAAAAGATCTGTTCTTGAAACTCTTTTGTTTTTCCACCAATAAATATCCCTCAAGCAGACCTTCTTTGGAAATTCCTGTAGGCCGTTAATTTACAGTAACTTAGTGGAGCGGTGTCCAGACCCGGGAGCTTGACGGCCAGAAAACGTCACCTTCTGTTGCTGGCTGTATGATCATGGATAAGCCACAGAACATTCTGATAGTCCGCTTTGCAGAAGGGAAAGTAACAACAAATACATAATTCATAGGTTTTGTGGTAAGCCTTCAGGAAATACTAGCTGTAAAAATGGTCTGTAGATAGTAAAGGAAAATTCAAGTAGTATTAATGTCCCTATAGTTGTTATTAATCGAGCCCTTTGTAACTAATTTTTATGCTTGTCCTTGGCCTCAATGGCTTCAATGTGGCCCAAAGGAGCTGGAAGGCAGGTCAGTAAGCAATTGGGTTTGGAGAGGTTGGTACTGCATCCGGCGAACAGACTGAGGCCCCACCAGGAGACAGCCCCACCACCCCAGTGGCTCTCGGCCAGCGCCCCGTCTCTAGAGTGACTCGTTCACTGAAGGGGCAGGAACCTGAGACACACATGTGTGTTTAAGCTCAGTGGAGGCCATCGACCTTGACACACATGCGTGGAAGGGAAATGTGCTCAGGACAGGGCCTCCGTGCAGGTTGGATTTCAGCGCTGACTACGAAAGGGCCCTGGGTGAGCAGACCTCGTCTCTGACGGCAAACTAGCCAGTTCCCATTCCATTCAGCACTGAGCTTGGGGTGCACAGAGATCTGTGGACGATGGAGTCAAAGAGCCACACACAGCAAGGCCAGGAGACCAACTAAACAATGAGAAGCAGAGTGATCTCAGAGCCTCAGTGACAGCTGACAGCCCCAAAACCTCCAATTCACCCATCCGCCGACTGCTGGGTCCATTTATTTGCTTCCGTCATGGATTAGCTGGGGAGCACTTTGAGGCAAGGGGTGTGTCTTGTTCACACCTGCATCCCAGTATCCACTTACTCAGCAAGCAATCAACTATCCGAAGGAAGGAAGGAAGGGAGGGAGGGAGGGAGGAAGGAAGGGAGGAAGGGAGGCAGGGAGGGAGGGAGGGAGGAAGAAGGAATAAAGGCACTGCTATCCTCCACTACTCAGATGAGGCCATTGCATTGGCACATCTTCATCCTCATGCCTCTCTCTCTTCCTCTCCCTCGGGAGGAGGGATTTGCACTTTTGTAGAGCAGAGAAGGGCCCTGCTCTGAGAGTTCTGTGCACAGGGAAAGATTCCTTCTCTTCTTCTTCTCTGATAACCCACGACCAAGACCTAGAGACTGGACACACAGCTCAGCACACCCACCCCTCACACCCCAGATGCCAGTGAGGGTTCCCAAGGTACCACATGTGATACTCAAATGTACTTGCCATTTTACCTTATGGAATACCCTGATCTGGCCACACCAGGCCCCAAAGCTAGACAGGAAATGTCATTTGACTGCAGACACTCAGTTTCTATATGTCACTCATCAAGCATTCCCTAATAAGATTCCTTCTACCCCAGGCTTCTAGCAACTTCTGTATTCTGAAGCTGTGACACCTTGAGGTCCTGCTGGTCCTGGATGAACTTCCCCATCTAGGGCTGGAAGATTCTAGAGAGAGTCCAACAACTCTCCAGTGAGCTTGATTTTCAAATGCAAACCAACTGACCCAGAACCCACAGCCCCCAACCACCTCTGTTATTTCCAGTGCAAACCAACCAGATCAGAGCCCATCCCACCTTGAAGCAGAAAACGGGAGAGGAAACCTCACCACACTACAGCAGGGCCTCCACTCACATCCCAGCAAGGCCAATGCTGGAGGCTCGTTCCAGCAGCTTTGTACCCATATCCAGACTAATGTGTTAGCAATCCAATCAGATTCCCCTTCTTGCCAAAAAAATAGAGAAATATCAATAAGTTATAAAGGTGCAGAGCTGGGGGCAAGGGCTCTCTGGTCAACCTCTGTCCCTTCGAAGTTCTAGATTCATTCCGTGAACATTTATTGCACACCCTTGGCTAGGCGCTGGGGATACAGGAATGAATTGGCTGCATTCCTTTGGCACAAGGGGTGTGCAATCTAGTGAGGAGTCAGGCACGTAAGTAAAAATGCCAGTCAGAGTTACAGATGCCAAAATAGAAGTTTGTGGGGACACAAAGCGGAGTTGTTATTTCCACCGGAGGAGCAGGTCAACGAGGGACCACAGGGAAGGCTCCGAGGACGGCGTGACAACGGCTCAGGTGCGCGCAGTTCCCTGCAGGTTCCAGAGGTGTGTTCAGGCTCTTTGCTCCATCTGCAGGCTTTATCTGTGTGGCCACGGTTGATATTATGATCGCCATCTTAGTTCACAGATGAGGAAGAAACAGCTCAACCTTATATAGTCTTGTGACTTATTTCCCAAGTATTTTTATCTCCTCTGATCCCCACAACAACCCAAGGAGGCAGGAACCATTGGTACCCTCACCTTACAGAGAAGGAGAGGGATGGGGAGAGGCGCAGTGTGGCTGCCCGGCTCATCAGTGAAGAGCTGGACTTAGAATACACGTGGTGTGGCGCCAGGGCCCATGTCCTGGAGGAGTCCTTGTGCTGCCTCTCAGGAGGCCTGCACTCAAGGGGAGGGGGCTGGACGGAGGCATATCCTGCAGGAAAATCGAGGCACTGGTTCTCGAAGCCCAGGGCTGTGTTCACCCCTCCCGAGACAGAACAATTAGGGAGTTTGGGAAGGAGGGAGACGGAAGGGGGGAAGCACACGAACCACTGCCAGGTGCCTCTTCCTGTCCCAGGCGCTGCGCAGGGCAGTGACAGACTCCATCTCTTTTCCTCTTCAGTACAACCCCGAAAGGCTGTAGACCTGATTTTTCTCATCTGTGCAGAGGGAGAGAGGACCGGCTGGCAGCTCGGGTCTCAATCCTAGAGGTGGCTCCCTGGGGTGCCCGAGCCTGGCCTGCTGACCCCAGTGAGCGGGTTCTGGCTCCTTCTCCACTCATAGCCCAGGAGGACGCACTGCCAGGGTCCATGTGGGCAGACATGGCCTTCCAGGGGCCCTGCCTTGGAAAGCTAAGATGAAAGAGCCTGGTGTCCACCCTGGAGGAGTCCCAGTGCAGCAAGATTTTCCCACCATCTGTGGGCAGGGAAGGACACACAGGTGGGAAGGGGTCCTTGCCTGTCCCTTCAGCATTCAGCCAGCATGTCCCCCAGCCCTTCCCTTGAAGCTGGAAACAGGAGAAGAAGCATCACCGAACCACAGCAGGGTTCATGGTCTGCAGTCACGGGACTTCGGGGAGAGGCTGCTACTCCTGCACCAGGCAGAGGGACCGGCTGCCCTGCGGATTCCTGTGCAGTGTGGACGCTCCCTGTGCTGGCTTTGCACGCTCCAGGCTGTGTGCCCATCGGGGCTTGGGACACTGTCATTGACTCCTCCTTGCCTCGTGCCCCAAGCCCAGAAGCCTCTGCATTTCCCCTTCTGTTTTTTTCTTATTTTTTTAATGTTTATTTATTTTGTGAGAGACAGAGCTTCAGTGGGGGAGGGATAGAGAGAGAGACACACACAGAATCCGAAGCAGGCTCCAGGCTCCAAGCTGTCAGCACAGAGCCTAATGTGGAGCTTGAACCCATAAACCGTGAGATCATGACCTGAGCCACTTAACTCACTCAACGGCCCAGATGCCCGTCGCCTCCTCTGCTTTGCAGCAGATCCCAGGAACTGCCCATGTATTTCATGCGCTGAGGGGGGAAAAGGAGAACTGTGTCCCCACCCCCACCCTCCAAGTGACCAATCCCTCCACTTCCAACGCGTCTCGTGCAGGTGGTCCCAGTAGGCCACACAAGACGCCGGGAGGTGGTGCAGCCCAGCGTAGCGGTGGAAGAAGGAGGCTTCAGTTATGTGATGGGTTCTTGGGCAGAAATCTCACCCACGCACGACGGCATTGCCACTGCCCTCGAAGGAGCGTGGTGGCTCAGGGACACCCTCGTCCCTGCGTGGAAGATACCCATGCTTTGCCATGAGCCTTTCAAGAAAGCAGGGGCTTGGAGTGCTTAAGTTTCTGCCCTGTTGCAAGAACCCGGGAGTCTACTAGACCATAAAGAGATTTAGAAGAGGAGCCCAAAGGCTAATAGATTTTACACTGGGGACACAGAGCTCTGCAGGCGGACCCATTAATTCTTTCAGCTACAAGTGAGGGCGGCTGGGATATGGTGGCCCCTAGCGGGGACACGGGTTTGCCACTTTCAGAGTGTTTCTGCGGTGTGCGCCTCACCCTGGCCTGTGCCACCAAGAAAGATCAGCTTGGTTTTTAGCCTCCATTCTAGAAGGAGGGCAGCCAGATTGCTCACCACCCTGAATACCCCAACATCTCAACACAGGGCGGATCTCCATTCAGACGGCTTCTGCTGGGTTCCTTCACCAGCTCCAGAAATTCCATGAGTGACTCAGGATCCTACTGCATTAGGAATCTTTGGGGCACCTGGGGGGCTCAGTTGGTTAAGCGGCTGACGTTGGCTCAGGGCATGATATCATGGTTCGTGGGTTCAAGCCCCACTTTGGGCTCTGTGCTGACAGCTCAGAGCCTGGAACCTGCTTCAGATTCTGTGTCTCCCTCTCTCTCTGCCCCTCCCCCATCACACACACTCTATCTCTCAAAAATAAATAAATGTTAAAAACAAATTTTTTAATAAATAAATAATTTGAAGAAGAAGAGAGTATTATGCCTTCCTTTAAAGAGATCTCTTAACCCAGTTAGTGCATGAGTCCTGGACCCTCACTGGCCACATCCGCTTCTTCAGGAGAAGAGGCAAAACCCAGTCCCTGCTCTCAGGTCATCTGTGTTTGCTGCAAAGCTAAACTCACATGGATGAAAATGGCAGATGTCAAAGGTACGGTCTGCGTGATACCAAAGCAGGCTGGATGGGGAGCCCCGAGGGAGGAAGGTAAGTTTGGATTGGAAGCTAGGGGATGGGGCTATGTTGGGAGTTTCTATGCAAGCTAGCCAAAGTTGAAAAATATCAGAAGGGAGAGCGGGGATGAGTGAGGGACACGGATCAAGGGAGACTATTGAATACTGGAGACGAACCATGGACTGAGGGGGGAGGGGGAGGGAGGGAGGGTGGATGGTCATGGTGGGGGGCACTTGTGGGGAGAAGCACGTGGTGTTATATGGAAACTAATTTGACAATAAACTATTAAAAAAAAAAGAAAAAAAAAAGAAAAATATCAGAAGGCAAGTGCGACCCCAAGTCCTTCGCCAATAAAAACAGTAATACTTCCTTTCACTGAACATTGGGTGTTCTCATCATCATGGGGCTATTTTACAGATAATAAAACTGAGACCCCCAAGCGTCAAATCCCTTGACAGAGGTCAAACAACTAGTAAACGGCAAGACCAGGATTCAAACTCCAATCTACTGGATCCTCCCTGTTGTGATAGAGACCTATGAGACTCATGTACAGGAAAACTAGGAGGCAAAGTCAAGGGTCAAGTTTGAGAAAAAAATCTATAGGACCGTGGCCAAGGGCAGAAAGCAGCTAAGAGAGAGGCTGCGAGCCGGTAGCACTCAAGGGTCTGGGGTGCATCTTTCCTGGCCACCGGGCATGTTTCCTGGATGGGGCCCTGTGTGGAAGCTACGCTAGCTGTTGGGAAAGACACTGAGGCATCAAAGATGTATTCAGCAATTACTGAAGAAATCAGGGAAGACGTCCTGGAGAAACCTGGGGCTGGATCCGCTCACCCCCTCAATGCTACAAGACCTCCACCTTCCTCTGAGCATTCACGGAAGCACCCAGGGCTCTTTTATCTTCTTGCACTTTCCACGGACAGCACTCTCCTTTTGCAAACAAGCACAAGAACAAGATAACATTTTTCACCTCCTACTGTAAGTTGCCTCTTTTTGCTGACTTTATTGATTTTCTCAACATCCTGTAGGATTTGGTGAAAACGCAGGCAGCCCTGAAAATTGGTCCACCTCATTTTAGGCATAAATGAGGCATTATTTGATTCATAACTCTTTAGTGAGCATTTTCCATAAGCCCAGCACTGCACCAGGTACCAAGAATAAGGAGCAAACTACAGGTCACTGACTGCAAGGACCTCAAGAGCTAGGGAGCAAGGCCGCAGGCGAGACAAAACTGAAACTCAGAGCGGTAGGCGCTCTGCTGCAGGGAAGCTTGAGACCCACTCATCAGAGCCGGAGAACGTCCTGTCAGTTTACCCACCAGGTCTGTTCTGGAACACGATACTTAATGCATAAATATGCTCACTGAGGCTCAACTTCCAATAATTGAAAGCAACATATACGCCCCATAATTTGAACCATTAAGTAATTTATAGCGCACCGATTCAATAAAGACTTTTGTTTCTATTAAAAAAAAAAAAAGTGCTCTAAGTCTTTTTTTTTTTAATACCAGGAGGAAACGTTTGCATTGCTATGTTAAATTAAAAATTAGTTACGGTGTGCTTAAAACATAGGGAAAACCATGAGGACAATAACCAGGTGAGTACCGATAAGTGTAAAGCAAGCAAAAAACCTAGTTTATAACATGTCAATTGCTGGGGTGTAAATATCCTCACCGGGGCTGATTTCAGGCTGCCAATGTGATGTCACTACACGGTGACACATATTCCCCACTGAAATGGGGAATGAATGCCTTCATTTGGCACTCGAGACCTGGGACCTGCCAGCTTCAGCACCGCCAGCAATAACCTCAAGATGCTGACACCCTTTGGATGATGTAATTATGGCCGATGTTATTTTTTATCTATTCTTTCCAAATTTTCTGTAATGCAGGGAAGGAAAAGAACATCATGTTTGGAAGGCTCATCTCCCCAGGGGATCAGTCTCCTAACAAGCCTGGCCATTAGCTGAGGCTCCTACCTGAGCCATACCAACTGGCCGTTTCTTTGCACACGGTACTAAATAATTCTTGTTATTTGCTTTCCCATGTTGTTCACCGAACCATGTCAGGAGCTAGGATGCATCAGAGAACTCAGCCCTTTCTTTGTGCTGACGCGATTCACCCAGCAACTTTGGAGACAGCCAGTCAGGAAGTGCCCTCACAGCTGGGCAGGAAGTAGGAAGCCATTGCAAAACTCCGCTACAGCTAACTGGGACCCTGCGGCACAGTCAGCCAAGCCGTTGGGATGAAATCTTTTTCTTGAGGTGTGCAGGTTTCTTCCTAATGAAACTAGAATGCAGCAGTAACCACTAAGAAGCATGACGTCAAAGAGGTGGGTCCGGAAGCTAGTGCTGTATCCTCAGTTTTCTCATCAATGAAATGGGGACATCAATGCACATCGGTAGTCACATCACAGTGGTGAGAACCGAAGGGGGCAGTAGCTGTGACGTGGTGGGTAACACTCTCGTCAGAGAAATTAGTTCTTGTTTGCCCCTTGTGCGTATTCCACTGCCTTAGAAAGGAAAGGAACAGTCCAAAGAAATGTCAGCCCCCAGAAAAGGGATTAATGATCACTGGGAAACTCGTGGTCTCACAAACAGCCCCAGAGGCCTCAGAACGGCAGTAGCACATGTTCCCTATCTGCCATGCACGAAACCACACGTTCATGTGTTCGCAAAAACCTCAGGCAATCCCGCCCTAAATCCACAGCTATCACATAGCAAGGGAAAAAATGACATTTTTTAGAAAGTCCGATTTCTTTCCTATCCAGACCAGCAGCTCAGACAACAGGACCCGATTTCAGAGAAGCAGCAGCATAGACCTTCTGCCCCAACCCTAAGAGCACTTTCCAGCCAGCCCCTTCCCGCCAAGAGACAGGCTTTCACTGGAAGAGGCGGCCAATTGCTAAGCGCGATTCCGTGCAGCTCACACACAAAAATATGTACCTTGATTGAATTCGCAGAGATTGCACTCCACTTTCAGAAAACGTGCTAATCTCTCAGAGCACGAAGCGGAGATAGATTCCAGGACCAAGAGCTTCAGATTCTTGGAACAACTCGCAGTCCAAGCTTTCCCTTCATCACCTCGGAGAGATGTGCTCATCAGCCCTTCTGGCACCAAAGGAGAGGAAAACTGCTTGTTCTGGGGCGGAATGAGGCACAGAGACTCTCCAGCTCACCGCAGAGCCCAGACGGCAGCAAGAACGTGCTCCCTCTGGAGCCACGGCCACCAGCTTTCGGTGGCTCTTTTCTTCCACTCTGACCAGAATTGGGGCAGCAGATTGATTTCACTTTTGGATTTCATTTTAAACTCTTTCCTATAGAGAAGCCATTTTTTTCTATCCAGGGCTTGGAAGGAGCTGGAGATTAAAAAAAAAAAAAAAAAAAAAAAAAAAAAAAAAAAAAAAAAGAGTAAACACAAACAAGCTGTGATGATTAATTTTATGGGTCAACTTGGCTAGATTATTGTGTCCAGTTGTTTGGTCACACACTAGTTGAGTGCATTTTGGATGAGATTAACATTGCAGTCAGTAAACTGAGTAAAGCAGTTCCCCTCCATAATGCAGTGGGCCTCGTCTAATCAGCTGAAGACATTTAGAGCAAAGACCCGTATCTCAGAGAAGGAATTTGGCCTCCAAACTACAACACAGAAATTCAGTCTGTTTTCCAGCCTTCACACTCAAGACTGCAATATCATCTTTAATCTGAATTTCCAATATGCCACTTGCCCTATAACAGATTTGGGACTTGCCAGCCCCACCATCGTTCCATGAAGGAACTCCTTAAAATCTTGACAGATAGATGATAGATGGATGGATAGATAGATAGACAGAATCTATACTTATAACCAAAGATACACAGATTTTATTGTTCTATTGGTTCTGTTTCCCTGGAGAAGCCTAATGAATACATCAGCAAACACCTCTCTTCTCTAGTCAAAAACAAGCAGTCTTGTGGGGCAGAGGATTTCCCAGCAGACCTAGCGAGGTTCTCAGTGCAGGTGTGAGCTGCCGGGGCCACCAATATGGCCGCTGCAGGGAAGCAGCTCAAGTCTCTCCATGGCCTCCACGCCCATGGTTACCTCGTATGATTACCTCATATACAGGCACCAGGTAGGTCTGAGGCCTGGTCTGTGGGGCTAAACTGCACCCCAGACTCCTTACCCCCACCTCCCAAGCAGTCAGGAAATGCTGGCCGGAAGTCTTGCCCTCACAGTGAGGATGGGCATGGGGACAAGGCCGCCACCCCGGGTTCAGTGAGAAGATCTGACTTCACGGGCCATGCCCTGTGGTGTTGCAAAGCTGCTCGGAGAACCTGTGCCAGAGTGAGCCAGCCGAAGGACACAGAGCGAGAGGGAAGATTCAGGGACAAGGTGTGCCCCAGAGCACCACTTCCACAGCTTAAAACACACACACACACACACACACACAAAAACAGATTCCAAAGCTCCAATGAAATGTTCTGCTCAGAAAGCAGAAGATGGGGCCCAGAAGAGGACTTTCAGCAGCACACCCCAGACGATTCTAAAACAGATGCTGCAAGGCTCACAGAGGGCGCCATTTTGTTGTGTTGGCAAGGCCAATGGCTAATTAATACACCCTGGAGAAGGGACTACTCCTCCCCTCATTTCACCTGTGCTTCAGTCCAGGCAGAGAGGACGGTCAAGAGCCAGCCAATCTCTGGTCATGCCACCTTCGGTCTCTTCCTGTCCCATGCTGGTGGAAGTCCTCTGGGACACGGACAGAAGACGGCATCCCTGTTGCTCCTCTGGGAGGCGTTGGCTTAGCTTGAAACTTTGGGGAAGGAAAAATCTAATTCCAGCTAGGGTCATTCGTCAAGGGTTAATTTGAGATAGACTCGTGTTGAGCTGACATTCATTTTCCCCTTCTCAATTAGCAGATTTGTGATAAAGAAAATGTCATTAGTCACCAGGAGGGGCTGAAGAAGAGTGTCTCTCAGATTCACGTTCCACCTTGATATTTGAGCACAGGCCTGCAAATGACTTCCTCAGTGGGGTGACCTCAGTGACAGCCTCGACCAGCTAGCTCCCTCCTCCCTCCCTCCTCCCGTCCAAGTGCAGGGCCTCACCCCTTCCTTCATCTCCATGTTAATGAGCCTCCTCCAAAGCAGCTCACACCCTTTCCCCACCTCCCCCAGACTCTCCTGCCCCTCCACCAACCCCACCCCACCCCCCACCCCCCAACCCCCCTCTCCGCCCCTGCGGCCTTGTCTACAGCCTTGTCTACAGCCTGCATAGGCTCCTCTTTAAGAAGCAATCCCCAGCCCCCTTAATTACTCCTTCCTTTCTCCTCGGTGACCTGACCGGAGGCGGAAACGCCACCCCATATTTCTCCATCCGTCATTTTAACTACCCCGCCGCTGCTCGTAAGTGTCCTCTGTTCTGTTCATCACTGGAGTACCCAGCGCTTCCTGAACAGTGCGTAAGCCCAACCGCACTTGGGCCCCAAAGGAGATTTAAGCAGTCTACTTTATAACCTTTATCTATAATAAGCATGCTAAAAATTACAAACGGCAGAGCTGGGGGTTAGAACCAAGCTTTGGGCCGTTAGGGGATGGTTTTATGCGCCTTAGTGTTAGAAAAGCTAAGGAAAGTGCAGCCCCATCCCCACCCCGGTGATAAGCATAGGGAGGGAGAGAGAGGGAACCAAGTCAAGGAGTCCCTGAAAAGGTGCTCTTGTGTTTGCAAAAGGAGGTGGGGTTGGGTCCGGAGGAAATTCGCATCTTGGGGTTCCCTCTGGTAGCCAAGCCTAACTCAGTGCGTTCAGAAGGCCTACAACATTATTCCTTCCCCGGGCAGCCAAGTTACTGGGTGTCTCCAGAGCCATGAGGCAGGTGAGAGGCAGTCGTTCCAGCCCGCGTGGGGACACGGGCCCGAGGAAGCAGCTCCTGGGGCCAAAAGTGCACAGACACCAGGGCTTCTTTACAGTCCGAAGCCGAATTCTGCACACTGCACACGGGATGCCAGTGTCTTAGGGCCCGCGATGAACCCCGCCCCCTAGACACACACGCCGGTGTAGCCCCTCCCACATTGGCTCCGGTGCTAGTCATATGACTTGCTTTGGCCAATAGGGTGACAGCAAGTTATGCACGGCAGGGATACCACCCCTGTGCTCTCTGGGGCTGCTGTGGTGGGGTGCTACCCTCAGGATGCGAAAACGAAAACGCTGCGTGCCCTCCCGAAAAGGCCACATGGAGAACAACTGGGCCACGTTGGCCGACAGCCCTAACCAACGGCCAGAAATGGGAGTGAGGTCACCTTGAATCATCTCTTGCCAGTAGAGCAGCCAAATGACATGAGTGGCCCTAGACCAAACGAGGTAGCCAAGGCCAAATTGCACATAGGAGAAAATGAATGATCGTTATTCAGAGCTACTGGGTTTGAACGTCATTATGCAGCAATAGATAACCCTTAACGTTACACTTCTCACTAAAAGGGCCTGCAACAATTTGGAGAAATAACGCTTTATAAAACCCAACAGTTATGCCTGATCTAAAACTCATCATAACGCAGCAATAAAGGACCTTCACAACCTGATAGAGTCGGTTCCAAACACTCAGAGCAAACAAAAAATAATGGTGAGATCCTAGAGGCATGGCCATTAAAGTAGGAGCAAATGTCTGCGATCACTGCTCCCACTCAATGTGGTATTAGAAGTCCTAGATAGTACGTCACACAAGAAAAAGCAAAGATATAAGCATTGAAAATAAAAAGAGGAAAAAAAAAATAAGCTATTTACAGACAATATGATTGTTTAGGGTTGGCTGAAAACTGCTTTCCCCCCAAGATGCCCATGTCCTAATCTCCAAAACCTATGAATACAAACTTTTATGGCCAAAGGGACTTTCTCAGTGTCCTTAATTAAAGGGTTTTGAGATTGGGACATTATTCTGAATTATCTAGATGGACCCAGGGTATTCACAAAGTTCCTTATAAGAGGGAGGCATGTACAGAAGTAACAAATCTATAAAAGAGCCGAGAAAAATCCAACAAAAATCCAACAAATACAAGACCTTTATTTAAAAAGCCGTAGAGAGGCTCCTGGGTGGCTCAGTCGGTTGGGCGTCCGATTTCAGCTCAGGTCATGATCTCACGGTTCATGGGTTCAAGCCTCACATCGGGCTCTGTGCTGACAGCTCAGAGCCTGGAGCCTGCTTCGGACTCTGTGTCTCCCTCTCTCTCTGACCCTCCCTATTCATGCTGCCTCTCTCTGTCTCTCAAAAATAAATAAAAACCATTTAAAAATTTTTTTAAATACATAAATAAAAATCCATAGAATAGGGGTGCCCAGGTGGTTCAGTCAGTTGAGCGTCCTACTTCAGCTCAGGTCATGATCTCACAGTTCATGAGTTCAAGCCCCACATCGGGCTCTGCACTGACAGCTCAGAGCCTGGAGCCTGCTTCAGATTCTGTCTCTCCCTCCCTCTGTTTCTCTCTCTCTCTCAAAAATAAATAAACATTTAAAAATTTATTTATGCCATGGAATCTTTTGAATGATACATAAGCAGAGAAACATGCCGTGCTTGTTATGAAGATCATCATCATAAAAACGTCATTTCCCCCCCAAACTGATCTGTGCGATGAACACATGAATCCCCCACAAGGCTTTCTTGTAGAATTTGATGAACAGAGAGAGTGGGCAGGGAAAGGGTTAACTCAGCAGGCCAGGGGTGCTCAAATCCTTCACGTACCAAAGGAAAGCTTGTCTGCAGACTAGTGCCTTCTCCCCCGCAAATACCCTCTGTGTCCTTGGACTATTCTGTCTGATAAGACTGTATTTGTCTGCTGAGGCCTTGGGCCTTACTCTGTGACTTTGGCCAGATAAGTCTGTCCTGACCCTGTGATTTACGGCAGATGCCTGGTTTTGCTCAGAGTGGTACGGGTGTGCTCACCGAAGGGTGTGAAATCTGAGGCACAGAGGTCAGTCCTGCTGGTTGCTCTGTGTCTGTATAACCCCACACAAGGTCAGGTGCACCTCCTCCGTTGGGACACCTCACATGCATTGTCACACACTGCTGCTGGGAGAACTACAAGTCCCCATGCAATCTCACAGGGAGGGACACATAGAAACTTGTACCTGGTTTCTCCTTGACTTTGCTCCAGGCCTCTCTCCCTTTACGTATGTTGACCTGGAGCCTTTTGCCGTCATAAATCGTGAGTGTAACATTCTGCAAGCCCCTCTGGCGAATCATCAAGCCTGAGGTCTTGGAGATCTCCAACACAAGGGCAAAAGCACCAGGAGGAGCTGAGCCCGTGGTGAAGAAAATCAAGGTGGGGGGAGTGCAGATTACCTTTATGAGTTTAAGATCAGCAAGTTACAAGCCATTGGAGCAGAGGGACCCATGGAAGGGACAGGTCTGTGTCTCGGAGCTTCACGGACAAAACACAAATGGCAGGAGAGAGCTGACCATTCAATAAAAGGTACTGATGATGGTGTAGCTTGTATCATAGGTGCAAAATATGGAGCATACATCCATTCCAACCGGGGAGGGGCAGATGACAAACCACGAATATGATAAATAAATGTAGAGTACATTAAAAAAATGATCCAGTGTGTTATGAGGAATAAAGAAAATAAAGCAGAGGAGAATTATAGACATCAGGAAGGACTGGTATGGGCAAGCTGCAATTTTACTAGGGAGTCAGGATAACCCTCCCTGAGAAAGTACTTGTCTTAGTCTGCTGGCCTGCTATCACAAAATTCTATAGATGGGGGCGGGGGCTTAAACAACAGAATTTCATTCTTCACAGTTCTGGAAGCTAGAAGTTCAAGATCAAGGTGCCAACACGTTCACATTCTCCTGAGGGCCCGCATCCCGGTTCATAGCCGAGTCGCCCTGTGATGGAAAAGGCCAGATCTCTTCTGGAGCCTCTTATTCATTTCACTCATGAGGGCTCCACCGTCATCTTTGGGATGATTTTAACGTGCGAACTGGGTGATAGGGGGCTGGGGGGAGACAAAAACATTCAGATGAGAACAGTGATTTTAAAGAGATGTAGGCGCTGAGGGGGCAGAAAGAGCATTCTCTGTGGAAGGAGCAGCCACTGTTCGCTTCTGGAAAAGTGGAGACCAGCAGAGGTGAGGCTGCTGGCATGAGCCTGAGTGAGCTAAGAGCTCAGTACCCTCGGCCTGACTCTGAAGTCTGCAGTCCTGTGGTCATACCCTTTAAAATTTTCTTAACACTCACTTCTTTTTGAGAGAGAGTGAGTGCATGAGTGTGTGCAAGTGGGGGAGCATGTACGAGGGGAGGAGGGGCAGAGAGGGAGAGAGAGTCTGAAATGGGCTCTACTGCTATCAGCGCAAAGTCCCACACGGGGCTCGAACTCATGAACCATGAGATCATGACCTAAGCCGAAGTCAGATGCTCAACTGACCGAACCACCCAGGAACCCCTGGTTACACCATTTAAGTAACATAACTTTAAAATTAATGTTAAGGCTTTCTTACCCAAAAGTCCAGGTAGTTTCAAGACATCATAGGAATCCTCAGATTGGACTCACCAACTCTTCCCCCCTTGTTTCCCACCAACCATTCCCAAGGCTCTTGCACCACTCATCAGGCTCACCAGACTCCTCACGTTCTCTCACACGCCATACCTTTCCCAACCTCCAATGACTTTCATGCTGCCCTTTCACTTATCCATACGCTATCCCTGCTGGTGAACTTCCCAAGGCCTTCTCAGGTGGTATTTTCTTTATGACGCTCTTCCACTTCCTAAAGAAAAGGGATCCTCCCTCTTCAATGCATCCATAGAAAGTCAGTCATATTGAAGCCACACCCTGTGGCCTATGTTTATCTGTCTGTCTCTCCAGACCGCGGACTCTGAAGGACCCAGTGAGTATGTGATTCATCTTTCTTCCTAGCATTCACCACAGGATAAAGGGTCTCAGGAGATGTTAAATAAATGTACATCAAGTGGGAAATGAATGAAACGTTAATCATTAATCATGGTGAAAACCAAAGCATCATAAAGTAAGTAAATTGTAATCTTCAATAGAAACTACAGTGAAAGATAATCAAACCTAAGATTTACATTTGGGTGCAAAATGATGCACCATCCAATGGGTATCTTCAAGATATACTAACTAGTACACAAAGAAAGGCAGGCACAAGACGACCAGGCTAAAACTCATACCCAAGCTGCATGCAAAGCTGGCTAATTGGTTATGTTTGTTGGAAGAATGTCTCCACGTAAATAAATTTTTTTTTCCAAAAAGATGCTTCATGGAACTGGAGAGCTGCAAACATGCCTTGAAAGCTAAACTGTAGAAACTGGATGGTTTCGTTGAGTATAGACTTAACGTAAGACTCCTACTCGTGATGGAACTCATGCTTCTGACTCTAGGCATGTTCATTTACTGAATAATTTTAGGGACTTCAAATGCTTCAAGCCCAGGCATTCTAATCCACATTAGTTCATTCACAAGAGTTATGTACTTCATTACAAAAAAGAGAGAAACTAAGATACTTCCCCCACCACTGCAGTATTTATAAATAAAATATTTGTTCATCAAATGAATAGGGGTAATGCTAATACAGGAAGTACCTGAAACCTTTATGTAATCTCCCATCTTCCCGCTCAACACCTACTTGCATGATGCATGATGGTAGCCATTAGCAACACGCGGCTAATGATGCCTTGTACAACTAAGGTATTGAAGTTTTAATTTTATTGAGTTTCAATTCATTAAAAATTAAATTAAATTAGGCACAATTTAAATGGAGCTAGCCACTACCACATTGGACAGCATATATACAGAATAGTTCCATCACTGCAGAAAGGTCTGCTGGATGGCATTGCTTGTCCTATGCTGTCAACAGCCAAAATAAAGTGAATATGAATCAGATAAACAAACAGTGACCCATTAGTCAAGATACGGAAGTAGCCTAAGTGTCCATTAGTTAATGAAAGGATAAAGAAGATGTATACACACACACACACAAGATATTATTTAGCCATGAAAAAGAATAAAATCTTGCCATTTGCAACAACATGGATGGAGCTAGAGAATATAATACTAAGTGAAATAAGTCAGTCAGAGAAAGACAAATACCATGATTCCACCCACGTGGAATTTAAGAAATAAAACAAATGAGCAAAGGGGAAAAAAGAGAGGGAGAGGCAAACCGAAAAACAGACTCAACCATGAAGAACAAACTGATGGTTACCGGAAGGGTTAAGTGGATGGTGGGGATTAAGGAGTGTACTTACCCCAACAAGCACTGGGTGATGTATAGAGTCGTTGAATCACTACATTGTACACCTGAAACTAATATACAACTGCAGGTTAACTAACTGGAATTGAAATAAAAACTTAAAAAAATATAAATTCATCCAAATATTAACTCTGACACTGAAGCACAGAAAGAGGTCCCTGCCTTCTAGGAGACAGATGTGTAAATAGTAAAATAAAAGGTGGTCCTTAATGCAGGTATGCACAAAACTTACGAAAAGGAGCAGTTAACTGTATTGTAGATAAAAATAAACTTCAGCATAAGATTCGATAGTTGTACCAATTTCATATAGAAAAGAAAAATTTGGACAAGGGATGGGGCGAGAGCAGAGGACCATCAAGCCAAAGGAACAGCCATACACGCAGGCCCAGAACAGCACTCTGAAAAGTCACGATGTTCGTTGGACAGCTCTTAGCTGGTGAGGTAGAATATCCAAGCCTTAGGGGTCCCTCGGGGGGCTCAGTCGGGTAAGTGTCCAATTCTTGGTTTCCGCTCAAGTCATGATCTCATGGTTTTGTGAGTTCAAGCTCTGCATCAGGCACTGCACTGACAGCATGGAGACTGCTTGGGATTCTCTCTTTCATCCTCACTCTCTGCCCCTCCCCACTTGTGCTGTCTCTGTCTCTCTCAAAAATAAAATTAATTAAAAAGAAAAAAGAAGAAGGTGCAAGCTCCATGGAGTAGGGGCAAATGACAGCTCAGTGGGGAAGCAGGAAGGCCTTGGAGACCCTGTGAGGGAGCTCAGAACTCTCCTTGGGGACAGAAGGCCAGGGGACAAGGGGATGTGACCAGATCTGTGGTCTGAAAATGTCATTCTGGCTGTGGAGAGGAAAACAGACAGGACGGAGATGGGTTAGACACACGGAGACCAAGGAGGAGGCTGAGGACATGAGCAGAAGAGAGAGGACTAGCCTGAGCCAGGGCAGAGGAAGTGAGGCTGGAAAGGAAGCGAGGGATGTGAGAGTTGTTTATTCAAAATGGATGAATATTTATTTTAAAAAGACTCTTTTTTGAAAATATAGCAAGTGTGAGACGTGTGATCATTCCGACATCCTGATAGCATATGTTACCAGAGAAGGTGTTGCTGCAATTTTTTTATGATGGGTTCTCATAAGAGCTCACAAAACCACTCCAAAGTACTGAGCACACAGAAAACCTGAGAAAGTCCACCCTCTCTCTGCCGAGGTCAGGCCTCTGCATAGCAATGGCCCCAGGGGCTCCTCGGGAGGAGAGCAGGTACCAGTCACAGCAGGGGGAACAAGACATGGAGCAAAGGCGCTGGACAGGAAGAGGAATGGGCTGGGCCCTTAGACTGTGCTCTAAGTCCTGGCACAAGTCCAGGATGTGAAGTCACACAGACCATGCCCTGGGGCCCCACTCAGCAACCAACCAGAGCTGGGTTTTCAGCAATCTGAACCTGAGTTTCCTCACCTACAAAATGGGAGCAAGATCATACACCCCTTGTAAGTCTTCATGAGTATGACTAGGGCACATTAAGTCTTCATGAGTGTGACTAGGGCACATTAAGCACCTTAAATACATTAATTCCCTTGCCTTTCCCAAAACACACTCTCTCTAAGTAGCCAGCCCCCAAAGCTCTAGTGGGAAGAGCTCATGGCCAGTAAACAGCCTAACATCTTTTCTACTCCTCTGTCACATTTTCCTTTGCTTACTCCAGTTCTTCATAAAATCTAAGTACCCTGTAGACTTGGGAGGGGCTGTTGTGGGGTCTGCAGAGCCTGGGCAAAGAAGACAAATGGGATCTGAGTTGTCCTGAGCTACAGGTGCCCCTGGGGAGGATGCAGTCCCCACTGAAGGCCTGAGCCCTGGAGGTCCCAGGGAAGGAGCCGGGCATGTGACTGAGCTAGAATGGGTGGCCCCAGACACCAGGCTGAGGAACTGGTGTCCTGGTCTATTTTCCTCCTCACGGCAGAGCAGAGGGACAGGGAAGGAAACTGGGGCCACCACTGCTCCATCTCATAATGCAGAGAAAATAGACTAGAACATGGAGACTAGGCTTGGCCAACGCTGATAAGTGAATAAACAGAAAATTGCATGAATTTTCTAGATCTGCTGGGTTACACTATCGCTTTCTCATCTTCAGGAGGTAGCCCCTACCAGGGTCCCTCTCTTATTCCTAACCAGATAGCCACCATATGGAGAACGGCATCTCTAAGAGCTCATTGCCAAGAGGGAATTCTTAGATTCCTTCATTCCCTAAAGTACAAAGCAAGTCCTCAGGCCCACATTTGCATTTCTAGCTTCCTGTACGAAGACCCATTTCTTCCTCAAAAAACTGACACTCTTTAGATGCCATCTGTCCCCTCCCCATGGTGGGATACCCTTTCCTAACAGGTCTCTTTGGAACAGCTGTGCCAGGATATACTGTCACAATGCCAAGTCCAGTCAATACATATGGAGCTAGAGTAACTGAGGGGAGTCTATGGATTCTGGAAAACCTTGAAGAGCACAACTAAACTAAAGGGCATGTTGGAAACTTCTCACACTTAGAGTCTAAACCACCTAAACTGAACTTTTCCAAACTATCTTCCCATCTTCCATAATTTGGTAGGGTCTTGTGGGATTTTTGTTAAGAAGAATAAAAATGCCTGTCACTTTTCCTTTAAGAAATTTCTATATGGTTCCTTTTCATATAGCTAATCCTTACAATGAGCCTGTGTGATAGACAGTTATGGAAATTGTATTTTCCCCAAAATTCATATGTTGAGGCCCTAACTTCTAGGGATCAGAATGTGACAGTATTTGGAGACAGGATCCTTAAAGAAGTGATTAAGGTAAAATAGGGCCTTTACGGTGGGCCCTATCCAATATGACTGATGACTTTATGAGAAAAAGAGATCACACAGAGAGAGAGACACCAGGAGTGAGCGTTTAGGGAGGGACAACCTTGTGGAGAGGCAGCAAGGTGGCGGCCATCTGGAGGCCAAGGGGAGGCCTCAGAGGAAACCAACCTTAGCCTCCAGCATTGTAAGAAAAGAAATTTCTGTTGTTTAAGCCTCCTGGACCATGGCATTTTGTACAGCAGACCTAACAAACCAGTACATAGGCATATTATAAAAATCACAATTTTTCAGATGAGAAAGTGAGTTTAGCTCATACGAAAATAGGAACAGGGACTTACTGTGGAAACTCACGCTTTAACACCACCGTCCATGGTTTCCCTTTTGCCAAACAAGGTAGGTTTTAGGCATATTTTGTGAAATTATCCCTTTTTAAAGTAAGTTTGCATGAAGACATTATCTCTGAAATGAGTTCCAGTTTCATCCCAAAGCACTCGAAATCAGTGCTTTCTTCCAAACACCACGAACACCAGCTATGCCACAAGCTCTATGGCAATTGTAGCTACGGTTTAGTTACTAAATATGTCTCCTGTGACTAAAATAAAGAAGTTGACAAGGGAAAGAAAGCTTAGAGCCCTTACAGCTATCATTCTCAACCTATGACCTTAATAATTATAACTTTTTCCACTTCATCCAGGTAGAACCTGAGGGTTGATTGTGGGAATGAACAGAAAGAGAGCTGAATGATGGTAGGAAGAACGTAAAGTTGGATCAGGTCATATCAGGACAAGGAACCTCCAAGCAGAGATTCTGGGTTTAATGTTGTAGCTTGGGGGGGTGTTCAAAAAGGCTCTAACAATTTGTTAGGGCCATAAACCAGAGGTGGCCCCCACTAAATGAAGTTGGAATGCCAGAACTATCTGTATCTTACAGAAAAAGACATGCAGTCTTAGGAAGACTGGAATGTAAGAGAAGTGAGACCTATTCATTTATCCAGCAAAGGTCCAGAGGACCCACCTTCACCTGGACTGTGAGGGACCCCAGAAAACGTGAAGACTCCTGTGGTCGCTCTCTCTGTAGGTCCGATGCTACAGTGGGAAATGCAGCCATTGAACTAGAACCCTCAGATGCCATGGGGATATATGGATCCCAGCGTAGCAGGGGCCAAATGGCAGCACTTAATCCCTAAAGGCAAGGGGGGTGTGATTATCTTCAAGAACATCACAATCAAAGCAGTAATGGGAATAGTCTGACTTGTAGAGACCTATGGTGTTAGCTAATCGATCATGATGTCCTAAGAAGAGAAACAGATAGACTACCTACTAAATTCTTCCTTGATCTGTATACAGGGAGAGTTCTGGGTTGAATGAACAGAAGACTGATTTGAATCATCAAAAACAAAGAAGCCTGGCCCCTCGATCAATTCCCAGACTTGAGCCAGTTTATAGACCCCTTGACCGGAGAGGAGGCCATTTCCCTTGAGGAAGGATCCTGCTTCATGATCAAGAATGTATACTGCTCCTCTTCCTCCACGTCTCCCCAGAGAGACCCATAGCCTTTACCAGTGTCCCTGTGCAATAGTGGAAAGAAAATTATCAGACTTTTTAGGGATTTCTAGACACTGATTGAATTGACACAAATGCCAAGAGACGCAAAAGGTCACCGTGGTCCTCCAGTCAGAGTAGAATGATGGAGGTCAGGTGATTGGTGGAGTTTTAGCACACCTCCATCTTCCCCCACCCACCCTGTGGTTGTTTCCCATTTCCAGGGTGCAGAACTACAGATGTCCGTTTCAAACATTTCCTCCAACCTGACTATCAATTAGTGCAAATGTTGATTACCATAAAATCATCTGAGGCTTTCTATCCTTCCTTTTATAAACTATAAAGAATCTGTGATTTCAAAAAGCTTTCAAACCCTAGGCTAGATAAAACCAGGTTATACAGAGTAGTTTTAAAGTGGTCATGGAAACAAAGGCTCACTGGTGCAATTTGGTAATCTCGTTCAGAGAAGGCCTCTGCTCCAAACCAATGCTGACAGAGGAACCCATCATGCTCTGGGTCTAAGAGGTGCATTAACTCATCAGGAGATGATGGTTCTTCTAGGCCCTTCCAGGTGCATTAGGAGCCCATAAAGCCTCAGACAGACATCATCTTCCATTCCCTCTGTGCAGAGTGCTGCCCGGTACCCTCTGCTCTGAACTCTGCCTCATTTCAGAAGACTCTGTCTCTATCTCTTGTGCTCAAGTGTATCTGGGTTGCCCTGTCACCATCCAGGGACCATCTGCATGTCAGAGTGGAGATGGGTTGCCATCAGTCAGGACCCAACCTCCAACATCTCCTGCAGGTTTGAGGCAGGAGATGCGGTGTTCCTTTCAAATATCCCATTAAGACATCGTGACCTCATTTCCTATCCTCTACGCCATAGCTGCCCGTCGCTCCATAGCAATTAAGGCCTGGAAACAAAGACCTAAGCCACACGATTAGGGCCCCACACACGTATCAGTCCCCACTGCTCAGATCAAGCCTGTATACGGATGGACGAGAGAACAAAGGTTCCCAGAGGCTAGCAAGCTGCCAAGGGCATCCTTCTCTGGCAAAACACACAGCAACACGGGGCTTGTCTTCCGAGGGAAAGACACAGGGAACATGGAAGCAGCCCGTGTGGGAGAATGGTAGCCGGCCATGCCCAGCCCAGGACTTTTCTTGGGCCTGCGCTGCTCCCCAAGCCCGATTTCTTCCTAGCTCAGGTCTCGCGAGACTTCAGTCTGATTTTCTCTCCTCCACAAAACTGGCACCACGTGCAGTGTCCCTGAGGACCACCCCCGAAGCCATGCAGTGGTGGCCTTCTTCCCAGTCTCGCTCCTCCCCTGTGACCCTGCAGGGCATCGGTCTGAGTGTCAAAGAGCCGATGTCAACAAGGACATGGTGAGATTTCAGGACCTCGCGGCCTCCACAGCTGCAAGCAGGTTCAATGTCCTGATGCCCCCCTGGTGTGAAGGGCCATGGGCATACACTTGAGCTCTGCTCCTGTGATCTTTCTCGCGTGGGGTGTCTCAGCCCTGCCTGTGCCCTGCCAGCGAGGACCCCACAGGTGACACGTGTCAAGGCCAGGCAGGTGGGCGGGCCTGGAGGGTCTGGGGGCAGCAGCTGGCATCCAGTCCAAGATGCTGGCATGTCAGGCAGCGTACATGGACAGAGATCCAAGCCCATGGGAGCGATTCAGAGACTCAGCTGCCGGACACGAAGTACCAGAGAACCCAAGTCACGGAGAATAAAGGAAAAGTCCTTTCATTAGCACATCCGTGCAGCAAACATTTCCTGAGCGCTTCTCTATGCCAGGGTCATCTGAGGACCCAGCCAGCCAGCGGATGCAGTCCCTAGGTTCCAGAACCTCTCATGCCAAAGGGGGAGGGGGGGGCAACAAACTGGAAAATGAAATACAAGGTAAGAACTCCAAAGGCCCCCCACACCTATCCCCTCCCTCAGTGTTAAAGTGTTAGCCTATACTCATTGGGGAGAAAAATGTGGTGACCAAACCAAAAAAGCCAAACAGAATCTACTAGGAGCCCACTTTGCCTGATGCACAACTACGTATCTCGAATTATGTGCCCAGGGGTATTTCCAGGTGACTAGTGCTGCCAGGAGGGAGCAGGTGGGCAGAAATGCGGACCCAGGGCTGGGTTGCCAGGGCCACCTGTGGGCTTGGATGGTGCCCTGCATGGGCAGGACTCATCGGTGGGGAGAGCTCAGGGCCCCATAGGAGCCAAAATATGGGACAAGGGCTGTGCTGGGCGTCCCTGGGCCGTCCTACAAGGACCACAGTGAAGGAAGACACAGTGCTCATCCTAGAGCAGTGGAAACTGCTCACAGACAAGAAGTGTGGGGGCGCCTGGGTGGCTCAGTGGGTTAAGCGTCTGACTTTGGCTTAGGTCATGATCTAGCAATTTGTGGATTTCAACCCTGCTTCGGGCTCTGTGCTGACAGCTCAGAGCATGGAGACTGCTTCGGATTCTGTGTCTCATTCTCTCTCTTCCCCTCCTCCGCTTGTGCTCTGTCTCTCTCTGTGTCTCAAAAATAATTTTTAAAATGTAAAAAAAAAAAAAAGAAGAAGTGTGGGAGCTCAGGCCCCATGATGACTGAGTTGGGTAGCAGCATTGTGCAAAGCCCTTTCCTCCAGGGACAGACGGGGGTTTACACCATGTGCCAGTGCATGCCCCCTCATGCTCCTCATTGGCGGCTCCCTAGAGAGGGGACTGACCACCTGAGAGCAGGCAGCCTCCACACCGAGCCACTTAGTCCACTGAGGCACCGGCCAGCTCAGCTGTCCCTCCCAGACAGGAGTGAAAACCAGCCGGGACCAATGAGAGGCAGCCACCTGGGCATTGAGCTTGGCCTCTGGGTTGTTTTCTGCTTTGCTCACTCCCTCTTAGATGGGTGGTCTTGAGTCTAACCCATCTACCCTCAATTTCCTTTCCAATAAAATGGAATTACTAAGACTTTAGGGTTTTATAAGAATGAAGTAAGAGCACATATTAAAAATGCTCCGTCCAGGGTTCAGCTCCTAATAGTAGCACTCAGGGTGACATTTTACGAGCACTGTGCACTGGGCATGCCTGGAGCCTGTATGTGTCCTGTCATTCGATCCTCGCAACAACTCCAAGAACTAGATATGACGGATCGTTCTCATTTTATGTGTTTTCAAACGAAAGCACAGAGACGTTAAGTGTAACCTCTTGGTTGCCCGAGATCACCAAACTAGACGGTAAGTCAAGCTGGAAATTGAACCCAGGCCATCTGAGTCTAGTATCTGTGGCCACAGCCACTGGTCCACAGAGCTCCCTAAAGTAGCAGAAGTAGTGGTGGCCTTGTTTTGATGCCGACCTTGCAAGCCAGTTGTGGGGATAAGAAATAAAACACTAAGAGGTGGAAAGTTGCAAGGACAGGGCCTGGCCCACTTTGTCATTAACGATTAGCATTACTGTCACTCTTGTTGCCATCATAACTGAGGCCAGCGGAAGGTGTACGTGTACTCTTTAATAAAGCTCCTGCATCCGTCATCTCTTGCCACAGTACACTGTGTAAGCCACACCCACAAAACATCAGTGTCGTGCAGCAACAAGTCCGGGACGTTCAGGGGTCTGGGCTGAGCTCACTCACTGAGCTCACGTGTCCGGGGGCGGCCAGCCTTCAGCTGCTCCAGGACGGCCTCAGTCGGAGCATCCGAGGCAACCCCACTCCCCTCTGCTTGTCTTTCATCCTTCAGCTGACTCGCGCAGGGGTGTTCTCACAGTGATGGCGGAGGGCAAGAGCATCAGGCCAACGGAGACGGGCTTTGGAAGCCTGTTTGCGTCCCTTTTGATAACTTCCCATGAGCCAAAGCAAGCTGCAAGGCCAAGCCAACGGCAGGGGGGAGGGCTCTCCACTGTTACAGGAAAAGGATGTGGGGAGGGAAGGGTAAAACAGTCTCACAATCCCAACACCAGTAGCTGCTGTGAGTGTAATTACCAGAACACTCCACCCTCCTCTCCTGGTAAAACTCCCTCGGTCCCTTTTATGTTGTGGTTCCTGAATGTTTTGTACTAGTTCAGCACCATTATTCCCTCTGAAGCCAGCCTGTTTTATCTCCATATGCCAGGCCCCACGGTAGGCATGAGAACACACCTGTGAGCAAGACAAACAAGGTCTTGTTTGGACCTAATGGACCTAATGTTCCAGGGCAGGAGACATGCAACAACAAAAAATCATATTATTTCAGACAAGAAAAACTCAACAAAAAACAGGAGCCAGAATTACTAAGAGTGGTCGTAGAGGAGAGTGACCTTTGAGATTCATGCCCATATCCTCAACCCTACGCCCAAAGCCTAATACAGAAGAGGCTTCAACAAATGTTAAAAGGAGGTTGGGTGAATGGATGGATGGATAGATGGGTGGATGGATGGATGGATGGATGGATGGATGGATGGATGGATGGATGGACAGATGGGTGGGTGAATGGATGGATGGACAGATGGGTAGATGGATGGATGGATGGATGGACGGATGGATTGATGGATTGATGGATAGATGGACGGACTGACACTGAGACCTGATGGGCACTTCTTGCCATTGCCTCTTCACCACCTTTACTCTCTGTTGCCCACTGGGGCCAGGAAAGATCCCAGAGAGGAGACCCCGTTCCCTCTCCACATCTGGAGAGCCAGCCATGAGACTTCAATTAAGTGTCTTCTCCACAGACACGGGGGCTGGGGGTCTCAGCTCTCCGTGGTTAGCAGAGGCTTTCTTCTGAATACTTTGCTCAGCACTGGGCAAGAATCCACAGTGCTGATGCCACCCATTGACCCTTTGGAGAAGTCCAGACCCACTCCTCACCCTTCTGTGTGTGTTTTGGTGTTGGGGCACACAAGGGATGTGGGGAGGCAGGTATCATGCTAGCTCTGATCTCCCTCCCCCCGCCCCCGCCCCCAGATTTCCCTGAGCCAGGACGGCAGGGTCACTGCCCTGATATCATGGCTTCTCACCAAACTTGACTGAATGACTGGCGCTTCGTGTGCATATATATTCTTCACAATAACTCACGGATGTTGGTTTTGTCACTAACTTGACTGAGAAGTGATGGCAGAAAGAGGACAGCTCTTCCTAGTCCAGCAGATGTAGATTTAAATCCACACCCCAACCACATCTTGGCCCCACAGCCAGGCATGCTGACACAGAGCTGCGGGTGACAGTGACCATTCAAATCCTAGAAACCAGCAGACTCAGTGGCGTCTAAAGCACTTTGCAAACATGCTCCACAGAGCGCATCTTTGAAAGCTCATATGTCGGTGGCTTATATTTTGTTTTTAAAATACTTACAGAATTGACTGACAAAGTCCGTTGAAAACTCAACAAAGTTAATAAAAATTACCCAATTGCGTCTGACCACAAATAAAAAGTGATTTTATTCTCTTTAATTTTTTATGGTTTTTTAAAATTTATTTTTGAGAGGCAGGGAAAGACAGTGCAAGCAGGGGAGGGTCAGAGAGAGAGGGAGATACAGAATCTGACGCAGGCTCCAGCTCTGAGCTCAAAAAGTAATTTTAAATGACACCTTCTCCCTCACTAGGACCCGGTGGCTTATCAGACAAGGGCTCTGCCTGTCACAAGGCAGGTGTCCCATGGGGGCCCTTCTCACCTAGGTCTCCCTCATAGGTGGTGAAATTCAAGGCAGATGTGAAGGCAGAGGGAACAGGGGGAAGGGTATTTGAGCCATCACTGGTGCAATTTGTACTATGGAAAGTTCGTTTTAATTTGTTCCAGATGAATCATGAAAAACATGAAATGTGCAGGGGGTTTATCATAATTCTCGATGAGATAAATACTGTGCTCGTGCAGTGAAAAAAAAATGGAAAATATGTATTTAGTCCAAAAACTTGATTTAAAAAAAAAAAGCTAACATAAGGAAATGATTTCCTAAAGAGCCTTTCAGTCTGAGACGCAAGATGGACCCAGGCATTTTAAGGATACAGATCAGATTTATCACTTCGGTTATGTCCCTTGACTAGAACAGGGTTTGTTGAGCAGTGAGGTTAAATTCTGCGGAGGCCAAGCACATGCTTGGTTGGCTGTGCCACTCAAACCAAGTCCTGTGGTCCCAACTTGCCCATTCAAAATGACTAGCTGTGCAATCCTGGGCAAGTCACTGAGTGTCTCTGAACTTCAGTTTTCCTATCACTATACTAACTAATTCCCATGGTAGGTGAGAAGATCAGATGAAATAATAGAGCTGGTTGGGTAAACCATCTAGCTTATCTGCAGATGTTAGCTGCTATTGCTTTTGTAGACTGAAAAGCAGACACACAGTATTTCCAGGACCCGTCATGAGCTTAGCAATGTGCTAGACACTAAGAAAAAAAAAATGCAAGAAAAGCAGAAGATGTAGTCCCTGTCTCCAAGGGGCCTGTAAGTAAGTGTTCAGGCATGAAGGGAAAGCATAGAGGGACTCCTGTGTGATACGAATAAGCAAATCCGTATTTTATGGAACAAGTTACAAATGGCTAGGAGATCTGGGCAAGAGTCAGGTATGTGCACGAAGCTATAGGAAAACAGTGGGGGAGGGAAAGCAGGTGCCCCATGAGATACGAGCGAGGCTGGGAAGACCCACAGCTCAGAGGTCATCTGGCAAAGACAGTGGGATCTAATTCAAGATCTGGTCATCCCCACATCACTGCACACTTCCCAGATGTGCCATAGCCCAGCCAGGCCAAGAAGTCAGGAGGAAAGCCTGGGGAAAGCCTGGTCTCCAGGCTGGCCAGGGAAGAGGCACCTCTCTGGACCCAGGTTCCTCGTCTACTAAACAGGCCACCCATGACCCTTGCCCACCCCATCCCCCTCCCACCTCCACTGGAAGAAGCTTGGAGAGAGGTCATGCAGACATTGTAGGGACTCAGGACCACCTCTAGAGAGGCCAGCTGGCCTGACAGGGGAGACACAGACAAAATGGGGGGGAAGGGAGATGAAGAGGTGCACTGAGTGTCTGCTATGTGCCCGGTACAGTGTCGTGCACTGTGTCACCCATCATCTCCCTTAATTCTCTCACCTGGAGCTGAAATTAATATTCCCGTTTTACAAATAAGAAAATGGCTCTTATAGCAGTTGAGAGAATTGCCCAAGATCCTGTACCTAATAAGTGGAGGAAGATTTGAATCCGAGTCCTTCCGTCACCAAAGCCCACACTCGGCATCACAGAGTGGAAACAAGACCTGAGTGGGGCAGAAGTGACAGGGAGGACCATGATAATGGCTTTCTCTGCTCTGTCTTCTCTGCTTGGCTGGAAGAGAAAGAGCCTTGGGTTGGAGACATTCACTCGGGCCCTTGGGAAGGTCTTGAGGCTCAGAGAGGTAGAGCCACAGGGTGTCAGCTTAAGAGTGGCTCACGGCACCCCCCCAAGACAGAAAGGGGAACATCCCAGGGACCTAGCACAGGGGCCTCAGGGGCAAAGGACTGGAACTAGGGAAATATGCTGTCCAGGACTAAAAATGGGGCATCTAACTGGGTGCTCCTTAGAGGGCGTGTCTGGCCCTGCCCTGGCAGACAGAACAGGAAGGCAGGGGGCTAGTCTCAAGGGCCACCAAGGCAAAGCAGAGCCAGGAGTCTGGGTTCAAAAGTTAGGAAAGGCATAGCCTGTGACGGTCCTCAGCCGGATCAGAAATGGGAAGAGACCTAAAGTCATGAGCTGAAGAATACAGAAACCAACGCACACAACCTCTTTGCCTCTCACCGTTTGGGCCATTGTGGGTAGATTCGGGTGGAGCAAGCCACAGGGTAAAAGCTTCCCAACTTTTTTCAAGATCAAAGCTAAGTACTTCCAAACAATATTTCCACATTAGCAAATGGAATCGGATTCAGTAAGCTGCATGAATGTTAAGAATAAAACACAAGACTTCAAATCAATTTACACTTGCAGAACCACTGGGCCTACCCCCTTGAAAACCTTTGAGTCACTAGGCCTTGCAATGGGAATTTTCTGAAATGAAATCTAAGGAGGCAAAGAGGTAACAAGCCAAAGGGGAGGAGGGCAAGGCCGATGCTTAGGGCGGGGATGGGGCTGGAGCCTTCCGGAAGTTCGATACTTGCCCACCGGAAGTTAGATACTCAAAGAGGGGTGGGGGTGGGGGAGAGACAGGAAACCCAACAGGTGAGCCCTGGCCCCGGGTCTGGCAGCTAAGGGTCCATTCACAGAAATGTGGATAGATGTCAACCAGGCGAAAGACACCTCCTGCCCATCCTGGGTTCTAGGGCCAAAAGAAATTATTAAATCCAGGGTGTGTGTAAACCGCAGAGGATTCCAGGACAGAAGGAATTAACATCTTTATTCAGTAGCACTAACCTGGGCAGCTTTGCGCATCTCCTGATTGGTCCTCTCCTCCCTGGACACGCCCCCTCCTCTGTAGCTCCATCCAGCTTGCAGGCTGATGCCCCACCCCCCAGAACTGCCCCAGGTTCTCTCTCCCTCATCTCTTTATCCGCCAGCTGCAGGTGTGAGCTTTGCCAATATTCGTTCCCTTTGGCCAATGTTTCTTGGACCCACAGTCCAGCCGTGGTTCTGGCTGTAGCGTATCTGCTGCTTGGTCACCCTAGGGGAGATGGGTCCATGGCGTAACGGGACCGCAGGGAAGGGAACCCAGCAAATGCACAAGGGTACCCATTATGGGTTGAATTATGTCCCGTTCACCCGCCCCTTAAAAGTTGAAGTCCTAATCCCCTTTATCCTCCAAATGTAGCCTTATTTGAAGTAGAGTCATAATTAATTCAGATGAGGTCACACTGGAGTAGGGTGGCCCCCTCACGCAGTATGACTGCTGTCCTCCCAGAAAGGGGAGATGTGGAGATACACACCACGCAGGTAGAACACTGTGTCCACAGGAAGGCAGATTGGGGTGCTGCTTCTACAAGCCAAGGGGTGCAGAAAAGTGCCAACGACCTCCCGAAAGTATCCAAAATGGAGCAGAAGGAACCCAGCGTGCCAACACCTCGGTCTTGGACTTTCAGCCTCCAGGACCATGAAGTGACAAATTTCTGTTGTTGAACCCACCCCCAATCCACTTCCGCCCCCCGCACCCCCCCCCCCCCCGCTGGGGGCTTGGGCTTCATTCCAGCCCTAAAAAGCACCGCAGGGCCCAGCCTCTTCACCCAGGGCCAAGGACAGCTTGTAAAAGCCGTGTGCCTGGGCCAGGTCCCAAAGAAGGAAAAAGAGCATTCCAGACAGAGAAGGAGAGCATGGAAGTTGTTCTGGGCAGAGGAAAGAAGGCGAGTGGTAGCATGAAGATTTCCCCAGGTAAGCATCGCTCGCTTCCCTAAATGCCCGGCTCCTGGACAGGAGTGGGGGCTGGTGGTCTCCCACGGGCCATGGTGAGACCTGGAGCTGCAAAGGGCCTTGGAGATGTAGACAAATCTCTGGTCATACAAACAGGAAAACCCAGGGCCAGGGCGGGCAGAAGTCACTAGGCTCACCCGGGAGTTAGAGTGCAGCCAGAACTAGAGGCCGGGCCCTCGTTAAGCGTGCCGATGTCCGCTTGCAACACAGCTGATGGGACATGGGCTCTGTAAGAGCAGATTTCTCTTTAGAACAAGGTTTTTAAATCAATAAATAAAACTCACTCATCTGCAGCTTTTGTTGGTGTGGTACAAAGCATTTTGTGTTCTGGGGTACGCTTGGCCTCTACAAGATGGGATAGGGGACCCTGCATGCCCCAGCCTGGCCTTGGGATGTTGTCACCTGAGACAAAGGAGCTTCAGCTGTTGAGTGTTCTCACCTTCCTGAGGACACTCTGTCCCCACCCGGACGAGAGGAACACAGCACCCAGAACTTCCAGCTGCTCACCTGAGTCGTTCTTCTGCTCAGATTCAGGCTCAGTGACTCACTCTTCCCTGACATGGTTTGGACTCTTAGCTGGATTTAAGGAGAGATTTCACCATAGAAATCTTTGGGGTGGTGGGGTGGGGAGGCTCCGAATCTCGCCATGGGTTCACAGGGCTCCGGCGCCAGGTTGGATGGGGTCCAGCGAGGGTGCCTCATCCAAACTGGAGTAGGAGCTGGTTGAAAGAATTCCAAATCCACCCAGGCTGTTCTCGCCCCACTGTCTCCCCTCACGGGCTGTGTGACGTTGGACAAGCCCCAAGCTCTCTGGGCTTCTGTTACACTATGACATGCAGCTTAGCTACCTCACTTTGGATGGAGGCAGAGTGCTGGTCAGATGAACTTGACAGTCTTCTAAATGCTGAGCTAATTTATAAATGCAAATGTTAGCCTTAAAGATCAAAATGGGCTTGGTGTACCTGGCGGTTCAGTCAGTTGGGTGTCCGACTTCTGCTCACTTGAGTTTAAGCCCCGCATTGGGCTCTGCCTTGATAGCCCAGAGCCTGGAGCCTGCTTCAGATTCTGTGTCTCCTTCTCTCTCTGCCCCTCCCTTACTCATGCTCTGTCTCAAAAATAAATGGACATTTAAAAAAATTATTTTTAAGATCAAAATGGGCTTGAGTTTGGGATCCCTGACAGACTGGCCGACAGAGGCTCCGGTGATTTCTCTCCTCTCCTCTGTGAGTTCCCCTTCCTCCCTTCCTTTTCTTCAGAATTAACCTCTCCTCTGCGCAGAGGGGTGAGGAGGGACAGCACCAGTGTGCATGTCCCTCCTGCTCTGTCCCCTGCCCCAGGCTATGGATTAACCCTTTATGTCACATACATCACTTTATTTAATTCTCAGAACCCTGGGAGGGCCTCTGGTTGAGCCTATTTCACATATTTGCAAACCGAGGCTCATGGAAGTAAAACAAGCATTGATCTCCAAATGTGCCCATCCTCTTGCCTGAATGGGACACTGTATCATGGTACCAAGTTGTACTTTGGATTCTCAGTCTGTCCCCTTCTGCCCCCCAAAGGCCAGATTCCAGCCCCGCCCCCTCTCTCCTGTACTGTTTCAATTGTAACCATCTCCTGAACTCCTGCCAACCAGTCTCCCCTACTTCTGCAACTCCCTATGTCCTCCCAAAGGTCCACATCAATGGCCTTTCTTCCAGCCTATTCACTCATACCATCAACAAGTGCCCCAGTCTCGGAAGAATGGAGGCGTCCTTTACTCGTGGTCCTTTCTCGTCCTGAGCACTCCTCCCGTGTTTTTTACTCTGTCAGATAAGGGGTGGGTGGGGATGGGGATGGACTTAGAGGTTCTGGGCTCATCGCTGATGAATAACTTCCGAGACTCATGATTTTTTTTTCCCTCCTAAAGCTTTCTCTGATTCTATTCCCTGCCCGAACCTTCCGTATTTCCTCATACACTACTGCCTTGTTGGAAATAACACCACCATGCAAGATATCCACCAGACATGGGGGAAAGGGGCAATTATTTTGTGGATTCCTCACAGCGTGCTTGCAAGGGAAAATAAAAAGCAGGTCATCTTGCTTCCTTCAGAATGCAGATCTGAATACAAAATTCAGATGCTACAGAATCACACTGTTTGTTCAGATGGATGCCAAGAAAGAAAAGGCTTAACCCTTCCTAATTCAGGATAAATTCCCCCCTTAGAATTTGTTGAGGCTAGAATAGTGGCCTCTCCTCAATGGTTTGGAATATTTACAATATTTTACAAAGAATAAACCAATATCTTTGAGTAAGAGAGGTATGGAAGGGGAGGCTAAGCTCAAAAGCCTGAATGTCCTGTGACACAATAGTGTCACCTCTGGAATGAATAGAAAACAGCCCCTATTCCAAGCTGCTAAGAATGCCCAGAGATTCAGGATCGGGTTCTGGTCACTCCAGACTGTAAAAATATCCTCACTTTCCCTCTTTCTTCTCAAGTTTTCTTAAATGAAGTAAGATTTAAAAGAAACAAAAAAAAAGTAGGGAAGGAAGGAAGGAAGGAAGGAAGGAAGGAGGAAGGGAGAGAGCGAGGGGGGATCTTAGCTGGGAATACTATTCGAGTGTAGAATTTGTCCTAGCCAGAGTAAAAACAGTTAACAGAGAAGAGAGAAAAATGCATCAAGAGGGAGCTAATCTTATATTGCCAATTAAAGGACAATCTAAAGCACCATATACAGAAAAATCAAGTACAAATTAACAAAGGGAGCAATACATTCTAATAAAAACTCACAGCCATGACTATTAATTACCTCTAATAATATAGCTCTTTATGCAATAAGAGGTATGAGAGGGTTGACCAAGATTTGAAGAGCCCAGATCATTTCTTTGGCTTCTGTTTCGTGACGTCTGAGATGCGGGTGACAGACATCACAGGCTGGTTGAAAGAATGGGAGGGGCTATCGCACACCCAGGGTCTGCCTCAGTGCCTGGCACTTAGGAAGCAGTTCAACCTTTCTTCCTGCTTTTCTAAGGTGAGCCCAATAGGTCCCTCAGAACTTTTGTGCTTCCTGTCCTCCCGATTGAGGGAGCAGAGTTCTTCAATGAGGGCCGGTCATACATGCATTGCTCTACGAGGTATGATATACAGTGGGGTGTGGGGTGCAATCCATATGCTGATTGGCTTGAAATGGTTCAAGGGTAATACCCCTTCTAAACTCCGACTGTCATTGCCAGGACTTTCTTTGTATGAGTGTGTTATAGAAAACGTCGTGGTGTCTGTGTTTCCACCTGACAGCAGAATTTGTTTGCAGCTCAAACGCCAATAAGGAAGGGAGTCTAGCTACCAAAAGGCATTCACAGCATCCCTCCTCTCTCCACAGAGTGGTGAAATTCACCGCTGAAAGGGAAGAGGTGCGAGGCTAAGAACAGAGAGGGATCAGGCCTGCATTCACAAGAGCCGGCAGCCAGCATCTCCGTAGAGCGATGAAGGAACAGTGGGAATGGTTGCACAGGAGGAAAATGGAAAAGGAAAATGGAGCAGATGCATAGACAAGACAGACATGGGCCTCTGAGCAGGAAGATGCCCAGCAGGCCATGGTAGCAGTTGTGGCATTCACGGATGATGGGCAGAGGGGGTTGGTCCTCCTGGCCACACTGATTACCAGTGCTTCCGTCGAGAGACGTTCTCAGCCCTGGGGTCCTGTGCAACCATCTGTGAAACACGCTTGGGTGCATCCTCCCTAATGAGGATCTCTGGAGGTAGTGCGCTGGCATTTCAGAAACATTAAACGCCATTTCCTATCTTCTGACTTCACCTCCAATTCTTCGATACCTTGCCTGCCTTCATTCTTCTTACATCTGTCTTTGACCTTGAAGAGACTCCCAGGTACTGGATCCCTCCTTATTCCCATACCCTCCTGGTCTCTCTTTCTTTCCAGCACAGTCTGAAGTCTCTATTAGCCTGGGTTCCTCTGAGAAACAGAACCAGTAGGAGATACATGGAGAGAAAATTATTATAAGGAGTTGGTTCGTGGCATTATAGATATAATCCCATGGCCTGCAGTCTGCAAACAGGAGAGTCAGGAGAGCCACTGGTTTAAGTTACAGCCTGAGAGGAGGAGACCCAGGTCCCAGCTCCAGCCCTCAAGTAGACAAGGTTCCCTCTTGCTCGGCCTTTTGTTCTATTCAGGTCTTCAACTGTTTGGGTAAGGCCCACCCACACTGGGGAGGGCCATCTGCTCTATTCAGTCTACCAATTCAAATGTTAATCCCATCCAGAGGCACCCTCACAGACACACTCAGAAGGGTGTTAGACCAAATCCCCTGGCTCAGTCAAGTTGATACATAAAATTACCAGCACAGTCTCCATGGCCAATCATCTGGACCTTGTGAGGGCTTCTGTACTTCCTGCCCCGTAAGATCGAACATCTTCTCTTATTTTATTTTAGAGACAGACAGAGTGCATGTGCAAGTGGGGAAGAGGGACAGAGGGGCAGAGAGAGAGAGAGAGAGAGAGAGAGAGAGAGAGAGAGAGATCTTAAGCAGGCTTCACTCAGCACAGGGGCCCGACTCAGGGCTTGAGCCCATGAATTGTGAAATTATGACCTGAGCCTAAGTCAAGAGTCAGAAAGCTCAACCCACCCTGCCGCCCAAGTGCCCTGCATCTTCTGCGTTTCTCCCCCAGGGGCTCCGCGCTCTTGAAGGAAAGCGAATAAGCTGGAAATGGAACAGCTACAGACTTGCCTCTCTGTTGCCAGCCAGACCGTCAGAACCTCTTTTCAACCACTCACTTACCTTAACCTCCTAACCAGCAGCTTTTCCACACATTTACTGCGCCTCTCCAGCCCCCTCCTTAGACCCCTCCTATGGCCCTGACCCCGCATGCCTCCCTAATTGTAAATCCAAACACACCCACTCTTACCTATCACGGCTTCATTTTTCCCAAGTGCCCAATCTTTTCTCTACCCACTCTCGGAGATTATCACCTCCTCTCTTCTATCTCCAATCTCTCTCTCCCTCCTTCTCCCCTCCCCTCCTCCTTTTTCTGTCTCTCCCTCCCTCTCTACCTCTCTATCTTCTTCCCTCTCAGCTTCCCTCCCTCCCTCCCTCTCCCTCCCTCCTCTTTCTCTCTCCATCCCTTCTTCTCTCTTCTCTCCCTCCCTGTCTTCTCTCTCTCCCTTTCTCCCCCCATCTTGTCTTCTGTCCCTCAAACTTCAAACATGCTCAATTCCTTCCCATCCTGTGATGGACAGAATGATGCCCCCACCCAAAGACGTCTGTGTCTGAATTCCCAGAGCCTGTGAATACCTTACCTGAAACAGAAAAAGGGACCTCACACTGACTAAACTAAGGACCTTGAGGTGGGAAGTTCTGCCGGGATCCATGTATTTATTCACAGGGGTCCAACAAGCAGAAGGCAGGAGGGTCGAGTCAAAGGTATGACTACAGAAGCAGAGGTCAGAGTGTTGCCGAGAGGAAATCGTGAGCTAAGACACGCAGGTGGCTTCTAGAAGCTGGATGACGGGGAACAGATCCTCCCCTGAGAGCTTCCAGAAGGAACACAGCCCTGACGATGCCTCTAGGGCTTCTCGTCTCTGTAACTTTAAGAGAATACACCTGCATTGTTTTAAGCCTCTAAATTTGAAGTAATCTGATAGAGCAGCCGTGGGAAACCAACACATCTTAAAAATAATCTCCCCCAACCTAAATCCCTCCTGAGGCCACCACCCAAAGCTCTCCTTTCCTTCTCATCCAAACTTCTTAGACCAGTTGTCTGATATCCTTACATATACTTCTTCACCCCCGTTTCCAACCTTCTGCTTCCTGCCCCCTCCCTACTGACATGGATTTTATAACCTGTCGGCTATACCAACTTATTGCCAATGCAATGGGAACCTTCCAGTCATACCTTAGTGAGAAGGTTCGATGAGTTTATTGGAAGGGCAGGAGTTGACTGCCACCTCTATACACACATTCTGCAATCTGCAGCTCCAGGCAGGGCCTCTCCCTGTGGCTTCAAACCACATGTCCTTGGCCCGACGCACGTTTCCACATGAGCACCCAATAGGAACCTCAAACTCAAGATGATTGAAACCACCCATTGCCACTGCCTGCCCACTCACCCTCCCCTCCACCCACCAGGAGCCTTGTACTCCTCTATCTCGGGGTGCATTGCAACATGGGACATGTCACTGTAGTCAGGGACTCAGGGGTCATCATAGATTACCTCCTCAGTCACCCATAACCCACCAATCGTGCCAGTCTTGCACACCATCTCTTGAATCCATACATTTTTCTTCATTCCCCACAGTTGCTATTTTATTGGAGGTCACCATTATTTCTTGCCTGGAATCACCTCTTAATCTATCTACCCACTTCCACGTGTATTGATCTGCTCTTCCCACTGCAACCAGAGTAATCAATCGACAGTGGGAAATCTGAGTGTATTCCTCACTTGCGACTTTTCAATGGCTTCCTAAATGCGTCAGAGCGAGCTCTTCGCTTATGAAGCTTCCAATAATCTATGTCCATCCAACCTCTCCAGCCCCATTTAACGTCAGACCCTGTCTCAAGCTTCACACACCATCAACACCGCATGAACCTGACTATTCCTTGCCTCCAGGGCTTTTGCTCCCATTGATTCATATTTTCCAATCCTCTTCTTACCCTTACTTGTTCTTCAAGATTCAATTCAAGCACCATCTCCTAAAGAAAAGTTTTCTAGACCCTCCAGGTCCCCCCGCCTCCTCCTCCAGGCTCCAGAATGTGCTTGTCAGCACTCGGCACAGCCTGACACATCAGTGTTTGCTGAGTGAATAAATGAATACATCAACAGTCCATTACAGTTAATAGGTGCACTGGAGAGGTGAGAAAGATACTTTTGGAGCATAATAGAGATGCCTCCGCCCCCTGGAGAGTCAAGCAAGGCTCAGCGAGAAGGAAGAGCAGATCTGAGCTTGGGAGTGACATGGAGGAAGGAGAGAAATTATGTGTTAGATAAGCAGAGTCAGCTCCCTGGGCATGTCACCTCTGCAGTCACACAGGGACCCTGCTTGCTCTCTACCTGCACTTTCTCCTGCCATCTTGAAAGTCTTTCTTTTTGAACATGGACACCTATGTCTTCACCTCTCACTGGACCCACAACTTTGGTACCTAGTCGTGCAGATAAGACTGGCTTATCCAAAGGCATAGGAACATAAGAGTGTGAAGGGGCTCATCGGGACCCCTGACTGTAGCTCCTGTCTGGCTGTGCCCCTCCAAGGCAAACACTCAACCACATAAAGGTGCATCTTGATCTATTTATAAACGTTTAGAGTTTAGGTAGGAAACAGCATACTTTCTGCTCAATACTTAAGCATGTGTAGCATTGGGAAAATCAAATCCACACGGTTCAGATTCATCTATACTTTGCTCATCAAAATGGCTTCCTGCCCCTCCCCATAAGGCTGTCTAATGTCCAGGAGGCCATTTTGGAGGCCATCTTGGCTCTAGTGGAGCTTCTGGATTTAAAAAGAGTGGGAGGTGCCTGGGTGGCTCAGTCTGTTGAGCATGTAACTCTTGATATCAGCTCAGTCTTTGATCTCACCATTGTGAGATCAAGCCCCACATTGGGCTTGAGGCTTAGAGTGGAGCCTGCTTGGGATTCTCTCTCTCTCCCTTTCTCTCTGCCCTTCCCCCGCCTAGCTTGTACTCTCCCTCTTTCAAAATAAACAAACATTTAATAAATAATAAATAAAAAGGGGGAATTTGAAAAATCTGAATCTGACTAAAGAAAACTGGATTTAAATCTCAAACGTTTCGATTATATTTTACAAGTCTACATCTCCCAGATTAAGGGGGGATTTGGTTTATCTCAGTCACCCAGATCACCCCAATATCCCTGTGGTAGGCACAGCCCCCAAGGAGGGACACATCTTCCCAAGGACACAGTGCCTTGATTGTGCATTAAGACCTGGAAACTTGGAAGAAGTCATATCAATAGCTGCTTGAGAAAAAATAATGCTCTTGCTCACACTGCTGCATTTAGAATCACAAATCTTTAGGACTGAAAGGGATAGCAGATCATCCACAGTAACAACTACCATCTGCACAGCACTTTACACTTGATAAATCACTTTCTTATCTAATCTTTGCAGTTATTTTGATAGAGAGGTACTGTTCTCATCACCCTCGATTCTACAGCTAGGAAAATGAGGCTCAGAAAGATGATGTGGATTTCCCAAGCTCACACAGCGAATACAATGGTGGGCCTCAGACTCATGCCCTTGACATTCCCCCCAACCCCAGGGCTTGTCACCAACCCCACTCACCACTTCTCAGGGTGAAACAAGGTCAGAATTCTCCATTGCCTGGCCACTCTGGCCAGTGTCCATCCCATGCAGGGAGTGGTGATGAAACCAGAACACCCACCTCCTGTCTGGCATCCTTTCTGCTTCTCTCTGTGCAGCTCCTCTGCCTTTATTGGAAGAAGTCAGGAAGGAAAGGAGCTTATCTCTTCTCATGGGGTTCAAAGAAATGGTTTCATTGTTTCTGACATTGCAACACCCATCCCTTTGAAATAGTCCCAAACAGAGCAATTCACTTTAAAACATGTTATCTTTGCAATCCTTATAACCACCTGGTAAAGTAGATATTCTGTCACCCATCTTCCTCCAAGAGGAAACTGAGAGTCAGCGAGAATAAGTAACACAGCCGCCTATGACATAAATGGTAAAAAGCTAAGAATGCCAGGACTGAAACCCACGTTTTCTGGCACCAACCTAAACATCTCTCTGCTAAGCCACACTGATGGCATTTGGCTCTGACCCCACTGGACAACCAGTGGCAGAAAATGGAGCTGATGGAGGGAAAAGGGAGGGAGGAAAGTTATCTCTGAGGGCTGACAAATGGGACAGATGACTATACAAGCTGCCTATTTGGCCAGGATCTTCATATCCATGAGGAGCAAGACAGACTGAGAGGAAGGACAGAGGCTGGTTTAGAGCAAATTCTGAGGACACATGTATATGCATGCAGGAGACACACCACTTTACCTCTTTCAAATATATGCAAACTAAGCTATAAATTAGTACTAATCAGTACCCATGAGGTGAATTAATTAAAAAGTTGTAATTCACAAGAGGCCTACATTACTCGATAATGTATCACGAAAGCTTATGAATATGAGAATTAATTGCTTGGGCCAGATGTTGAAGGAATGCTTAATTTCTTGAGCTCTTGGTTTCAAGCATTGACAGATTTTATACAGCTTTGAAATGAAGCTAACATTATTGTGTTTACAAAGTCATTATTTTAAAAAACGGCCACCACTCACTAACGAGTGAATATCCAGTGCCTTGCTATGCTAGAAATCGTCTACTCCTCATCTTACTTTAACCCTCCCAACAACTATATAAGATGGACATATTTATCATCATCTTATATGTTCTAAAAAAAAATGCTCTGTGCCCCAAGAAATCAAAGTCACACAGATTCCACATAGAAATGCCTATATGAACTTGCGTCTGCCAAATTCTGCTCAGGCAATGGCATTTATATCAAATGAACTCCTTGGCAATTCTGGTCTACTAAACCCAAATGACTGAATTTATTCCATTTGTAAACCTTTTGGTTTTGCCTGTTTTTCATTTGAAACTTGGAGATACTCTTGAATCTTAAATCTGCAGGCACATGAGTCCATTCATTTCCATGCTATGCGTTTACTCCTAACTTGTTTCTCAATCCCACTTTAACCAAAACCAAAATCAAATGTTTCTTCCTGGTGGGTTGCACAAAGACAGAGCCAAATTCCAGTCATCGCTGTGAGGTCTGAGGAGCAGAATGAGCACAAGTAAGTCATAGCCACAAAGTCCCAAAACCTCACTGTGTGCGGCTGCAAGAGAAATGAAGCAGTGGAGAAATGAGATTTTTAAAATATGGATTCCATGTGGTTTTAAGTTTTTAAGATGTTTTAAATTGTAATAGTATGTTTTTATTTTCTATAATAAACATATTTTTCTTTGGTAATAGGAAAATGCATGATAATTATTCAAATTACCAAGGACAGTTTGGCTAGGTATAGAATTTTTGAATCACAGACTTTACAAATATTGTTCCATTGACTGCCTTTACCCAACATTGTAGAGAGAAGTCTAAGGGCTCTTTGATTTTTTTCTACTGTACTTGTTTGGTGGGTTTCTTTTTTCCTGTCTGAAGTATTTTAGGATTCTTTCATTATCCATGGAATCCAATATTTTCACAGACTATGTTAATATGTTTGTCAGACTTATTTAACTCTTCCTGATAAGATGACAGAGTCACAGATTACTTTCAGAAACATTTTATTCCATACTATTCTGAATATTGTTTAAGTTCTTGCATCTCTTTGTCATTTTTTTCTCCACTTGTTTTTCTCCAAGATTCACTCATGATTTGGTACTTTATCATTATTTCTGTAGGACTCCGGATTTCTACTCTGCTATTCTTTGCATCCCTGCATTATTTTCTGGAGTCTGCATCATCCTGATAATGATAATATAAGTACAATCAAAATGCAATGAAATATCTGGGAGATTTAGCATCCTGACATTTATCTTTAGGAACAAATCTATAAAATTAAATTGGACATTACAGGGATGGAAGTGGAGAAAAGGAGAAATTAAAAGAGGGGAGTCAGACAATAAAAGATATTAAAATGAAGTTTAAAACTAAAATAACAAAAATAGTCATTGCCCATTGCCAATATAAACAGGCAAATCAATGGAACAGTATAATTTTGTTATTCTTCAGAAGGTATTTCAATTAGGAGGGAAAAGAACTCTACCTGGAAATCGTGATGAAACTCCTCGTTAAACATTGAGGGGAAACCCTAACTTACAATTTATAACTTAAGTTCCAGATGAATTAAAACTTCCAAGTTTTAAAACACATCAAAAGACTTTGATAAAATTAGTGAATATTTTTAAAATCTTCATCTATAAAAAGGCTTGGGAAGTATTTCACCAAAGATAAAGACCATAATGTAATATCTGACAAATTTAAGTCTATGAAAATCAATTAGAAAACTAAACATTGAAAACAGCAGAGGAAGACACCAATGGGCAATTCTCCAAAAAAACAGAGAGAGAGAGAGAGAGTTATATCTATGACCAAACACAAGAAAAACATTTAACCTTATGATAATGAAAGCATTATAAGTTGAAGGAAAGTCTTTACATATTCTCAGCTCTAGTCTCTCGCTTCACAGTCTCTATTTTTATACTTTTGTGGAACCAAAAAAAAAAAAAAAAAGATTTTAGGGGGAGAGCCTGGTAAGACCTCAACATGGCAGAACTTGCTGGAAATTGGTTAAAGAAAAGACAAACATGAGGTGGAATAACATAACCATACCCCTCAATAAAAAATACAATGGGTACGGGGGTGCTGTGGTGGTTCTGTCAGTTGAGTACCTGACTCTTGATTTGGGCCCAGGTCATGATCTCACAGCTTGTGGGTGCATGGATGGTGCAGAGCCTACACAGGATTCTCTCTCTCTCTCTCTCTCTCTCTCTCTGCTCTGCCCCCTGTTCTCAAAAAAAAAAAAGTCACAAGGACTGGGCTCACAAGACAGAAAACTCACCATGGACTGGTGTCATCAAAGCAGACATTTTAGGAAAACTGGACCCTTGAACTTGAACTTGAGAAAAGAAACAACCAGTACAGTAGACTCAGGTAGACTCCAAACTTAGCAACCTGCCTCAAGTGGTCAAGATGGCCATGAATTCACAGAAGATAACCAGGCAGTAGGAAATTATTTCAGTCTAGATGGCAAGAAAACGTGCTTGTACGTCATGCTTTCTAGCTCAAAAAAGCCCTTTGATGCACTATTTTCATATCCTCAGAGGTATTAGGCAATATGGAGGCCATACCCTCACTTAAAGAGGAACCCAAGGCCGAGGGGGATGAGCTCATGTATCTGCAGTCGCACAACTAGATGTTACCAGAGTAGGGACGTTAGCCCGATCACACAAGGGAGCCTGGCCTTCTTCTTTACCCTGCTGTGTGAGATAAAAACAGCTGCTCCTTACTTCCACATCACAGCTGCACGGAGTTCAAGGAGTGGATTCGCATCCAAATTTCAAGTGGTTGTACTAAGAAACACCAACTGGTACTGGGTATGAAATGTTAGCAAATAAGAATGTTCCTAAAGAATCCAGAGGCTCTTACCACCAAGAAACCTTTCTTGCTGTGTCTGAATCACCTTCTAGAAAGAGTAGGGAAACATTACAGTGAAAGGATAAAAGTAACTTGCACAAGGGCATGATAGCTGTAAATACATAAATTAGAATACATTTACCGGGGGCACGTCCCCGACCAAGAAGGAATTTGCTGTGTTAATACTCGTCACATTGGGCCCCAGTTTCTCCAGCTATAAAACTAAAGGTAAGACACTCACTGAATTATCTTTCACCTCTGATCCTTTCAGGAAGTGCAGATTGAGTAGGAGATAGGCACACACTCTGAGAAGAATAAACACAAGAAGACTGGAAACCATTTGATGATAAGGAATGGTGAGAGAAACCAGGGACTGGAAATAAGAAGACGCTGGGGGACAGGAGTGATGTCCTGCAGTGCTGTCTTAGGAAAGACTAACTCAGTTCAACCCCCTGCAATCATAGAGAGGGACACTGAGATTAATGATGAAAGCCCTGGGAGGCAGGGCCTGCTAAGGAGTAGAGCCATCCAAAGATGAGATAACCAGCTTCCAGGGAGGGGAAGAGAGGGGAGAGCTGTTCCTCAAACAGCTAGTATGCTCCTGTCTTGATCTTTTTTTTTTATGGTTTTTTATTTATTTTTGAGAGAGAGCATGAGCAGGGGAGGGTCAGAGAGAGAGGGAGACACAGAATAGGAAGACAGGCTCCAGGCTCTGAGCTAGCTGTCAGCACAGAGCCTGACGCGGGGCTCGAACCCACAAACGTGAGATCATGACCTGAGCCGAAGCCGGACGCTTAACCGACTGAGCCACCCAGGCGCCCCACCTATTTTGATCTTTGACATGCATGACCTCTAACCCCTATAACTATTTTAATTCTTGGTCATTATCAACACCCCCTGTTCCAGGTTGGAAAACTGTTATTACTCAAAAAGAAACAAATTGATCAAAATCAGAGGTAGTGAGTTATCGAATGTCTTATAAGGAGGATGTTCAAACAGAGGATGAATGGGGTGCTTGGGTGGCTCAGTCAGTTGAATGTCTGATCTCAGCTCAGGTAGTGAGTTCGAGCCCGGCATGGGGCTCTGGGCTGACAGCTCAGAGCCTGGAGCCTGCTTCAGATTCTGTGTCTCCCTCTCTCTCTGTCCCTCCCCGACTCACACTCTATCTTTCTAAAAAATAAATAAACATTAAAACAAATTAAAAAATAAATAAACAGAGGATGACATATCAATTTAAATGGATTTAGGCATCACATGCGGCAAGTTGGGGGGAAAATCTTTATGTCCCTTCCAGCCAGAATTTCATGATTCTGCTGTGTTTGTGTGCCACTTCCTAGTCACAATGAAATATCATGTACCTCAAGATACTGAATGGAAAGAAAAGGCCCCATTGATATTCAGCTGTGGCCACCATCACCACCATAATCACCACCACCACCATGATGCTCACCATCATGATCACCACCACGATGACCACCGCCGCCACCACCACCATTATCATCATTAGTAGTCACAGCATCTATTATATGCTGGGCACTAGTATAAGCTATAATAGATACTGATTGCCATTAAACACAATGACCACCAAGGTAAGTATCTTTGTCATTACTTCACAAATGAGAAAACCAAGGCTCAAGGAGGCAAAATATTTACAAAAGGTCATCAAACAAGTAAATTTTGGAACTCAGACTCAAGGCCAGTCCTGTCTGGGTCCAAGGCTGCTGCCACCTTCAGAATGCCACATTCTCTCTCTAACTCCTCCTTCATGCTGCCATGCCAGTCTTGCACCTAAGCGCAGAAGATGCCATATTAGGAAGTAGAGGAGCAGGTGTTGAAACAGTCCCTGGTCCCATGGGTTTTTGAAAATTGTGTTCTCCTGGACATAGTTACCACAACAAGTATCCCTTCAGTGGCTATTGCACTCCGTGAGAAACATGAAGAACTTGATAGCATGAGAAGAATCCGACTGACTTCTAGCTCCCCGGGGCTCCAAAAGATGGGCCCAGGACACAGTAGCACACCATCGGAAAGCCCTCCCCGCATAACCTTGGGAGGCGAGATGCTACCTTGCAGAGTGTAGCTCATTTGAGAGATTCACCGCCCCCCATGCCACCTTCCCCTCTCCGGGGATGCTGACTTGGCCCGCCTTCCTTCTAAGGTGCGAAGGCCATCCATAACTTTCCTCACACTCAGCAATTTTTCCAACTCTCTGGCTCTTTCAGCTGAGGCTGCAATGTTAAACATGTAGTTTTGTAAATTAATTCTTTGAAGATTCACTCTTGTCAGCTAACTTTTCTCACTGCAATAAGCCAAGGAAGTCGCTTACTAGCAAGTGAATTTTCTACTTTCATGTACTCCCAAGTCTCTTTAATTTAAGACACTGTTCCAAAACCCCGATTCAGCAAGACTCACCAGTTATACACAGGAATCTCCAAAATGTTCACTTAAAATTAATGGGGAAAGTTATAATCTCATCTTGGCCTTAGATATTTTTTTAAAAGTGTCTGGATATATCATCAGGGGAGAAAGGAGGCAGAAGACGAATAAGTCTTCAGTGGGCATTGGACTCAAATCCACCTTGGTTTTTCCGTTTTATTCTCCTCTTCTCTCTGCTGTCATTTGTACCACGAATAGACTTTGCCAGGCTCTAGAAAAGTGTCCCACAGGTGATAACTAAGAAGCATTCACAGGTGACTAGGGAAAGGACATACAATCCACCATAGGGCAGAGCAGGCAGTCCTCAGGGATGCAGGGGTGTCCTGAGGCAGCTCTGGGCTAGGAGACCTGAGCCCTGGACTTGGGCTCTGCTGCACCCCTAATTTACTCCATGCATTTGGACAAGTTGCTTCCTCTCTAAACTTACTCTATTAAGACAAACAAACAAAAAATTAGAACCATATCATAACTAAGATTCCTTCTACCACTAGCTTTCTAAGAGTTAAGAATAGCAAAATGTTCCAGAAGAAAAACAAATGTTCTAGCAGAAATGAGGAGAGCACTTCTCCTTGGGTTGATCTGGGAAAGTGCTGGAAAGGTTGCAATTCTGTGCTGGTCTCTGCAGAGCACCCAGGATGTGGGTGGATCTGGAGGTGAAGAATGTCTGAGAGACATTCTTGTCAAAGGAAACAGATGACACCCCTCCTGCTGCTAAAGACGAGGGGAAGGGGAGGTGGGCAGGGAGGGGAGGGGAGGGACAGAAGGGAAAAAAGGAGCAGAATAATAATGATAATAATAATAATATCTGCATAGTCCTTTGCAGTTGATAGAGCGGTTCCATATACACTGGTTCATTTAACCCTCAGCATAAAGCTGGGAGGCAGGGATAGGCATTTCAGCCCATCTCTATGGGCTCACAAGTTGACCACACATCTAGCAAGTGGTGGGGCCAAGATTCAAACCGAGGTCTAACTAACAGCAAGTCACATGTCCTACAGCCATGATCTCAGGCTCAGTGTGCTGCCACCACATGATGTAGTGTCCAAAGCAGCTCCACACACATGCATTCAGCAATGTTCATGGCTAATATGGTCTCCAGAGGCAAGGAAGGAGCACTCTGACCACCTCAGGACCACGGCCTACTCTCCTGGGTCCCACACTTCATAAGGAAAATTGCCCAACTGGAACACTTCAAAGGATGGTGAGAATCTTTACAGCCAAGTAATACTGGGTACAGTTGAGGAATCTTGGGTCACTCTCATGGAGAGGGGAGGACATAGTGGGCACCTAGCGTTGTCTCAAAATTATCTTAAAGACTATTGTATCATCTGGAGTCCCAACTGGAAATAGATGGCTTTATCAAATTACATTAATCAGAAGAAGATCTGTTTACATTGGGACTATTTGCAATAGTACAGATGCACAGGAGCCAAAAAAACAAGGCTGGTAGCGAAGGAGCTGTCTCGCCTAGACACAGAGGATGTCGAGAGGAAGTAGCCATTGAAGCCTGAAGAAAGTTATGCAACGAAAAGGTGTTCTTGAAGGAAATGGTGACAATCAGTGAAACAGTAAGAACAAAACCAGTCAAAGGCAACCTCACAAGTAGAAGCCTATGGAATATAGACATTGAAACTCATTCTTCTCTCTCTGGTCCATTTGCTGTTAGGACACCATTGTGGCCAAATCCAACCAGAAGTAAGTGCATGCAGGACCCCACAGATGAAGTTCCAAGTCAGCACCCTAGGGAAGAGAACAGAGCAAAGAACGGTGAAGGCAGTGTCTGGAGGGAAGACATCAGACAAAGCTGTTCCATGGCAGAATTAGACATAGTGTGAGACCACTGAGGATTGGGTCAGGGACAGGGGAAAAGAATTAGAATTTCAGCTAAATTTTAACATAAGAAAGGAAGAAGCTGAAAGCCCAAGAAAACTAGGAAGGAATGCTTCCACAAAGTCTACTGAGCTCCCCAGTATTGAACTTCAAGACAAGATTAGAAGAGTCAGGACAGCACTAGAGGAAATCCAATGTTAGGTTGAATTCAATGACTTATAATATTTCTTCTAAGTCTGATATTCCAACATCTTATGAAAAAAGAAGTAAAATAATAGAAGGGACTTTTAAAAATTAATCTAAGAATATTCCCCCAATTTTCTTCTCCAACTTCTCCCAAATTAAGTATTTGCATTTATCTACTTAGCAGCTAATAGAAGATGCCTATGGATTATGAATGGCACTAGAGTTAAAAGTTCAGATTAGGCAACATTTTGAAGTCACTTGTGGTTTTTATTAATAAGCTTCTGCCTTGTTTATCGTGGATGACCTTGACCAGGAGAGAGAATGTACTAACTAGTCCAAACAACCTCAAACCACTTTCTTCATCTTCTAAAGGATTATCACATTTGCTCACAAGATTGGATCCATAATTTCCCACCATCCCTCTAAAGCAGGGAGCAGATTACAATGAGAGAGTGACTGGCAGGTAATTTGACAGTGTTACTAACTTTTTAAATTTCTTCTCTCTTGTTTTCCAAATTACAAGTTTTGCCCTTCTTAATTACCAAAAGAGTTTCACAATGATCACTACCAAAGTTAGTTAAAATCTAGATTTGCTGATGCTTCCATTTCCTAAATTTCCAAACCAATGCTGCAGAGAAGTTTAGCAATTGCATAATTACCCATAATGTATTTTATATACTAGAGGCATGTTGTGGGCTTTGTATTAAGTGAATAATAGCAATGTCATCTTAAGTGGATAATAGTTCCATTACCTCCATTGTTACTAATTTACACTTAGTTAGAAAACCCAAGAAATTCATTTGGAAATGTATGCATTGGAATCTGCCATTTCTTGGTTACACAATATGCTTTTCATTATTTCCCAATGTCTTGAAGAATGGAACTAATAAAACTGATATTTCATGGTGTCGAGGGCAGACTAGCAGTTTGATGTAATGTTTCAGCTCATGATCCCTTGTACGCAAAGAACAGATTAATCTATTCAACTGGAGAGAAAGACCACCCAAGGTCTAACTGCACAGGTGAGGTGCAAAAGACCGGCTCACAACGATTTCCTCTCAGAATGAATGTAACCGGTTGGCATGACTCCAAAGCAAGCATGGGAGAGCTACAGTTTAGCTTCAGTTCCTATTCTCGAACCATGAATTAATTCAGTTATGTTCAGCAAGCCAAAATACTGCAGCTGTTAGGGAATCCTTTAGGAGCAATGGTTTTGATTTCTTTGTTCCTACATAGCCAATAGTTAGGTGGAAGACTTGATCTTGTGGTTGATCCATGTTATGGCATGTTAGCAAGCTGCTCATGCACAGGCATGCCCCGTAAGGGAGGGAAAATGAACCCCGTGTGCCTGGAAAAACCACCAAAATGCAATTCTCAATGCCAGAATGCCACCCAATCACCAAGAAATCCTTGTCACCTCCATGATCTCTCCTACCCTCACCCTGGTTTGAGCTCAATTAGTCTTCAACTGAATGGGCAATGCCTACCTTGTCTCTGCATTTCTTGAATAGAATATGCCTTCATTCACACATTGATTCAGACATCATTTATAGATACTCACGGGCACTCTGCCCACATTGTGCAGGAGGCTTTCGCAGACCAGATCTCATCTCGTCCATGTACCAATGCATGCTTGTACGTCATTCCTGGTTTTATCATTATTTTCCACATCTTCGCTCCCTTCCAGCAATGCTGATCCGCGTGCTTGTTAATGTGGATGGGGAAAACAAACTCAGAGTGGGCAATGTACCTGGCCAAATCATCCACTGTCTTTGCCTGGCCAGGCTGCTATAACAAAAATACCACAGGCAGGGTAGCTCATAATCAACAAAAATTTATTTCCTTGCGTTCCTGGAGGTTGGAAGTCCAAGGTCAAGATGCCAGAAGATTCAAAGTCTGGCAATAATTTGCTTCCTGATTCTTAGAAATAGCCTTTTTGCTGTGTCCTCACATGGAAGGGAGGAGGGAGCCCTCTGGGGCTTTTTTTAGTAGGGCACGAATCCCATTCATGAGGACTCCACCCTCCATAATATAATCACCTCCTAAAGTTTCTCCCCGCCACCTCTTAGCACATCACCTTGGGAATTAGGTTTCTACATAAAAATTTGAAGATTGGGGGGAAAGGACACAAACTCAAGTCTATCACACCTGGTTAGAAAGTCATAGAGCTGAGGTCAGATTCCAGGTCTGTCTGAGTGTAAATTCCATGATTTTTCTACTGTATCAAACCATCTCACACCCTGTAGTGTGTAGTACTGTGGTATTTATTGAGAACGTACTGCATGCCAGGCACTGTCCTAAGTGCTTCACAGGTTGTTTACACATTGTCCAATCCTTATGACAATAAGGAGGGAAGTTGCTAATATTACCCTCATTCAGCAGATGAGGAAATGAGGCACCAAGGTGTTAGTAACTTTCTCAAAGGCACACAGCTAAGGAAGTAGCAAAGTTGAAATTCAAATCCAGGTGTGTGGTTCCAGAGTCTGTGCTTTTTTAAATGTTTATTTATTTTGAGAGAGAGAGAGAGAGGGAGAGAGAGAGAGAGAGAGAGAGTGAGCGAGCATAACCAGGGGTGGGGCAGAGAGAGAGACTCCCAAGCAGGTTTTGCACTGCCAGTGCAGAGCCCGACACTGGGCTCAAACTCACAGGCTGTGAGTTCGTGACTTGAGCCGAAACCAACAGTCGGATGCTCAACCAACTGAGTCACCTGGGTGCCCTCAGAGTCGTGTTTTTTAATCTCCACATGACTCTGCTTTGAGAGGTCCTCCAGCAACATAGAGATGTTTACTAAACGACACCGGTGCACCAGCCCTGACCAGGTCCTAGGCACCAAGAGTTAATGAGACAGTGTGGTCCTTTCTGTGCTAGAATTTCAGCATAATGGAAGAGACAGGTATTAAGCAAGAGCTATGAAGGAAAACACTAACTACTGATGATGCCCGGGTAGGAGACAAGATCCTTTTTAGGCAGAGTGGTCGGAAAATGCTTCCCGGCTCTAATTTGCTGAGGTTCAGCGCTTTGAGGAAACGTGACACATGGGAATGACACCGATCCTGTCTTCACAGTTCATCTTCTCAGCCTGACTTGGAATCTCAGCTTGGACCTCTACTAGCTTGGTGGCTTTAAATAAGTTCCACCTCTGAGATACCATCTCCTCATCTACAAAAGAGAAGTAATACTAAAGGCCTCATAAGTCGCCACAGTCATTAGAAAGAATGTAGACAAAGCACCTAGTGGAGTCCTTGCCACTTGGTAATACTGAAGGAAGGTTTGTCCTGGCCTTTCCTTCTCCTCGTTAGCCAGTGCTGGGGCCGTGCGGGGGGGGGGGGGGGGGGGGGCAGGTGTCAATGCAAGTGTTGTAGCTCAGCCACCCTCCCACCTGAATCTTTGTGGCCAGGCAAGTGACCAGCTCAGCAAGCGTCTGAAATAAAGCAGATCTGAGTGTCAGTCTGAACGCAGCCCTGCGAGGGCTGTGAGGGCAGAAAGACGCCATCTACTTTTCCGTATCTGCCGTCAAGCGGCAGAGCAGCCAAAACAAGCTCGGTTCGGCTTCAACAACAGGAACAACTAATCCCAAACGCCCAGAGACGCAAAACAACAAAGGTTTATTTCTCGCCTCTGCTACATGTCACCGGGACCAACTGGGAGAGTCCTCTGTATGTCATCCTTGGTCAGGGACCTGGGCTCATAGAAGCCCCATCCCTGTTTCCAGGATGGCTGAAATCAGCCAGAGCCAAATGGCAAAATGAACGCCAGCTCTGTGCAGACACAACGCACATCACCTCTGCCCGCCTTGTACTGCCCATGACAAGTCCCGTGGTCACACCTAATAAAGAGTGGCCCCACCAAGTGCCCAGAAGAACAAGAGGCAAGTTGGTGGACAGCTTGAGGGACCCCCACAAGGAGTCTGTAAAGATCCTTCACGAGATGGGAGATGAGTGATCCTACCCACCTCTCTTGGCCGGGGGTGGGTGGGGCAGAGATTCTCTCCCAGAGGGCTGCTTCCTCCGAGCACCGTCAGCATGGCGGCCTGGCAAGCTCATCCCCCCTCTGGGAAGCTCTTGCCCACAGCTTCCCAAGCACTTCCACCCAAGCAGCCCTCTGGTCTGGGAAGGCGGAGGTCATGCCTCTGTGCGTTTGAGGCCACAGTCACCGCCCACCACTGTACAGCTTCCCAGACGCCTGTGATTTTCATCCTACAGGTTCACGTGGGTTTTGCATCCCACTCCGTCACACAGCACTGTGTGTTTTAACATCAAAGTCGATGCTTATCAGAGCTGTGCGGGGCTTACCCCCGTGTTCCTGCATCACCGCGAGCCTGTCACTTCGTGCTCCTGGAAAAGCCCAATAATAGATCCCAGACGATGAGTCTTGGAATTTTCACAGATTGCCCAAATCTCCAAACCATCATCTTCTTACTGAGATCATTTTTCTTTTCCCGAGTAAAAACACCATCCGTCACTTGCGGAGAACCTACTTGATGCCAGCCGATAGCTCACTAACTGATTCCATACATTATCTCCATCATGTCATACTCAGAACTGTGCTCTGAGGAAGGCGCGGCATGACTGAGGTTTCCACGAATGGTAGGAGGTGGAGGCTCAGGAAGGTGGATGGCTCATCAGAGCCACAGGAAGTGGCAGGACCGGAAGGTGAGTCCCACTCTGAATGGCTCTGAACACCCCCCCTCCCCGCATCTTTTTCCACTGCCACCACTTAGCTCAGATTTCCGTCAACCCAGAAGAGAACCCGCAACCCCAACTGTACTTCCTTCCATCCTTAGCATGTGATCTTGGCTTGGGCTCTTTCAGCGACGAACTTCATCAAAGGACAGCCCAGCATGACTTTGCAAGGAGCGCTAGGAAGCCCCAGTGAAACACAGGAGCTGAGCAGCAGTGGCCTCACTCATCAGCCCGCTAAACAGCTCATTGTCATGCATGCACCCGCCTCGCAACCACTGGGATTAAAACTCACGGGGAAGACACAAACTCTGATGCAGCATGGGCCCTAGAAGTAGCTGGTGGCGAGTCCCACTAGGATTATAAAAGACTTCAAGAAGAGCTTGACCGTGCTTCCTGGTCAGGAGGGTGGGGGGATGGGGCCAAGGGTAAGAGGCAAAACAGTGGGTTTAAGTGAGGGGCAGTTTTCTTGATGAGCCACAGCCACACCACCAGGCGACGAAGGGCCTTTGCTGATCTTCCCTGTGTCAGTTAAACGGGGACCCTGGAGGCAGTTCACACAGGCTCAGCTAGAGGGGAATTCGGCACGCAGATCAGCTCCACCTGTCAGTTCCACTTCCCAAGACAGACAGCCTTTCTTAACACTGTGCTGCTAAGTGACAAAGCCACCACGTCTTATGTTTTCTAAGGGATGGATCAGAAATGACATCGTAAACATAAAAGCAAAGGCTGTTACAGAAAAAGAAAAGCAGATTCAACAATGAAAATTTTTATATAAATCTCTACATGTCAAAAAAACTTCCCCAAACAAAATGAAAAGGCAGATGACAACCTAAAGGGGAAAATATGTGTAACTTACATGATAATGTGTCAACTACATTAATACAGGGTAATTCATACAAATTGACTTAAAATGAACTTTTTTTTAAGGAAAAGGACATTCAGGGGCGCCTGGGTGGCTCAGTCGGTTGAGCATCCAACTTTGGCTCAGGTCATGATCTCATGGTTCGTGGGTTCGAGCCCTGCGTCAGGCTCTGTGCTGACAGCTCAGAACCTGGAACCTGCTTCAGATTCTTTGTCTTCTTCTCTCTCTGCCCCTCCCCCACTTGTGCACTGTCTTACTCTCTCCAAAATAAATGTAAAAAAATGTTTTTAATAAAAATTTTAAAAACTTAAAAAAGGAAAAAGACATTCACTGAAGAACTCTAAATGGTCGGTAAGTATTTCTAAAACATTTGTAACCAGGAATACAAATTAAAATAAGGTACCTTTTTTTTTTTTTTGCCTAATTGATCTTTCCTCTCTTTTTAAGATAATACTTTGTGCTCTTGAGAGCGCCATGGTGGGAGAAGAGTGACTTCCCCCACCCTCTCCTTTTCCCTGTGGGAGATGCTGTGTGAGAGTAAATTCCAGGAAAGCGTACCAAAAGCCAGATGAATGATATCGTCTTTGATCCAGTAATTTACGTCTGGGAACCTTGGGAAAATCATCAAAATGTGGATAAAGATTTATATTCCAGAATTTCCAATATGTTATTTATAATAACCAAAACCAAAAAGAAAAAGGAGAAAGAAGGAAATGGAAGCAAATGGAAAGAAATGGAACAAAAATAATTAATGAAAGGCAGGGTAAAGCTAAATAAAAATATGGCAAGGAGCTGCAACAGAGTATTGAAAGAATTATTTGATGACATGGGGAAACATTCATAATATCATATCAGTTAAAAGGCAAGCCTTGTTACAATTCTCTTAAAAGAAAATATTACATAAACATATACATACACAGTCATCCACTCACTCATATGCTCATAAGAGAAAGAAACATACTAAAATGCTGATCAGGGGTGCCTGGGTGGCTCAGTCGGTTAGGCGTCCGGCTTCAGCTAAGGTCATGATCTCACGGTTCGTGGGTTTGAGCCCCGCATTGGACTCTGTGCTGTCAGCTAGCTCAGAGTCTAGGGCCTGCTTCGGATTCTGTATCTCCCTCTCTCTCTGACCCTCCCCTGCTTGTGTTGTCTCTCTCTGTCTCTCAAAAATAAATAAAAACCATTAAAAATTTTTAAAAATAAAAAATAAAATAAAATGCTGATCATTATCCTCGAATGCTACGTTACAGATTATTTTTTTCCTTCTTTAAATTCATAGTATTAAAAAAAAATTCATAGTATTTCCCCAATTTTCCAGGTTAACATTATATGCATACATGCATACATATACATTTTATAATAAAAAATGTTTTTCTGTAAATAGAATAGAATGGATGGAAAATTTTGCCACAGATTGTTCCCTCCCTGCATCCCTGCCCTTGGATGGTGTCCTACCACTGATTCTGAGCTTAGCCACGTAGCGTGGCCTGAAGGACATGGGCCACTGTGTTGCGAACAGAGCTTGCAAAGTGCTTACAGCCTGGATGCTGTCTTAACTTGCTGGTCTTGGAATTTTGTGACAACTACAGCATGGAAGATGCTGAATCAGCCCGTTGTGTGATGAGAGACACATGGTCCAGGTACTCCCTCAGCGCCCCAGCCATACGCCAGCTCGACTCCAGAGACAGAGCGGCTGACTACATGCATGAGTGATCCCCCCTTCCCTCCCCCCCAGCAGAAAACCACCCAGCTGAGCCCGGCCCAAATTGCCAGCCCAGACAATTGACAAATGAATTGTCATTGTAATCACTAAGATTTGGGGTTCTTTGTCATGCATCAGAAACTAAATGATATAGGAAAAAAATATACTAGGAACTCAGAAAAACCCTGGGCTTCTCCATTGGGTGCCATTATTTGACTTCTCTGTAGCTCCATGTTTTCATCTGTAACACGGGAATAACACCACAGGCCCCAGGGAGTATTTGTGAGAACCAAATTAATAAATGTGCATGAAGGCCGCTGACATACGGTAAGGCTAAATAAATATGCAAGGACTCTGAATTGCCCTTAATTGTTAGGAACTGCTAGGAAAAAAGAAGCATTTAAGAACATGAAGAATAGATGAAGCAGGATACATCCATCTCCACAGCTTAGGAGTGAGTTAAAAATATTTTACTAGTCAGAGGATTTCATTATTACAAACAATGGATAAAGCTCTGGGATGGAATTTGGGAACGTGAGTTTTCTATCCTAACTCTTGCACTGACTTGGAATACAGCATCGGACACCTTTTATATCAATCCATGCAAATAATTCCTACGGTTCCAGGGGAGGGAAGAGCTGTGGGCAGGGTTATTCCAGACGTAAAGCTTGCGCTTTCACAAACTGGTATCAGCCTATTTCTCCTGCCACTCACAGCCCACCCCAACCCATATGCTTAGCCAAAGAAAACAGCTCGATGTTCTCAAGACACAGTACATGACCCTTGTATCTTGTTCATGCTGTTCTTCCACTTAGAATATCTTTTCCTATAATCAACTCCTAGTCATCCTTCAAGATCGACTCAGGAAGGCTCCTCTGAGCTCCCAGACAAGACTATCTGCTTCCCTTGTGTTCCTACAGAGCTGGTTGTCTTAGGCCAGGGTCTCTAGAAGTAGGAACTAAGACAGGGACGCTCACACACATGATTTACTAAGGAGTTCTCAGGAGAACCCTTGAGGAGGAGAGGGAAGCAGGGTAAGACGGTGGGAAGAGCTAAATGAAGATGTGGGCTCAGCTGAAGTCCATGTGGAACATAACTGAAACCACAGGGTTCTCTAACCCTGAAGCCAGTCTGGTCTTCTGTATCCCATTGGCTAGAAGCCATCCTCAGGCATAACCTTCAAAGCATTTCCAGGGCTGCACCCATCATCCAAGGCAATACTCAAGAGGCGGGAGCACAGTGAAGAACAAACTAGCAGCTAAAGGAATCCAGCCGGGCACCAACAATGCCCTCCTAGGTCCACCCTGCACCACTCAGATGCCCGTGCCACTCACATCAAGTTCGCTCCATTTAGGTTCAGCTTCTTCAGGATTCCGACCGGCCACAATTCTTGGGGAAACTTACAAGAGAGAGGCCGTTGCGTTGCTGCCAAGGTCATGTCTGAAACTCATCACTGCCCTCCTCTACCAACCACGCTGTTTCTCTCCCTATTAGCTCGCACCTCTGCTCATCTGTGTGGATTTTCCAGGAGGAGAGGGAGACCCACGTCTTTGCCTTTCTCCTAATTACCATGCCCTTCCTTGCCCACTGTGAAAACTGAGTGTGGGAGGACGTAGAGACGCCCAGGGGGCCACCTAAATGCCAAACGTATTTCTCCTGCTCCCCATGATGAAGCAGCAGCCCCCTTTCCTCAGGAGGGTCAGAACCAATTACTGGTACCAATATGGCAGCCCCTTTCTTCGCCTGATGATGATTGGCACAAAGACCCCAAAATGCCAGCAGCGGCTGTAGCTTACAGTTTAGTGGGCTCTTGCTATGTCCCCAGTGGTAACATACCCCCTGTAGGACCCAAGACCTCTAGACCCTCAGAGCCTAAAGTCGCAGAGCTGACAGTAAGCACACATTCCTTTGATGAGCCACTAGGGGCGACAGTGAGCAAAACTACTTCATCTCCTAGCTTCTGGACCAATGCGTCTGATGTATTCTACAGCTTGACTCCTTTGGGAAGCTATGCCTGTACCTGTCGTCCCGTGCCTCCTTGCCCAACGGCCCCTTGAGGACAAGGTCTATTTTTATTGATCTCTGTACATACAACAACCCACATTACCCAGGCAGAAGAGGAGAAAAGTGCTTTCTCATACCATACACATCATGCCTCTTGATGGTCTGACTCACGTTCTGCCGACAAAGTCTCAAGAGTCTGGTCCTAACACCTAATACAGGGACAATGGGTCAGAATGTTAGGTTGGGACAACCCAGGATACCTGCAAAACAAATGACTATCTAATTTGGGGGGCAGACCCGTAAAGAGCTAGCGAAGTTAAAAATACGATGAGCAGTGTATGTGTGGTCTGGTAGAACGAAGCAGATGCCAAAGGCGAGGGTTTCCAAGGGCTCCGACCCTGGAGAAAATCGGACTTGGGAGATGAGCTCCATTTCCCTGCCAGGCAAGGCTCCCTTATGTGGGAATCAGGGCTGAAAGGGGTCACGGCAATGTCAGGCCTCTGTCCCCAGGCCACATCTGTTCTGGCTCTGAGAGTGGAGGCAGGATGGGTGGACGGGTGACTATGGAAATCTCCCTGGCCACAGCCAACCCTGAATATCCTGACTTGGCCAAAAGAGGCCTGGAAAGGAAGCAGACTCAGAACAATTGGGAAAGGTCTGAAAACCACAGGAGTCTGATGAATAAAGCCAAGAGGCTGCCCAGTGATGCAATTCATGGTAGACAAAAAAAGAAAGAAAAAGAAAATAAGAAAAAAGAACCCTCCAATCCTACCCAGGAGCATTCATCATTCAGCGTGACCTTCCAGGAATCTGCTGACAGACACAAAGTGTTCTGTGTGACTTTCTGCCCGGGTCCTGGAATGACTGGGGCTGGCAGAGAAGGGGAGGAAGACAGGAAAGGGGGCTGGAACGCCGGGGGGGTTGCGGGGGCTGCCTCAGTCCGGCACAGCGTTGTCGGGCGCCATCTGCTGGTGGTGTGGGGAACCACACCCACCTCCCTCCCTAAACAAAATAAAACCGTGTTTTTCAGAGAAGGTATCTGAACCGGAGAGGAACAAAAAACATATTTCCGCCTATGATGAGCCAGAGGCTTCCACATACCTTTCATCTCCTTTGAGTGCTACATTCCTGTCTGGTGAGAATTGCCATGCTAGTTTTAGAAGATGGCAAACTGAGGTTCAGGGAGACGATTGATTTCCCCGAGGGCTAGAACTGACCAATCTCTTCTCAAGGAAAAATCGTTTCTCGTTCTGAACCCGTGAGAGCTGGAGGGTAAATGCTGGCTGAGTGAATGACTGCATAAGGCCTGAGTAACTTGTCTTTTTGTAATTTGTCTGTAAGAACCCGACAGAACAGGAGGACGTAAATACAAAGCTCAGAATGGCGGCTGCCTCCATAGACGGCACTCGGGAAGCGCCCAGGGCATTTCCTGCCCCCCTTACCATCCTCCAGGATCACAGACTCCAAGCCTGGGATGGGTTGTGTGATTGCTGACCTCCGCCTGGCACTGGGCTGTCCTGCAGAGGCCACATAAGGAAGAATTGGGGACATTGAGCTGCACACAGGTGTCAGATTGCAGAGACTCAAAGACGTCCGAGGGGACAGGCAGCAGGCCACCGCGGAGGGTTCTGAAAGCCATTTGCTATCGGGACAGTCTTGCTCCAGACACTCCTTGTTTTCCTGTCCAGACTGGGACCCTCCTTGCTCCCAAATGTCTAGTGATATTCAAGTACATCAAGTCTGTTCACGCTGGGCCCTACCTACCCCTCCATCCGTCTCCTCGTAACCAACCTTACACACGCACTTCTTCCACACAAACACACAAACGCATCCTTACACCCCTACACAGGCAAAAACCGCACCGGTCATGGACTCCTGCACAGTAAACCTCAACACCCCCGAACACACTGGGATCCGTCCCATCTTTGAATCTTTATAATACTTGTATTCCTCTTTTTTAGTCTCTCTGCCTGGGATGACTGTCCTCCTCAGGCAAACTCCTATTCAACCGTCAAGACCCATCTCCAATATCACCCCCTTGTGAAGCCTCCCCATTCACTATTTAGTCATCCCTTCCTCTGAATACCCAGAGATTTTGTTTTTCGTATTTGACTACAACACATAAAGGATCATCTTCATCTGTGCCTGCCCTCAATGAAAGTAGATACTCGGTAAGTGTTCACTGAATGAATAAATGAATGAACGGGTACACACTTCTTATAAACCCCCTAAGAAAGAGAAGTGGGTCAAAGCTGGCCTGAAAGGGAAGCTGCATGCTGTCAGCCATGACAATCCCAGATTTGGGCACAAGCCACTCTCAAATTTTTGGTCTGGCCTGGAGCCCCTCAACAGCTATGGCTGGATTTATCGGAGGTGAAGGTGAAGGTGAAGATGAAGGCCCCTAACTTTTGGAGGAACAGTGCACAGCTAGTCATGGTCAGCCTCACAGCACAGCTCCTGGTCTCGCTGGGCACTCAGTTCTTGGGCTCAGGCTCCGATCTCTTGATATGTGCCTGAGAAAGGTAACTTTCAGGGTGCCTACACTAGGAACACGACACCATAACTGTTTCCTAAATGAACGGTTGAAACATGAGAGGATAAACAATGACCAAAACCAACGGTGAACCCACTGATCTGAGATATTCATCCCTAACCTAAGATCCGAAGCCCTAGACTGCAATGATCCCCCGGGAAAAGAGAAGGACATCACCATTCAGTAGCACCTACTGTGTCCTAGCTGCTTGACCTGAGCAAAGTGGCTTCAAGGTAGATGTCGCCATGTTTTTCTGGAGGACGGAGGCTCAGAGGCACAGAGAAACTTCCCCAGGGGTGCCCAGCATGTCAGCGGAGCAGCAGGTCTCAATCTCAAGAGGCTGACTTCCGTCCCCCCCCCCATCCCACTGCACAAGGTGGCCTCCTACTGCATACAGGGGGCCGGAGACCAGGTAACTAAGACAGCTGGAGGTTTTTGGTTCTTGTCCTCTAAATGACCCCCTTGCAAATCTTTGTCCCACTCAGGGATGAAATCAACTCTACAAGGGGTTTAAGAGACACCTCCATCTGCTGGGAGGAACACTGCAGGCAGGAAGGCAGCCGCTGAGGCTCTGGTCTTCGCTCAGCGAGCACGTGCACCACAAGCCCATCGTGGGCCGGGTGTGGACCGGCCAATGGATGCTGGGCTTACAGACAGGGGTCCGTGGCCATCTCCTCCACGGCACACCATGGATCAACCAAGCTGCCCACACCCTGTCCGGGAAGCCGGTTCCCGAATTTTGGGTTGCAAATCGGTGTGCCACCACTTTTTACTTAAGCTTGGCAAAGGCAGGGAGGTGAGATCAAATTTTGCAGGAAGTGAGACGAAGCTTCAGGCTAGCAACTCTTGTTCAGCCTTTCTGTATTGTCACGGAGCACGACAGAAATGCTCGGCGTATAAGCCAAAAACGGCCTCGTTTTTGGAAGGCAGAGGCAAGGGAAAACGCTGAGATCCGACTCTTCTGGCGAGAACAAAGGCTGTGTCAAAATGGCAAGACTCTCCCTCGAGGAGAGCACAGTTCCCAGGAGGGCAGAGAACCTGCAGCATCATCTCTCATCTTATTCATTCATTAACGAAAACATTGTGTGATTCCCAGGTTCTGGGCACCGGCCCAGGCCCCAGTGAGGCAGTGGGAACAAGATGGACAAAATCGCCTGTCTACAGGCAGCTTACCTACCAGTGGAAGGAGATAGAGCCAAAAGTGGTGAGTGACCTAAGATGATGTGCGCTACAGAAAAGACACAACGAAGTGGACAAGGGGAATGAGATGTGCAGACAAATGTTGTGTGAGGCTCTGACAACATCAGGGTGAATAATGTCCTTCCTGTCCCCTAAGGAGGTACCAAGAAAGGACAGATAAAGGCAGGCTTCCCAGAGGGGGTGGCCCTGACACTTGGCAAACAGTCAAAGGCCCCGGGGCACCCAACCAGGCAGCTGTCCTTGGAGGTGCTGGCCAGCCAGATGTCTTCGTCAGCTTGGTTGCTGTAACAAAATTCCACAGATGGGGACTTAACCAACAGAAAGCTCTTTTCTCACAGTTCTGGAGGCTGGATGTTCAACATGACGATGTCGGCAGGTTTGGTTTGTTTGATTTATGGATGGCCACTTTCTCCCTCTGTCCTACAAGGTCTGTTCTCTGTGCACATGCGACCCGGGTGTCTCTGCATGTGAAAATCTCCTATTCTTATAAAGATATCAGCCATATTGGATTAGCGTCCCCACTGAAGACTTCATTTGAACTAAATCCCTTCTTTAAAGGCCCCATCTCCAAATACAGTCACGTTCTGAGGCACCAGGCATTATAACTTCAACCTATGAATTCAGGGAGAACCCAATTCAGCCCATAGCCCTAGCTCATCAAGAACTGCTTTTCCCATCATGGACTTGCTCTCTGAATGGAGGTATGTTGAGTCCAGCATGGGCACACTGGTCCCATCTCCTCCCATGGGGACCCCAGACTGGCTCCTCCCAGGGCTACAGACAGGGCGCACAACCAATGCACCTGCCGACTCCATGCACTTGGCCCAAAGGGGGGTTCGGGAAGATCGCCAACCATCTGTTTGCACCACCCCTTCCTCCACCGCAAGCCTCTGGACCAGAAAGGGTAGACTTTCTGCTTCCTCTTCTGCTCTGGAAGAAATGTCTTCTAGAGCACATCCTCCGAGTTGCCCAGAGCTCCAGGCTTCCTCCTGTACCCAGGAAGGCCTGCCCAGGTCTCTACTGTGGGACCTTGGGTCTCCGTTGACCACTGAGGCTGCCTTAGATCTGGAGGTCACCAAGGTTGAAAATACAGTGGCTTCATGTTATGAAACTATGATTCCCACTATCACAATAATTGCTAGTATCTAGTGATCACTTCTATGCACCAGGTAGAGTGAAAATAGCATTCCCTTATCTTTTTTAAACTTCAAAGTAACCTTCATGAACCTGGATTTATGGATGAGGAGAGGGGAATGACTTGCCTGAGATGACACATCCCATAAGTGACAAGCGGTGGTGACTCTGGCACTCACAGGCCCCAACAGCACGGTGAGACTTCACGGCATGAGCTGCCAGATCTACAGCCAGATCACCTGACCTGATTGCACCCCTTCCTCTCTGACATCTCACATTCCTGGACGTCTCAGGCTCCCAGGCCAGCACCATTCCTGTCCCCCTTCTCTGGGCGAGTGCTTTAGGCTGACGGGACACACGTCTTCCCTCCCTCCAGCCTGCATCGTCCCAGGCACACCTTCCAGTCTCCCAACCATTCACCTCTGCTGTTGCCCCAGGGGACGACCCCTCACTACCCACAGTGCTGGTGTCCGTCCTCACTGGGGACCATCTTTGCCCCCATCAACCTCAACCATTCAGCCACGAGTGCCTTCCGGGCCATGTACCTGACAAGGACCACACCCCCCTGGGAACTCTCAGCTTCCATGACCCCTAACTGTCCTCTCACTTCCAAACCAGCTGTTTTAGCATCCCCAGTGGAGCACACTTCTTGCAGTGATAAGGTTGCCAATCCTGTGATCCCCCACCCCTATCCCCCTAGGCCATCTCCTCTTCCTTGTCCTTCTACCTCTCCTCACTCAGCTTTGGTTCTGTGGTCCTACTTGTAGTCAGTCCATGGCCCACCCACCCATCAGCCCTCCATTGCTCTGTCCTGGATGGACCCCCAAAGGCTGTTAAATACAACCATTCACCTCCTGGAGGCCTCCACCCAAGTTCCTGAATGTTACTGAAGAAAGTCCATGCAACCAATCCCCACTGTTGGTTCCAAGTTCATGACCACAAATCTCAAACGTGTTCTCACCGCTGCCTGGCTGTCTCCTTCCCCTCTCTGAGACACAGTGTAACTCCTTCTCTCCTCCCCTCCAATTTCCCAGCAGGGGAAGCCACCAGAAAGAAATCCTTTCATTGGCCCACTTCTCCCTCCATTCAGAGGAAAAGGGCCTCACTTGTCCCCAAGGCAGATCTTTCATCTGTGTACTGAAAAATGGTGCCCTTCATCTTCTCAAGGACTTCGCTTCTCCACAACCTCCTCTCTCCTCCCCATCACGCTCTTCCTTTCTCTGGGGTCACTGCCCCCAGATCACACGAGTCCACAGACCTCCATCCTGTCTTCAGCAACGGGGAGAGCGGGCACCTGGATACAGGGCATATGGTCCTTACCTGTTTCATGCTTTCAACTTTTCTTCAACTTTGAATTTGTGAAAATAAAAGCTAGAAATAACGAACAATGAAAAAATGTCAAGAAATGTGTTGAGAGTTTCAGAGTGGATCCCCTTTGACATTTGTGAGAGACTCCAGTAAAGATTTAAATTATTTTACTAAAAAAAAAAAAAAAAAAAAAAACCAACCCTTCCCTTGACCACACCCCACTCATCCATTCTTCTTGCCAACTGACCTCGTCAAAGGATCATCATGTTCATTGGTTCCACTGCCCCACTTCTGTTCCCCTGGAAATGCTTTTGTTGGGATTCTAAAGACTCCCATGGTACCAAGCCCAGGGGACCCACACATCCAACCACCACTGGGTATCTTAAATCTAACATGTCTAAAACCATGTTCCATGGGCTTTGCTCTTAGTCTTCTTTTCAGCTTACCTGCCTCCATCATCTGGTTGAACCTCAAACACAAGAGACACCCTTGATTTCTCCCTGTCCTTTAAGACTCACATCTAAATAGTCAAAAAGTACCCCCTGGATCTACCTCTAAAATATTTCCTAAGTCCATCTATTGCCCCCACTTGGAGCTAGCTGCCATCTGGCCAGCTCTGCCATCTTGCTGATCCCTTCATCCCCTGCTGCCTCCTTGTTACTTATTCTTCCCACACCATCTCCACCTCCCCAAAATACCTCAGTGACGGCCCCGTCCCACCTCCTCACTACAGCTGAGGAAGGCTCCGAGTAATCTGCCACCGGCCTTCTTGTCCCACCTCCTGTCACATGACTTCCCTCTCCCGCTGTCACACTGGCCATCCTTCACTCCTCTGCACGCAGCTGGCTTTTCCAGCCCCAGGTCTCTGCACCTGCCATTCCTTCTGTCTGGAAAGCCCTTTCTCCAGCTCTTCTCAAGGATGAATCTTTCTCATCTTCAGTGCTTCCCTTAAATGCAGACCTTACCTGACCGCTTGGCTGAAGCAAGCCACCTCCCCCTGCCAGCCCGGGAAATAACCCCGCCTCACCACCAAATAGCTTCCTTCACAGCCTCCTCTCGCTCATGTTATGACTGTCTAGACTTCCAAGTATGGTGGCAATACCAAGTGGCAGGGACTTGGATCCTAGAACTCCTGTGGTGTGAATGGATGAAGCAGCCACAGGTAGGCAGAGGCATCGTGAGGAGGCATGAATGGAAGCAACAGGACCTAAATGCTCACATAGCACCATCCTGGGCAAATACACATTCTCAATGCTTGGAATGTTCCAGCCTCACAAGGCTCAGACCGCTCAGAGCAGGTGTCTCAGGAAGGCATCAGTTCTGGCTGGAGCTCTCTTAGACACTCCAGAAGGACACCTCCAGCCACCGCCTGGTACGCACCTCCCCCTCAGCATTAGGGAAGACCCACCGACCAAAGACCTCTATCTCCATACAGTCCCTGCTTCTTGCCCTGAACAAACAGGACCAAAGTTTTCATTGTTCAGTTTTGCTTTTCTCCCTGAATCTCTCAGTTGCTCCCTCTCACCTGCAGGCCCTCGGATCCAGCCCCAGTTGCCATTCAGGCCTCACGCTCTATCTCCAGCTCACAGCGGCAAGGATGCCCTGTGAGCCCACATTAGGGCTTTGCTTACACCTGTCCCCCAACCCGAATTGCTTGCTTCGCTTCTCCCTGCCTGTCTAGAATTAAGCACTTTTTCTCACAAGGTGGCACTGCACCTTTAAATTTATATTTCCCCTGTGGGCCTCTTACATCAAGCCTCTTAGATCAATAGATAACAGTTTACCCCCCTAGATGGTTGTAAGATCCTAACACTAAAGCTAATGTGTGTTAATAGCATACGATCTGCCATGTGTCACCACATATAAAGGTCATGACCAGGACAGGACAGCCTAAGACAGATGCTACAGGGAGAACACACAGAATGCAGTGGGAAGAGGTATGGGGGTGGGGGGCGGGGAGACAATGGATTCAGAGTCAGGCCGACCAGAGTTCAAGTACCACCTCTGACACTTGACAAGGCAGGCTCAGACCAGACTCGTCTTCACCTCTAAGCAAGATCATGAGCCCGTGTTGTGGTTTCATGTGACAATGATGTGAGACCATGTATGTGAGTTACTTGGCACTGAATCAGTCATTGTTCACCCCTCCTCACCTCCCCTTCCTGCCTCCCCAGGACTCTGCAGAGAGCTGGCCCAGCTCCCTTCTCTCCCTAGAGTAACATATCTCCTTGCCCTTCCTCTGAAGACATCTCGAAAAGCCCGCACACTTGTTCCAGAAGAGAAACCCAGTGTGGCCTCTCTGTCTCCATCTCCTGCTCTTGGCTCTGGTCTGAAGCACTCGGGCTTCTGATGGGTGCATGCTGGAAAGGTGCGGTCCCAGCCTGCCTTGGCCTATGTGCACCATCTGCCTGTTATTCTGAGGGAATAAGGCGTCTCCCTGCTCCAGCTCTGTCCCTCACCTTCCCCTGAGGCTGAAGGGCACACGAGACTTCAAATCTCAGACGCCAGGCTCGGGCTCCCGCTCTGCCACACAAGGTTGTGTGAGCCTAGCCTTGTCTCATCAGCAGAATGTGTCCTCACAGGGTAGTATTAATCCACTTGCCAGCCATGGATGAATGCTCAAGGCTCATGTGGGAATGTGCTTTGTCACCCGCACTCACTGTTGTCATCCTGCCATCAAGAATGGCATTCTCTCCACTATTCATGTACCCATGGAAATAAGGGTACCTGGCCCAAAATACAGTCCTTTTCCTATTATACCCCATGATCATCTATCTGCTGGGGTGTCTCTGCCACTTAACTGAGGGCTTCTTGCAGTCTTCTCTCTGTCTTCCACTGTAGAGGCACAGTCCTTGCCACAGCAGAGGTGCTCAGGACACCTTTGTTGTTGGTCAATGACTCACGGAATGGATGACTGGGATGGAACTAAGTCTCTCCCCACAACATCTCTGGGCCCATCTCTTCATGCAAGATGGAGACCAGAATACCTCATGAGCCCAATGTGGTGAAAGTTCTCTCCCTCAGCTTCTATTACACTTTCTGGAATTCTCCCTGGTGAGAGACTCCTTTCTCCTGCCCAAGTGCCAGGGGTCCTCCTGCCCCGAGAGGTGCCTCTAGCCAAAGCAAAGCCTACATGATAAACTATAGACTCCTCCCACTGCCTTGTAATAACATCAGCGCCTCCCCGAGCATCTCGTGCCATTTCCCTCGTGGCTCAGCCACTAGGGACTAGCTACACTCTGAGAGAAGGCTGATCACTTGGGATCAGAGACTGAGGTAAGTAAATCCTAAAAATTGCTGATGATAACAATTCAGACACAATCCCTGACAGGGAGCCGGGCTCTTCCATACCCCAGAGGAAAACGGCTGGAGAACAGGCTGTGATGGTGTCCCCCCAACAGCCTCGCTACTTTCTATGCCCCTGATCCTCAGTTTCCTCATACCTAAAAAAGGGTGCCAACAATACCTATGGGAGGCATTACTGTGAGAATAAGAAGAGATAAATACATGGACAGAGTAGATGGAAAGAGTAGATAGAGTATGTAGAACACAATAATTATAAACAGGAACCCATCATATAATGAGCATATTATTGGCTTCACAGTAAGTCCTCAGCAAGGGAAACTAAACTTAGGATCTTGACTCTAGCTCTTATATCTTGTGTGACTTTGGCCAGGATATTTATTTTGCAGACCCTAGATTTTTCATCTAGAAATTGGAAACAACTCCTACCTAGCAATCCTGCAGTGATCATAATGCAGGGTCACGGACATGAATCCATCGAGCCTGCCATGTGAAAATTTAATTTCCTTCTCCTGGTCTTCCATCAGATAGGAGCTTCGGAGAGCAGGAGTCTGATATCACATGCCCCTGCCTACGGCTCCAGGCAGCTACGGAGCTGCCCCAAATTAATTCTGGGATTCCAGTTGAGCCTCAAAGCAATTTTTTAAAATGACCCAATGAAGCTCGAGTTGCCATCAGCTGATGTCATCACACCTACTATGCGCAAAGCCCTGGATCGCCGCTTCCTGCCTCAGTCCCAGGCCAGCGCCAGAAAGCAGACCTGTCGTGGTGAACTGCAAACCTGTCAACAGGATGGGGGAAGGCATCCCGCGGAAACAGATCGGCCCTTCTCGGGGCTGCGGGCACCCTTCCAGGGAGCGCTGGGCTCACAGCTGCAGCTGGAGACCCTCCAGGCCGGTGCACACTCGCCCGATTGTGTCAGGAACCGGCGGAGAAACAGTATCTGCTCTGAGATGCACAAAGCTGCTGTCAGCCTCCCTCTCCAGGTGCTGGCCACAGGAATCCTGGCAGGAGCCTCTCGGGGACAGCCAAGAACTGTTCTGGACGCACCACTGCTGGGCATCGAGGCCTTCCCACGGGTCCCCTGTCAGCCTTCGCTTCAATAAATGAGCAAATGGAATCCAAGTAACTGTGATCATAGGTGATGTCTCAAAAGGAACGTGTAATAGCGACCTATTTGAGTTCCATTTTCTGTGTGTGAGCCCGTGTTCCATCCATCACCATCCTGGTGTCATCAGTAACAGGTGCCATCTGTCCTCTTCAGAGACCCTTGTAGACCAGTAGAGCCAGAAGGCATGTACCTTCTTTTTGGTTATTTATTTTTAGAGGGAGAGAGCACGCAAGCAGGGGCGAGGAGTAGTGAGAGAGAGAGCAAATCCTAAGCAGACACCACCCACACGAGCATGAGGCAAAGCTCAAACCCATGAGATCATGACCTGAGTTGGATGCTTAATCGACAGAACCACCCCAGTGTCCCCAGAAGGCACTTACTTACAGGGGTCCGGTACTGCTCCAATGGTCATGAACATTAACTCATTTAACCTGCATGAAACCTGGGCACCATCCCCATTTTAAAGGTGAAGGAGCTGAGGCACAAGGAAGTTCAGTCTTTTGCCCAAGGACCCAGTTAAGGAGCACAAGCTGTCTGACCCCTGAGTGCTTCCACACGCCGGGTCGCCCTCCCAGGATTCCAGTCATCCCTGCACATGTCACGTGAAACCATTCGGGTTTACTTGCTGATCCGTCTCTTCAACCAGCTATGACCTGTTCTTTACGTGGTCATCGCTGTGCATTTGCTTGGCGTGCACCCAGGGGGACGAGCCTTTAGCAAATGTTGAATGGACAGATACCTGAAGAGATTTCTTGGGAACAAATCCATGCATCACTTTGGAAAAAAAAGAAAAACACACACTGGAAAGAAACAATATTCAGTCAATATTAAATCTTTCTACTATTGACTGAATACATATTCTGTATCTGAAACTTTATGTATATTATCCTATTTTAATATGCAAGACAGCCCAATGAAGGAATATCAGGCCTTATTTTATAGATGGGGAAGCTGGGACTCAGAGAAGTTAAATAACTTGCCCAAAGCTATTATCCAAGGATTCCCTAGGGTCAGGAGAAAATTTTCTAAGTCTATGAAATGGGACAGAATGGATTCTTGGGTATTCCTTCAAGAGCATTCTATCAAAATATCTGTATTTTCTGCACATCTCTGTGCTACTTTACAAACTCTGTATTTGTAGAAAACTGACAATAATGCAAATAATTCTTGTCCACGGAAATGCAAATAAATTTCGGTCCTTGGAGAGATCATTGATTATTGCCCTGTGGACACTGAACTGCCTTGCATCTAACTGTACATTCATTCCAGATGCCTGACTGCCTATATGTGTGTGTTCTCTGAATTCTTCACTGAATCTGTTTTTGCATTTTACTGGTTTCCTCATTAATTAATGAGCTAAATAAAATCCTTGGCATGTATTCATTATATATTTCCACAAGAGTCATAATTTTACCTTATTTCAGTTTTAGCACCAATTAGGATTCAAATCCAAGGCTGTTGGTTCTTTCCAATTAATTACACACACACACACACACACACACACACACACACACATCTCTGTTCTTCATCGTTAACTTCTCTGTCAAAGGCAAACTGAGCTCTGTTAAAACATGAAAGCAATACAAATTTAAATGGGTCTTTTTAAAATTGTAGTTTTCAATAGTGTCTAATCAGGACTGAATCAGTGACGTCTGCCTTGAATAATACGGCAAGCCATCCATCAGTGACAGCCCTGGATTCCTACTATAGCGCATGAATTCCAGTCCTTTTATTTCCAAATATTTTCTGTGCTTGCTTTGCTCCACCAGATCCAAAGGGCATGAGCCGCGTGTTTTCATGTGTTTTCCCCCCCAAACTACACTGTGGCCCAGAGCGCCCTGGAGCCCAGTCAGAGCTCACTACGACAGGTTGGAGTGAACTGCTTTGACCTGAGTTGACCTGAGCTTGGCTTCCTGTGTCTATCCATGAATACTTCTGCCTCCCCACGATGCCGCCTCTCAGAGAACGGTCTTCCAGAGACACTCTACTGAGCCTTTTCTATAAACACAAATGCAGCAGGATGCCTTCACCTTTGAGAAGTTTTGTGGTCATCATTGCAAATCAGCTGCTCCCTAGAAAGTGACATAAGACACCTCTGTCTTCCAGAAAACTCGAGAAATTGTCAGTGTCCGTATCTTATCTGGGAAAATCCCAGGCTTCTTCTGCAAGGTGAGGGGCAGTGTTTCACGGCAGGAAGAATGGCTGCTACAATCAGCAGTCCCAGTGTAACACACACACACACACACACACACACACACACACTAATGAGATAGCATGACTCAGTGGAACAAATTCTGGAGTGAGACAGCTTTCAAATCCTAGCTACACTAATCAATACTTCGAGATTAGACGTTATCATCTGTGCTGGTTAAGTTTATGCATCAGTTTGGGAAGGCTGTGGTGCCCAGATGCTTGGTCAAACACCAGTCCAGGCATTGCTGTGAAGGTATTTTTAGATGGGATTAACATTTAAATCAGTAGACTTTATGGAGTGCCTGGGTGGCTCAGTTGGTTAAGCATCCAACTTAGCGCAGGTCATGATCTTGCACTTCCTGAGTTTGAGCCCCTCATCGGGCTCTGTGCTGACAGCTCAGAGCCTGGAGCCTGCTTCGGATTCTGTGTCTCCCTCTCTCTCTGCCCCTCCCCCACTTGTGCTCTGTCTCTCTCTCTCTCAAAAATGAATAAATATTTTTAAAAATATATATATCAATAGACTTTGAGTAAAGCAGATGCCCCTCCATCACATGAGAGGTGTTTATCCAATCAATTGATGACGTGAAGAGAAAAGCCCCCGAGGTCCCCTGAGGAAGAAGGGCTTCCACCTGCGGACTCTCTTGGAACAAAAGCTTCAACATCGACTCTCCCCGGGTCTTCAGCCGGCCACGCTGGCTGCAAATTTCAGACGTGTAGTCCCCACAACTGTGGAAGCCAATTCCTTTGTCTCTCCTCCAACTCCAGTAGAAAAAATTATCAAATGATGATCCAAGGGGTGGACTGTGCAGAACTGGGCTTTCCGGAATGCTGCGGAAGAAGAAATTTACTTTCCCAGCCCCAGAAAGAGCCAGCTGTACCTGGCTAGTGTCCTGCAGAGAAATGAAAAGCCAAGGAAACAATAATGTACCTCCCGCCCTCGGCTCTGTGTGACCACCTCACTTCCAGTAAGTGTCTGCATCATTGGCTGAATAAATAGAAAACTCAGTACAACCATAGAATGGATATGAGGGGGTGTCAGATCTACAACTCACCTGAAATGTTGCACAACCAAAAATATTAAGGTTCATTTATGGCAATTTGACGTCTTTTGGGGACATTTTACCAACTCCAGAAAGGTTGGTTTTTGGGTATGCTGTTGGAAGGCATTTGAATGTTCCATGGTGCCCGTAGGTCCTCAGGTGATGCCACATTGTGATCAAATGCAGACCAGAACCTATAGAGTGGCCACTGTCACCGGACACGGGATGTGTTCACCAGACCTGAGTCAGCTGTGTGAGTGTGTCTATGCGTGTGGCTGTCCTCCTGAGGGGACCTCACTCCCCAAGCCATGAAGCCACTCCCTCAACTTCTACCACTGCACCCAATGTATCACCAGAGGTTTTGAAATGGGAAAGAATAGGATATTAATTAGGTTAACTCAAGGGCCACATTTCCCTTCTGAATTCACCCCCACTCTAGCCCATGTTGTAAATAAGTTGGTCCATTTTGTCTAATACAGTCCTGGAGAGTATAAGCCAAAATACACACACACACACACACACACACACACACACACACACACACGTAACAGCTCTCCAACTGGTCTTAATTGTTAATTTGCTTATAGTTAACTATATTAGAATTAAATTTTTTTAATTTAAAATTAAAAAAAAAAAACAAAATTTTTCATTCTGTTCAGTGTTCCAGGGAGAGGTTCCTGATGGAATGGACTTCCAATGGCTTTGTCCTGAAGCTGTCGCTTACCAAACTCCTTCCGGTGGAAGGGATGCGATTCATTTCACACCTGCAAAGGGACAGAAATCCAATGCCCATCTCTCATATGTCCCATTTTCCCAAAGATCCACTAAGAACCACAGGATTATCTTCCTGCCAGCCCCACACTCACAGAAGTTACAAACCTAGCAAATTCCAAGCCCTAGAGAATCCCCGTCGAGGTCAGAGCTCAGCCAAACACCAGAACAGACACTGTCTGAATAACTGGGAGAAGGAAAATAAATGGGAAATATACGAAAAGGTTACGTATCCTTGGTTTCGGCCTCACCAGAACACCAGCGCATCTAGCCTGTTGTTTGACATGTTTTATTTTTTCTATAAACACAAATGCAGCGGGACACCTTCACCTCTGAGGCGTTTTGTGGTGATAGTTGCAAATTGACTGCTCCCTCGAAAGTGACATTAGAGACACCTCTGTCTTCCTGAAAACGCGAGAAATCTGCAGTATCCTGTATCTTGTTAGAGGCTCTCTTCTGCCTCTTAAAACCTCTTGGTCTTTGTTTCCCCAGATGTTTCTGGCGCCCTGACGCTGAACCAAGTATCGGATCTGTCTCCCCTCCCTCCTGCTAACGGCATGCCACATTTATTTTTAGCTTCGTGTTTCCTGATAATTCCATTTTGGTTTTTTTTCTTTTCCCTCTGCATTACCCAAGAAGATGGACTATCCCTCAGAAAGTAACTCCTTCCCCTGGGTCGCAAAGGTCTTTATCTTTTTATAGATAAAACCCACCATTATGCTGCTGTGGTTGAACCCACAGTCTGGGGCTTTCAACTCTACAACCATCAAGAGTTTATGAGGCAAGCACTTCCGAGCCAAGCCGACCCCCCTGCAGGGTGGAGATTCAGAGCCTCAAATTTATTTGGTCTGGGGTGGGACTCAGGCATCAGTGAGGTTTTTTTTTTAATGTTTACTTATTTTAGAGACAGAGCGTGAGCAAAGGAGGGCCAGAGAGAGGGAGAGACACAGAATCTGAAGCAGGCTTCAGGCTCTGAGCTGTCAGCACAGAGCCCGACACGGGGCTCGAACCCACAAACTCCAAGATTATGACCTGAGCTGAATTTGGATGTTTTACCAACTGGGCCACCCAGGCACCCCTGGGCATCCGTGAATTTTTTTAAAAACCCCTTCATATTAATTCTAATATACCACCAAGGTTAAGAATCCCTGCTAGGGAGATCTGGAAGGTTCTCTGCTCCTATTTCCCCTTACAAGCATCAGCTACAGCAATTTTCCAATGGAAGCACACAGCTGCTGCCTCTCCTCATGACCAGTAAGGCTCGAGGCCCACAGAGAGAGTCTGTTCAACTCTGCCTCTACACCTCTTCGTGTAAAACTCACAAGGTTTATTCTCAACGATTCCTGGCCAAAATGCACCAAAAATGTGCCAATTACCACCCCCACCCATCCATCCCCCAACTATAATATGGGTAAACACGGAGAGTTAGCAGGCATATAGGACTCAGAAGCTGGGAAGGAAATCACAGAAGCAGCTGGAATAAAAGGGAGCAGAAATGGAGAGGGCACATCTGGACCAGAAGCCAACGGAGACCCCCAATTTCTCCTCAGGTGTGAGGAGGCCAAGGCCACTCCAGCGGGCTTGGGCTGGGAAGCTGAGAGGCATGAGATCAGGAAGCAGAGGCCCCGCAGAGGCCTTCAGGGCTGAGCCCCACAGGAGCCTCTAAGAGGCTCCAACACTTGCTCAACCCAGAAACGACACCCGTCCCGGCTCAGGGGGCCTCACTAGGCTGCTCCGCCCTTCCTTTCCTGTGACAAGGCATTACAATGGTGTGGGGGAAGGGCACAAAGCAGCTTTGAGCGAGGAGCCATCTTGGAACTCCCCAGAATGGAACTTCTCTGGCAGGACCTGCGTCTGAATCTCTCTGCTGACCCCCATGTTGGAGACAACGAAGTTATGTCCAAACAGGACACTCTACTGCTGCTTCCTGCCGCCAGGTAGACGTTCCTCAGGCCTCAACCACACAACGTGTCTCCAGCTGACTCTCTAGCTGCCCGGTCTGTGCCCTTGGCTGGTTCTGGGCACCTGGGTCCTGTGATGGCTACTTGGGAGTGGTGCTGGATTCCCCCCGGGGTCCCCTCTGCTCCTGCTCCTTTGAACCATGGCACTGCCCGGGTTTGGGCGCTCGGCCTGGCCCATCTGAGCTGCACCCACGTGACGTCTCCCTGATGGACCGGCACTCGCCCCCACTCACTTCCTGAGTGAGTGTCCTCACTCATCACCCAAGCGCCCCTCCTGCCCTGGCCTGACCCCGAGTCCAGCAGCCACCTCCAGGCAGGCCTCAGTGGCACCCCGGGCCCCACCTCTGACCACCGCCAGCTCATGGCTGCTTCCAGCTCCCCACACAGCACCTCCCCGCCCTTTCCTGCTCCCCAGCGGAAGAGGTGCAGTCCTCGCTCCATCTTCCTTCCAGGCATCCCCTCCCCCGACCCCAGAGAGGGCCTTCCTCTCCCCTGATGACGCCCACCATGTCCCCACCGCCACATGAACTCAACCCTCCCTCCCTGGCCCCCTCCCAGGGCACATGGCGGTGACTGGGCCTGCCTCACCAGAGCCCACAGTTTCTTTAGATGTCCTTCTTCTGCTGGCCACGAGCTCCCCGGATCCTCTGACACCTGGCATCTTACCGGTCATAGAGTAGGTCTTCGGTGTGTTTTTTCCCTCCAAATGCCTTTATTTTTTTTCCAAGTGCTGGCCCTCGGGTACAGGACACTCCTCAGCCACAATGGGGATCACTTCAGACACTCACTCCAGACAGAGCACAGCTTATGAATAACGGGCTTGGCTTGGGGCTCTCAAAACCGGCCACTAGACAGAACAAAAGGGATTGTCCTTGGAGGGATTGACTAGGGCGGAAGGCTTGTCCCTTAGAAAATACTAAAGAGGGGAGAACAGAAGGCAAGATCCCCATCTGTACCTCCAGCTGGTTCATCTCTCCTCCTCCTCTTCCTCCTTCTTCCCCCTCCTCTTTTCCATTGTTCTTTTGTTCCCTTTAAAAGATATTTTTTGATGTTTATTCATTTCGAGTGTTTATTCATTTCGAGAGAGAGACAGAACATAAGCCGGGAAGGGGAAGAGACAGAGAGGGAGACACCGAATCTGAAACAGGCTCCAGACTCTGAGCTGTCAGCACAGAGACTGACACGGGGCTCGAACTCGGGAATGATGAGATCATGACCTGAGCTGAAATCGGACACTTAACCATCTGAGCCACCCAGGTGCCCCTTTTAAATCTATCCTGTCGGCATCCTTATCCTTATATAATTTTCATTCTACTTTTTTCAAACCAAAATAATAGAGTCACATCGTTCTAAAAGTCAACAAGTATCAATAATACACAACAAAATCTAACCCTGCCTGCCCCCCAGCCCCGCCACATGCCCAACCTTCTCCTCTCCTCAGAGACGGCTGTTTATTCTAGCTCTTTGCTTATAGATTTCTTTTTTAAAAAATTAATGTTTATTTATTATTTTTGAGAGAGGGACAGAGTGTGAGTGGGAGAGGGGCAGAGAGAGAAGGAGACAGAATCCGAAACAGGCTCCAGGCTCTGAGCTGTCAGCACAGAGCCCGATGTAGGGCTCGAACTCACACACCGTGAGATCATGACCTGAGCCAAAGTCGGACGCTTAACTGACTGAGCCCCCCAGGTGCCCCCATACAGGTTTCTAAATGACATGACTGTGCTGCTGTATGTTGGTTAATCAAATGTAGATACTACGTACTGACTTCCAGGAGATTTTTATCATCCATGTGCCTCTTTTCCCATCCCCCAAACTCCTAATCACACATTTTTAATTTCTGTAACTTTTGACTTCTGGGGCTGATAATGGCTCCATTGTTTTAATTGCGCATCATCTTTTCAAAGAATTGCTAACCCCTCCACCACTCCCCCAAAATGGTACGAGAGAAGAAACCTTCCCAGAAGCATTTGGCATGTTATCAATGTCAAATGTGTATCTCCTTTTTCCCCTCTTTTTAAAAACAGGGGGAAAAAATACCCCGTACAACTCAGGCTGAAGCACACCAACCCTCACCATCACCAGCCCCCTCCCTGAGGCTGCGTGGCCGCCATGTCCCCCTCCCACGAGAATCTTCCTTCCTCTGCCCCCTCGCCCCGCGGACCGGGTACACAGGCAAGGTGCTATCACCAGAAGCCTCTGAGTCTCCGAGGTTATCGCCATGGAAACACATTTCTCACCCCACAACGTCCATTTCCGTTTGGGGCATCCTAGCTGCCACACAGTGGCTCAGGGACCCAGGTTCCTTTGCTCCGGCAGCTCTGCCCACAGACCTTTGCCTCCAGTTGACTGAGAGAGACAGGAATGTAAAAAGGGCGCATCTACATATTTTTTAACTGCGTTGGCCCAGAGACAATCATCTCCCCATTGCCAAGATGTAGTGTGGCATGACCCCCACCTACATGTGGGCCAGAGGCCGGAAAGCTTAGTCCCTAGGAGGGAGTCGCTTTTCCACGACAGCTCTACAGGCAAGCAGGGCCCTGTAGAAGGCAGCTGGCCACTTCTGCCACACTCCTAAGGCTCAGGGTCCCCAAACTCCCTGTCCCTGCCCCATTTTCACAGGAGGCCCCAAACCAAGTAACATTTCCACCAGAATATCACACACCAACCATTCAGCAAGCACATGACTGTTATCTTCCTTCGCACTGTCACACATCAGAGGCAGACAAAGAGCAGAACACAACTCCTTTAGCCTGTGCCCCGAACACTATTGCATCAGCTCACCCATCAGCTGACAGGTCCGATTGGTAGGTTTCAGGTGCTCTGAGAAATCTTCCAGCTCAGCCGGGAGAGGGTGTTCATTACGAATGTTCCGCCTCCCCACCCGAGCATCATGGGTCCTCGATGGTAATTCCGAGTTGAAAGGCCAAGCTCTGTTCGGCGACGGGAACAGGGTCTGGTTTGCTTTTGTTTCTGGCCAACACAGGAGGTGCTTACCCCCATCTTATGAAGAGTGTTAGCCTTTTTTAAAAGCAAATGCAAATGCACTGTGGCGCACACAGTGGCTCAACCGGAGTGACGCGTGAAAGCTGCCCGAAGCCTCGCTACGGCCTGTTCCCTGCTTTGTCCTCCAGTTACCAGCAGCTTGGCTGGAAGGGACAGTGGAGCCTCTCTTGCGTGGAGAGTCCCCGAGGTTGGCTGGTGTGATGCACACGTCACCTCCGTCATCCCAGCGGCCATCCTGACGACCCCCAGTCTTGGGGGGCAGTGGAATGAAGCCTGATAACACTTGAAATTATGCTGAAAGTGGAGGAGACCTGAGTTCCAGCTCTGCCTCTCACGAGTCAGAGGACCGTCAACCATCGCTCTGAACTTCAGTTTTCTCCACAACAAAATGGAGTGTGTGATGGTAAAAAGTGGTCTGAAACAGCAATGATTAATAGAAGTCAGAGTTGTGCCGGGTCTTCAGGGGCCAAAGCACACACCCCAGTATTTGATGCCATTATCTGCTTCGTGGCAACTTCGTGGGGCCAGCAGGAAAGATGACGATCCCCCGCTTCACAGATGAGAAAAGTGACACCCAGGCAGGACCTGGTGGCCGCGAGGAGAGACGGCAGACAGGAGACCGTCCAGGTGGCCTCAAATCAACCCTTCTGGGAACGTACAAGGTGCCAGGCACTGCACCAGGCGCTTCACAAGGAGATAGAAGAGCTTGTCCTTATATGGGGCTCAGGGTTGACCAAGGATGACCCAGGGCCATTGGACAGTCCCCACTCCCTGGCCTGGCCAGGTCTAGCCCTGCAAGGTTGGGGGATCTGAATGAGGTGCCCTTCCACAGCCCTTCAGAGAGCTACGCGTGGGCCAGTTTGGGAGAGTCTGGGGAAGGTGAGGCCAGGCTCCGGAGCTGCTTGAGACATGCAGTGAGGAGAGGGGGCCAGTCGGTCACTAGAGAGAACGCTCGGTCCTGCGTAAACTGGGATGACTCGCTTCGGGTGCATTAGTGTAAGTATAGCCCACGGGCAGGCCGGTGGAGAGCTCTTTCAGGACTCGCTTCACTGAACATATGAACCAGCATCTCAGCCATTAATACGCAAACTGCCAGGGCGCCTGGGTGGCTCAGTCGGTTAAGCAGCCGACTTTGGCTCAGGTCATGATCTCACGGTTCGTGGGTTCAAGCCCCGCATCGGGCTCTGTGCTGACAGCTCAGAGCCTGGAGCCTGCTCCGGATTCTGTGACTCCCTCTCTCTCGGCCCCTTCCCCACACATGATCTGTTTCTGTCTCAATTTAAATAAATAAATAAATAAATAAATAAATAAATAAATAAATAAGCAGACTGCCTCCAAACAGTCATGCTTTATTCACCTACCTGGAGGAAACTCCCACGGACACGTAGGACATGCTGTTTCGACATGTGCCCTTTTCCTAGCTCATGTCTTCATCCATTGCCCACTGATGGCCCCAAACTACGCCTGTGTCTGGATTTCCATTTTATACATTAGCTGAGGACCGGACTCTGTCATAAGATGATGCGGATCACCACATTGTCCTCTCCCCCTCCTCCATGGCGATGTCAAGGGCACCTCAGGAAGCCCCAGGTCTGGAGCTTTCTCATCGGCTGGGTGTTGCAGGGGTGGGGTGGGGTTACAGCTCAGGAGGGAAAGATGAGACCCAAGGTCCCACTTATCTCAAAGTGTTGGGTGAGATCCCTCCCCCCCACCTTTTCTCCAGGTGCTGAGTGGATCAGAACAGACCTTGGGCATTGGGGTGTGGTGGGAGCTGGGTCCCCAGCTGCAGCTCCTGCAAGAGGAGGGGACTGGAGAAGTGCCAGGCCAGCATGCCCAGTCCCGAGAGAAAGCCCAGGGTCCCCCTAACTCACTCACAGGCTCTCACCTGACCATCTCAACTTGCTCCCAAAGCAATCAAAACCATATTTCCAAGTTTCAAAATAGCCTTGGTGTTCTAGAAGGAGAATCGGCCCCCTCTGAAGGGTGCAGGTGTACATCTAGACCACAGGAGGCTCCGCATTGTTAGAGTGACCACACACGAGCAGGTCCGGAAGCAGTCGCCCCAGGGTCTCTGCTCAGCGCCCCTTTCCCCTCCCCACGAAGGGGCAGCTCTGGTTGGCAGGATCCCTGCGCCTCTGTCCCCATGACCAGAGCGCAGGCCAGCCGTGCTCCCAGGCAGGAAGTAGGCTCTCTCCCTTCCCAAGGTGCTCAGGCCCCTGTGGCTGCTATTACACCAGGTTAGAGACTCCTTGGGAAGCCCCCCACCTCCATGGAGCCAGAAAGCAGGGCCGTTCTCCACGGTTGGGGGTGAAAGAGATACTTAAAAGCCTCAATTTAGCTTCAGGCAACTTCAGAACCTCCTATCACTTTGGACAGTAAAGCTGACCCACGGAGGCTCCTGTGAGTCAGCGCGTGCTCCATCAGTCAGAACCTTGGAGGAGAGTGAGGAGCACCCCACCCCCGGTCCCCAAGTGCGCTGATGCTTTAAGGACACAAAACGATGGCAGCGATGTCCACACGAGCTCTTACGACACTTGAGAGAGAGAAAAACTAGGACCGTGGCATCTGGGCAGTGCAGTTCGCAGCTGAATGAGAGAGTCCAAGTCGGGGACATTTGTCCTGGGAGAGGATTTACTGAAGCCCCGTCCCCCATGCTCGATTCAAGACTCTGTAACAGTCCACTGGCAGCCAGCGTAGACAGAAATATGTGATAAGAGCTTTCCAACTGCTGTCCTTTCTGGAAGTCAATGTCAACGACGATTCGAATGGGGGTCTACCAGGCTCAACAGTCAAAAGAATCACGCTGACCAATAAAATATTAAAAAAAAACACAAACACCTCTATTATAAACCCGAATCCGACATCATTCCACTAGGTTCAATTTTCCATGATATAACATTCACGTTAATCCGAGTTGTGTTACTGCTACGTTTTTAGCTGCACTCCCTTATAAATGCAATTTTGGTGTTGTTACTGCATCGGGCTATGGTTTTATGTCTGTGCCTATTAACATAAACTTTTATGAAAATAACACAGTTTGCTGCAACATGTTGAAGATGACCAGATTATCTGGAGGTGGGGGGGGCGCGGGGAGAAGGACTGCCCGGGGGTCAGTCCACTTAGCACCCCGTCTAATCCCTAAGAAATGCATCTATTCAGATACCATAAACTGAGTTCTGTGCAAAATCAGACGAGGCCGATGTTAGCGTCGTAGACATGACCTCTACCATCATCATCCTCCATGCACTGCGTGAACTCAAGAACACAAACTTTTGTCCAGAACGAAGTCTCTCTCAATAAATCAGAGGCGAACCACCTCACTGAGTCAGCAAGCACTGTTTATTTTTAGGCTATCCCTGAACTATGAATCAAGAAGACAAAGAACAAAAACAAAACTCTCAGGCCGCTCTGGAAGGAAACACACGAAGTTCCCAAAGTGAACGTGTGACTTGCCAGCCACATAAACCACGTCTTCTGGGCTTGGCTCTGTCATCCGTCTCGGAAAAGGATGTTTTTACAATCAGGGCAGAACTATGACTGGCCCTCCTCCATTTACATTTCTTTGTTGCAAAATGAATGTAACGTGTTCAGATTCCAGCGGCGGAGAAAGCGGCAGAAGTGGTGGTTACTTTCCAAAGCGAAACTTAAAACCACAATCTCCGGGGCACAAAAGGCGGAGTGAGTCACAGGAAGAAGCCACTTGCTTGCAAAACTCATTAAGGGCAATGCAGGGCTGAATGGACTTCCTGCACCAGTGAAAAGAGGGTTGGCATCAGGACAGCTCCCACAGTTAGGGGGGAGGAAGGGAGCCATCAGAAATCTGGGCACAGCCCTGGGCTGCTGCTCACCCAGGAGTCCCTTGCCGGCCGCGACCACCCCGCAGAGATGCCGGGGAAGGTGACAGGGGCTGGCAGCTGTGCCTCAGAGGGTTACCGCAACACCCTGTGACTCAGTGGAGCCCTGTATTGGGTTTCCAGGGCTTCTCCCTGCAGGTGGCCCTTTCTGTCACTCGGTCACTCTGGCCAGGCCAGGTTGGTGCAGTACAGAAGCCGCCCCCTGGGAAAGGATCTGGGCCTCAGCTGTGTCCGCTGGAAATGAGCATGCATCAGAATCCCAGGGCCGACTTACCAGCCCCGGATGTGGGACCCAGGCCCCTAGTGTGGTTCGGTGGGTCTAAGGTGGGGCCCGAGAACTGGCATTTCTAACAAGCCTCCGGGCGCCGGAGCTGCAGGCTTTAAGAACCAGAGGTCTTCGTGGTTCTCGGACCTGAACAGCAATCAGCCCCAAACTGCTCCCTCCCACGAGCTGGCTAGTGACGTCTGACTTTGGAACGTGCCGATCGGAGGCACCTGGGTGCCCGAACGTTCCCCGTAGGGCGCCCCTCCCCCTCCCCACGGCCACCAACACACTGGCTGCTCTCCCAGACCTGCACTGGCGGCCAGGCCTTTGTCAAACCACCCGGGACCATGTTTCGAAAGGCTGTGCCTCCAAACCAAACCTGATTGTGCCCCCAGGTGGCCATATGGGGCCTGCTGACTTCGGGTGACCCTTCTATCAAGTCACGTTCAGGTTTCCCGTGGACACCAAGCCTTCCTGCCAGAGCACGGATGCCTCACACCGATGTGGGTTGTAGCAGGAGTGTGAAATGGGGTCTGAAGCAGGACGGAGATGCTAATGGTGTCTCAAGCACTTCTGTTCAGGGCAGGGACGGGATGCCCTCCGCCAGGCCCACGGAGGCAGGGGGTCCTTCCTGCTCCCACTCAGCGCCCCCCTCCCCACCTCTCAGTCTGAACACAAAGTACAGACGCCCAAAGGGAGGAAGAGGAGGCAGTGCTCGGTGACAGGACGCAGCTCTGCTGGAACAGCCGGTTGGAAAGAAGGACGCTCCGGCTCCCACGAGGAAACTCCGATTCCAGTGGTTTTTCATTTTGATGGGGCCTGTTTACCTGTCCTCCAGGACTTCTCCTGTCCCAGGGATGCACCCGGACCTTTTGTAAGAAACGGGCACTTTCCTCCTGCAGAGGGCGGAGGGGCCTGGTCGGGTGTGTCTCTTTCAAAGACCAAGACACAAAGTATTTTAAATCTTCCAGGTGATCACGGCAGAGACCCTGCGAAAAGCCAAGCTGCAGAACTAGTTCCTCCACAGGGTTGTGAGAGCCGGCGCTCCACAGAAGGACAACAGCATAGCCTAGTGGTGTCACTGAGGGAGGAGTGGCCGGGCGGGAGCAGGTGGGGGACCACGGGGCCCAAAGACTCCAGTTCATGCTAATTTTTATTCTACAAGATAAAAGGGCCTCTAAAGTCTGAAATCAGAATTGGAATCAATCGGTGATGTTCAAGTGCACGAGAGGGCTTGTTTTGTTTTTAAGGGACCCAAGCATTAACCCTAAGATGCCCGGATGGCCTGCCTGGCTCTGGCTTCACAAGCAGCTCAGCCTGGGGCCCCGTGTAACCATCTTTTACACTTTTAGGGACCAAGAGTCCTAAATATTTATCCCAAAACACTCAGGGAAATCACACAGGGAAATCAGCAGGATGTCTCCGGCATGCCAACAATGCACAAAACCCTAGAGGAAATACAGTGCGTTTCAAGGGATCTGGGGGAACTAGTCAAGGGCTCGGACTGGTTCATGCAAAATGAAACAAGAAGCAGGGATCCCACAGAGGAGAGTCCAAACTGAGGACGGTGAATGCGGGCAAGGCAAGGGAAGCCATATGGTGCACACATTTATGTTCTGTATATTATAACAGTGTTTTGATATCTCAAAACCCTTTCTGGTGGGGAGAGATTGGCTAGCCACTTTTTTTTTTAACATTTTTTTTTTTTTTGAGAGACAGAGACTGATCATGAACAGGGGAGGCACAGAGAGAGAGGGACTCACAGAATCGGAAGCAGGCTCCAGGTTCTGAGCTGCCAGCACAGAGCCCAACGCAGGGCTCGAACCCACAAACAGCGAGATCATGACCTGAGCTAAAGTCGGACGCTTAACCGACTGAGCCACCCAGGTGCCTCTGGCTAGCCACTTTCTAGAGGTAGCAAGGGGACCAGGTGGAGCAGGCCAGTGACATGTGAACTGACGCATGCAGAGCCCCGCCTCCTCTCACCTGGTGTAAGCACCCAAAAGGCAATACTCTTCTCCCTCACGTCTCCCAGGGCTAGGACCCCACACAACCAGGGTCCACCCCCTACAGCTCAGAGGCCGCTAAAATTATTCAACCCACCCAGTCCTAAGCACGCACCCTGCCCCGCTCCACCCTGCCTTGGGAACTGCAGGGAAGGCTCTGGTCTAGGGTCTCCCCGACTCTGCCACTTTCCCCCAGACCACCCTGCGGCTTCCCCACGTGGCACTTCCCATTTCAAGGACCCGGAGGCAATAACCTTGTTTTCCTGGGCCTCTCCTGGGACTCCTCTTGGGGCTGCACCTGACAGTCTCATTCACGAGCACAGACTAGAATCCGCCTGTGTGGACATCAGTCAGGGGCCAGGCCCTGCATACACAGCATTGAAGCGGGCCCACGCTGTTCCCGTCACTACTGCCAGGGTAGGAGGAGCCCCGGCCCTGGCCCCCTCCCGTCTACCCTCACCCCTCCCTCCCACCCTCCCTCCCAAGGGCACACGGAGGGTCAGGATTGCACCAAAGGCATCAGAAAAGACTGGCTCTTTTATTCAAAATATTGAACAGTTCATCGCCTTAAGGATTCTTTTTTTTTGAGTAGAGAATAAAATATGCTTGATATCACACAAAGTCAGCAATAACTTACCAAAAAACTCTTTAAAATCCGCACGCCTGATTTTCAGAGAAGTCTCTTGTCCACACCATTTATTACATTTTCTAGCTTCGCATCCGGCACAGCACAACGGGGCATGATAGTGATTTGATCATGACCAGTATATACAAATACAGACCAAGTGTTGTAAACAAAATATATTTAATATTTTTTTAATGTTTCATTTATTTTTGAGAAAGAGAACAGCCTGAGCAGGGGAGGGTCAGAGAGAGAGGGAGACACAGAATCTGAAGCAGGCTCCAGGCTCTGAGCTGTCAGCTCACAAACCGTGAGATCATGACCTGGGCTGAAGCCAGACACTCAACCGACCGAGCCACCCAGGAGCCCCAATAAAATATATTTAAAGTGGGGACCTAAGCCTGAAATCGAAAGCAGAGTTCCCTCTGAAGGTGCGGTCACGTCTCCACGTATCATGTATAGAGTTTTCTACACACCAGGCAGATATATGTCCCCGCATCACACAGGACGCTCATCTGATGCTGTCACTGGGGGAGGGGATTCATTCATTTCCACAGGGCAACCCTGCAATGTGTGGTCCGAATGCAGCATTCTAGCCGCGTGACTACAGGGTTGCAGTGTGACGTGTGACTACGGATTAGAGGACTCACACACGCCTGAGGGCAGCCATACACAAATCCCATTTTCCGAAGCCACCTGGCAGGGCAGCTGTGAAGGTTGCAGCCTCTCCCGGGCTCCCACCCTGAACTTGATGCACCTCCGGCCCACGACCTTCTGGAAGGCAGGCTCCGTTCGGGAGCGCGGTGGGGTGGACGTGTAAGGTGCATCAAAATCAGGAATGCAGAGCTGCGGGAGTGACTGCAGCGGGTCGCTCTGATGAAGCGCACACGGGATGACGTGGGACACGCGCCCTCAAGGCCCAAGCCCTCCCAGCGCAAGGGACGACCTCCGTCAGCCTCCACAGGCCCGCGAGTTCACAAGACTTCAAGTTCACCCCGAGACGCCCTCAGGGCGGAATTCACATAGACTTCGAAAGGTCACTAACGAAACAAGCCTAGAGCAGTTAGGACAGAACTATTTTTAATTATTTTTAGCGCCTCTCAAAGAAAATCTGCACCTGCACGGTCACGTTCCTACGCAAACCTGGGATGCACGACACGCACGTCTGTCTGTGCGGCCCGCGAACCGGTACGGGCAGCCCTTGCTAACGGCGCCCATCCATCACGACGGAGGCCACGCCTCTGGATTTTCTTTCACAGAAAGAGTAAAACTGTCTTTCAAAAGCTTGCCTTTTCTGCCTCCGGTGACTCTAAGAATGCGATTTAAACAGGAAAGCACTTCAATCGCTGGAGTAGAAACACTCTTTAAAAAAAAAGAAGACTTCACAAGGTAAAGCAAAATCTTTTACCAAAATAATTCTTTCACTTTTCAAACTGTTCTCTCCACGAGCCAATTTCACAAACAAGTAAAGGAATCGTCTTCTGTCGGCTTAAAGAATGTCACTCAAATCATTACTTCTCCCCTCGCCCTCAATTCGAGTGGGAAGAGGGAAGGAAAACGGAAGCATTACTCAGAAATGCCAAAATTAGGTCAGTGTTGTGAGATATACAGAATAAAGCTCTTTGGATGGATGGTCTGACATCTATTATCTTTTTAATGTAGTAATGACAGTTATGATAGAAAGAATATGGCTAAAATGCTCATGGCAATAGCCCAATCGAAATAAAGTAATAAATAATAGTACCTACAAAGAACATGACTTCTTTAAACTAGTTTCGTAAAACCGCCTAGGGTCATCTGAGAGCTCCCGACAGGACCCGATGAGTCACTTGGCAGGAGCTGGGTTCCATCCGCGTTTACCACCCTGCTGGACACGGGCTGCGGGGGTGGAGCGGATTCGAAGCACCCGCCTCGTACCGTCTCCTGCGGCCTGAACTCCCGGCGCGGCGAAGGTGCAGAGAGCGGGGCAAAGCACATTCTAAGCGAAAAGTCCGCCGCGGATGCATTAAGGCCTAACTCCTCCAGCCTCGGCCCCGGAACTGGGGTGGGGGTGGGGCGGGAGATACACCAGTGACCTGGATCGTCTCCAACCCAAGGAATCACAGAACTCGGCGGCTAACAATCAGACCTGTCGGCAAATACTGCAGGGGAGATGCCCGCGGGCCAAGCCAGCGAGGGGAGGGCGGAGACCCCGCAGGGACCCCCAGCCCCCTTCCCTGCCCTCTGCAAGCGGCAGCACGCACTTGGCAAATGGAGATGCGCCCCTGTTTTACCGAAGTCCTGCGGATCCGGCGTCCCTCAGCCGAGTGGTCAGCGGCGGGGACCGGGGACCCCCCCCCCCCCCCCCCCCCCCCCCCCGCCACTTGTACTTAGTTTTCGGCGGCCATACAGCACGTGAGCCCATAAGCAGCTATGGGAGTGGACGGGGCTGGGCAGCGCTGCCACTGGCTTTAAGCCATGAGACCGAGGCACGCCTTCCCTCTGTCCCTCACCTGATTCCCCGCCTATAAAGTGCACCCTTCACTCAGGAACGCCACCCCCCCGGGGGCTCGGGGATGGGAGAGAAATGTCCTTCGGCTTTCTCTGCTCTGAAGCAAATGACTGCATCAGGCTCCTGGGCTCCTGCTACACAGATCCCAGAACCTATCCTTTAATGAAGGCGCCTGGTCTTCACATGACGTCAACAGGCTACTCAGGACATTTTATGCGGAGGAAGAATGAACATCCTGGTTTTCAAAAGGTGGCAGCGGCTCCCTCCAAAAGGTGAAATTACTGAAAGTGTCTGAGCAGGGGAAGTCCGAAGAATGGCTTCTTTTCAGCAACGGAAAAACGTGGTCAACCACTTCGCAGAGCCGCACATACCTGGAGGGAGAGTGGACAATGTCATGGCCTGAGAGACACCCACCAGGCACCCCGCGCAGACCTGGAAGTCAGGAGAAATCCACCACCCGGGGACACACCGCCTGCGGACTCAGCGGCAGGTGTTCTAGAACAATTCCTCACGAACTAACAGGAAATCAACAAGTACGGCACATAGGCGTCCAGAAGGCCCATCTCTGGAGCATCAAACAGAGGCTGCTTCACTGTACAAGGGAAGGTTAAGGGGACACAGACTTGACCTTCAGCTTTGCCACTGACCAGCCGAGTGACCTTGGGCAAATGGCTCCATCCCTCTAAGCCACAACTTCCCCAACCACAAAGGAAAGAAAAAGAAAACTGCCCCTGTGCTCACAGGAGAATTAAATAACATATGTGACAATAGAATAATGCATATTCAGTGCTTAATGAATTATTCAACATTATTAACGTTAGGAAATAATCAGCCCTCGATAATTACTAGCCTTAGGGGGAAAGCCTCAGCTAGCATGAGGGACCAGAGACCTGGGATCTCCTCCCAACTTATTTGCTGTGTAACTTTAGGCAAGTGTCTTGCCCTATCTGGGCCTCAGACCCTTCATCTTTTCATAAGATGGAGTTGGGGCTAGATCAGTGTTTCTCAACATTCCCTACAATCGTCTCCCACACGATTTGAGTGTTATTCTCCAGAAGATGCCGTGTGTTAGTCTCTGTGACCTAGACTATAAAAAGGAAGTCGCTACGTCGAATATGCATTTTCAGACCTCTGGGCGCCTCCAACCAGAACTCTGACAGGCCCAGACCTCTCCGCGCATCCCCAGAGTCCTCCCCAACAGTCACGGACTGGGCCCCTCTCCAGTTCCAATTTTCTAATAACTAAAATGGGCTTTCGAAACAAACTCCAGAAATTAGCATGTTCCGAGGCAGCAAATAACTGATTCCATAAGGACGCGAGTGTGTATTTAATCAAGGACCCCCGAAGGGCTGACGGGGAACCTCGTGCTTGCACAGAATGGGGAAAATCTCCCCTCATGAGCAGGCACTATGCCTTTCCTGGGACTGGAACAGATTTTTAAAACACCTCCCGGCTTTAAGACCCACTGGAGCCCTGTGGCTGTGGGAGGTGCCCACCCCCACCCCACCCCCATCCACAGCACAGGAGCAGCCCCAGAGCCAGACCGTCAAGTGCTCCGGGGACAGGCACCTACAGAGCAGCAGGGCCCCGCTGGAAGGTGGTTCAGAGATTTCTCAGGGACAGTGTCGCAGGATCCAAGGTTAAGTGCCCCAAGTTCAGGGCCAGAGACAGGAAGGAGAGGCCCTCCCCCACAGGAAGGGCCTCGGACCCGCCCAGCGTGGAATGATGGACGTGGCCCCTCCCGCGCAGCTGTCCACCCTGGGCCAAGAGTCCCCGCGAATGTGATGACCTCACTGGCCTCCGAGGTGAACCCTCAGGGAGGCTGGGACCCCTCCTTCCACGCCCCTTGTGACGGGACCTGTCATGTGCAGCATCTCATCAGTTCAAGTTCTTTCTGATCCTGAAAAGAGATCTCTTAGACCTTCTCCAGACCAGGAAACCCTTCCATGTGGAGGGAGCCATGCCGGGGAACACGGGAGAGAGACACCGGTGGGTGCCGTCGGGCCACTCAGAGCGCAGCGGGCAGAGAGATCAGGGCACGATGGGCAGAGAGGCACTGCACGGCAGGGGGGGGTGGGGGGGACACTGTGGTCCTGCCAGTCAGGAGGCAGCCCCACGTTCTGAGGACGGAGGAGGCTCCTGGCTCCGTCCTCCTCTCTCCCCACCTGTGCTGCAAACTGCCTAGCAACAGACATGACTGGGAGAGTCAGGCACGGGGGGCCATCCTAGGGCTCCCCCCCAACCAGCCTGCAACTGCCCCCGTCTGGGCTCCATTAAGCCTGAGCAGGTAGGAGGGTCCTCTCGGGAGTAAAACTATGCTCTGGGAGGCACCTAAATCCCCCATCGACTAAAACCGCTGGAGCTGTCTGGAGAAGACCAATCCCCCAAACCCCTTCCCCTCCGAGGAGGGTCTTCAGGACCCCCGTGGGGTCACTCGGGCCCCGAGCTCTTTTCTAGGTCTGCACAGATGGTGCAGCTCTGAAACCGGCCAAGCAGGAGGACATCCGTGGGCCCGGTGTCGCCCGGTGGGGGCAAAGCTCCCCAGCACGTGGGCTGGGGAAACACTTCCCACTCTGACGAGCTGGGAACCCAGGGCACCGAAGTCCAGAGAGACCCCGCGGCCAGTCAGGACGCCTCGTTTCCAGTGGGAGCCCCAGTCAGCGCCCTGCCTTGGGGGACGGGGCTCCAGCCACATGGACGAGAATTCTTACAATTCCGGTGAGCCCGTCATCTCAGGCCAGTGTGTGAAAAGACCTAGAGCATCTGGTCTGTACGTGTGGCCTCGCCGGATATTTCGGGCTGGTTACATTTCCAGGTTGCCTGCTAGGCTTCCAAGCCTAACCTGGCAAATCTAAACCACTAGTTTGAAATGCGTTCAGTTCCACTCAGTGGCAGAACTTAACCAGGAAGTCCAGACCGTGGGGATCTGAGTTCATGCAGACTGTCCAAAAGTGAGGTTGCGGACAAAATACGAGGAGTTAACATAGATTTCCTTTGCAGGAACTGAAGATTAAAATCTAGGAAACGGAGGATAAAGAGGCATCCTGCGAACCGTAAAACCTCATTCCAAGGCTGAGACCGACAACGTCACGGCCCAGGAAGCCCGCACGAGGGGCGCGGTACTCACGAGGAGATGTTGGTCTTCGCGTGCTCCTGGACAAGCTCTCCCTTGGGATTGACGGTGAATATTCGGTTCAGAGACACTCCTACTTGCTTATAGGAATACACATCCTGTATTTGGTCAAGGATAAATGAGAGAAAAAAGAAGAGTTCACTGGAAACACGGATACGGGATATTCCAGATCTGATGCAGTGTCATAGAACTCTCATGAACCCGAACCATACTTCCAAGGAGTGTAGAGAAAGAATATGGCTGGATGGGAAGGTGTTAAATCAGATTTCCCCTCTGGGCCTCGGTTCGCTGCCCCCTTGTAAGAACTGAGTTAATGGGTATGCAGCCTGCGCCGTCCCCTGCGATTCTGACACCCCTTAAGGCTATTTATCCTCTGACCTGTTTTCTCCGGCGTGAGTTTCCTAAGGGGAATTCTCTGGCAAATGTGGGTGGGGCATATAAAATCCTTTACCGTATGCAACAGGGCTCTTACAGCCCGCGATGCCAAGTTCACGGCTGTGTGAAGGCTTGGCTTTTTCTACCCTTCTGCTAGAAAGGGGCCAAGCCTATTCGAAGTTCTTGTTTTACTAATTTAGCAAGTAATTGGGAATTTGACGTTTCTAGTCCGACACTTCAGACTTCAGATTGAAATCCACTAGCCAATCGTCAGAGAAACTAGAGGCCATGAAATAACGCACAATCTCCTTACGACTATTTCTGGGAGGTGCCAGTGCCACGGGTCGCCCACACCCCCCTTTCAGATGACCGCTGTCAGAAAAGACCGTGAATTTCAAGGGCTCGATTGCGCCCCTCTCCTACTTACAGCCGGTCGGTTTCCAAAAGCAGCATAAAAGGGTTCTGTGTTTGGAAAAAACAGATTTTTGATGTCTGTCAAACACTGGACTTTAAACTTCTCTGGCTTCTTTTCAATCACTTCTCTGTGAAAACAAACAAACAAATAATGGGTCCCCCTGAGCGAAGAGGCTTCCACAGCACCTATTTTTCAATGTCGAAGATGCCGTGACACCAAGAACACTTTTTGTGTCTTCAGAAGTCAGTGCGGCGGTCCCCGAAAAGCACAAGGGAGAAGGTGAAGAATCTGTTGCTTTCAAGTCTTCCCACAGAGAAAACGCTACGGACAAGTGTGGGCCACCCTCACTAGTGAGACGTCACTGCAAACGTCCCAAATAAGCACGGATGTGTGAACTGCCTACAGCCGTGTGTGGAAGTGTGTTCCAGGGACACAAGAGTAATTCAGTCCCCTAAACCAGTAATGCAGTAAAACACGGTAGTAACAGATTAAAAGACGAGAAAACACACCCCGTCAATAGACACCGACAGGGCATCAGATACAATCTGGTATCTACCCACGATGAAAAACATTAAACCGGGAATGGAGAGTGCTCCAAACCCACGGCAAAGGCCCTGTTAACGGTGAAACACCAGGGGCCCTTATGGCCATTTCGCCTCAACAATGTGCTATGGGTCCTCGTGGGCACGATGATGTAAGGGAAACATACAAGTTATCAGGATTGGGGAGGAGAGAAAAGAACCTATCACTATTCACATACAAACACACACAAAAAAACGACACTAAAAAATAATCTACAGATGAATTATCATTATTAATAAGAAATCGGTAAGATGGCTGGCTGTAAAATGAGCATACAAAAAAAAATTAATGTACAAAACTCTTCCGGGGGAGAGGAGAGGGGCTGAACCGGCCGGCCGATCCGGGGCGGGAGGTGGGCAGCGAGCGCCGTACCTGTGCAGGGCCGAGAAGAGACTGCTTGGGCTCAGCAGCAGGGGCCCCTGAGGCAGCACCGTGCCCCTCTCGTTGACCCAGTGCAAATAGCCCCTCGTCATGTCCGCCATCCCGATGGCCCGTGCAGAGCAGTAGAGAAACTTATATCCGTTTCTGCAAGAGAGACAAAGCGGTCAGGTGTCACAGCATCACCTGATGGAACTGATCCATCTGTGCTTCTCGAAGGAAGGCGTTGCCCAAGCTCCAGCACCCAAGGCCACACCCTACATGACACTATTCTGCACCGAGAAGGAAGCCTGGAGGATTCACTGTCCCTTACCAAGCACTCGTCCCTCACTTGGGCGAATCATCACAGAAACTCCATTCGGTAGGGATTTTCCCTCCGCTTTACTGCTGGGACACTGAGACTCTGTGCAAACTGGCCAGGCTCCCGGCACCCGCGCCGCTCATCCTTGGGTTCCAGCTCCCTGGAAGTGCCCCCTCCCCGCAGGTGCACCCACCACGGAGCCCACCCCCCGACACACACCATCAAATACCCCCCTCAGCTGGATGATTCCTGAAAGCACGGAAATACGTACCCGCCCTCTCTCATCTCATCCTAAACATGGCCACCGCCGCCAACCCCCCTTGGGTGTTCGTCTCCACACCAAACCCCATCTCCCTGCTCCCTGGGCCGTGACGCTCCTTCAAAGAGCCGTGTCTGCACTGACCGCACTTGATCACCTGCGTCAACCCACTCCAAGCGGACTTGACCTCCTGCGTCGCTGACCCCCACCCCCACCCCAGGTCCCAGCAATGCCGCAATTCTCGAACAGACTCCGCGGCAGCACCCAGCACACGTGATGGTCCCTCCCTCTGGAGCACCTCAGTCTCCCCGTTTCTGGGACCTCCCGCCTCCGTCCCTGTCTGCTCCCAGCAGCAACCGGCTCCTGGGCCCCGTTTCCACCCAGGCTGTAGGTGCACGAGCCCTGGGGTCCTCGCTGCCTCCTCCCCAGGGGCCCTGAATGCCACAAAGAAACCGAAGCAGCATACGCTCTCTGTGAGGCTGTGACACAGTACAGATTGTACAGTCTTTGTCTCCGGCTCCCAGCACAGACCCTTGGGCTTTCTGAGTGACCCGCCATCATTATCCAACACAAGCCCCTTCCTCCACACACACCTGAGTTTATGCTGATGAGGTGGCCCACGGTTGCCATGGGAACCAGCCATGCAATCAGAGGGCTGGAACCTCCAGCCCCCAAGCCCCCCCAATACACACAAATTCTGGGGAAGGCAGAGGGACCGGAGATTGAATTCAATCACCAACAGTCAATGATTCAATCAACCATGCCTACAGAGAACCCCTAAGCAATGGCGTTCAGGGCTGGGAGAGGCAGGTGGGTGCATCCACATGCCGGGACACCCCCGCTCGTGGAGATGAGACCCTCCCAGTGCTCTTTGTGCCCCTGCAGACCCAAGTGTTTGCCTGAGTTCTGTGAGCCTTTACAGCGAATTAGTAAGCCCGAGAATGGGTTGTGGGGACCCCTGATCTGGAGCCAAGTTGGGCAGAAGAGGGGGTAAACCAGGGACCACCTATCTAAGTAGGAGCTGTCTTAGGACCGGGCCCCTGCCCTGTGCGGCCGCCCTACCACTGGGCAGCTGTGTCACAAGTGAGCAGGGTCGTTGGGACGCCCAACGGGTGTCTGTAGAGAATTTCAGATTTGCTTCATGCGACAGCCCCACACACTGGACACCAACCGTGTTGGGAATGAAATACAGATCGTAGGACTATTCTCCGATGAAATACAACTTTACTGTTTTAGTAGGACCGCATCTCCCTTTTTTTAACCCTTGAAAGTTTAATGACCAAAATGAGATGTGCTGTTAATATAAAATACACGCCATGTTTCAAAGGCTTAGTACAAAACCAGAAGATATATCCCATTCATAATTTTTATACTGACTTTAAATGGTAAGAGTTTCCATATATTGGACTCCATAAAATACACTCAACATTTTTTAAACGCCATTTATACCTGGCTGTCTTCCAAATGTATACTTCCAGTCCAGAGGCCTGTCTTGAGCGCCAGACCAATCCGTGTAAGCACAGACCACCCCGTTATCGTGACACATGAATTACCCCCCTGTCCCTTTCTGTTCCATCCTAAATATTTCATGCTGGTTCATCTCTAGACGTGCTCATTAATAAATACGTCCTTTAAAACCAAGAAACAGGAAAGTTTTCCCACGAAGCGAATCCAGAAATACCAGCTTGTCTGGAGTACAGGGACACATCTAAAAATCAAGCAACCTTTTTCCTTAAACATCTTCGTATTTCAGCTCTCTAATTAATGCAGTCTTTAAAAAATACCCACTCTTTCTGTATATAGCTCTTCACATCAAAGTCCTAGAAGCGGCCACCTGCAGGGGTTGGAGATGCTAATTTTATTCAAAACCTGATTTTCAAATAAGTGTCATGGTTTGATCAGGCCACTGCCTTGTTCCCACCACGCAAAGGTTCTGCTTCAAAGGCCATTACTAAACTTGGCTGGGAACTCGGTTCCGAGACATCCCCCCCTGGGGTGGGGGGCGCAGAGCCTTCGTCACCATCCCCGGGAAAGCTGCCTGAAACACCAAGTGCTCCCATCAAATGCTCAGGGGGCACCAAGTCACCAGACCTTATCTCAAAGGGAGCCCCTGGGGGCGCGACCCCTCCCTCCTCGCTCAGAGGAGCGGGAAGCACTGCTCCCATCCGCACCTCAGGGGCTCTGGGTGCACACGCGGCCAGCACCTGGGGAGACCTGCCTTGACTTGAGGACTCCCCGGGGGGGAAGGATGCAGCCGGCCTGAGGAGAGAGCGTGCGCGGAGGTACAACCACGCGTGGTCCCACTCACCCTCTCAGATCCCAGGAACCGGCCGGGACTCGGGGAATACCAAAGCCAAAGGGGACGGGCGTCCCAGGGCCCGGCTTCGCACTAACGGTTCCCCATGTGTCTCCGCCTCTGTGTCTCTCTGAAAACACCTGGCCTGGGCAGACATTAAAACAGCTTGGGAAGATTACCTCTGGGGCTATTTGCCAAGGTAAGCGTCTAGGCTGGGGTTTCTCCACCACGGGACGTCTCGGCCTGGATACATCACTGCTGGGGGGCAGGGCAGAGCCCCGACAGTGCCGCCCTGTTGGGACATCGAGCAGCATCCCTGGCCTCCGCCAGCTAGGGGCCTGTGACACGCCCCCAGGCATGGCACTCAGAAATGGGCTCCGGACCCTGGGTCCCTAAGGGCCAAAATCGCCCTCGGTCGAGGCTCTTGTAGGAAATAGGGACCTCTGTAGCCCCGTCTGCAGGCCTAAAAGGAGGATCATCACTTGCTCCCTTAAGGATGGAAGGCTCTAGGCCAAACTCAGACTTGTTCTCAGCCGAGCCTCCAAGCCCCCTGCCCAGAGCCTCCTTTCCGCGCCCACCATGCTCGCCCTGGCCTTGCTCCCACCCCACCTCCTCTCGCCCTGCCTCCCCCCGTGACGAGTGTGTGTCTCTCGAAACCCGGCCCAGCCAACAAGCCTCGGCTCCAGGGATTCCTCGCCCCTCTGATCATAATTATTTCCCCCCTCACTTGTCATCTGAGAAATCTGCATCTCCCTGCATGTCCCCTCCCTGCATCCTTACAGGGTCTCTGTCACCTGCTCCTACAGGATCCCGAGCTCCCTGACGGAGAGGCACCAGCACAGACCCCGTGTGCGGGGGGTTTGCAATCAGAGTTGGCTAAGTGCTGGGGTTCTCGCAGAGGCCGTGCTTGGAAAAGCTCGCCCAGCTGCCCCACACATGCACTTGTGACGGCAGCCCCACGACCTGCGGGCACGGCCTTTCTGGGCTGGCAGTGACCTACAGGACCGCCTGGCTGAATTTTCCCCTTTCAGAGATGAGGAAACTGAGGCTGGGAGTGAGGGACCAGGTCTAAGTGTCCAGGTTGAGCGAAGGGCCGTCACCTTCAGATCCCAGCCGCCCCCCAACTCCCATCAGACCTTCCAACCTTACTGTCAGACAGTACTGCGTGCACTCCCCTAAGAAGACCCGAAGGGGAAGGGAAAACATCGGCTGTGGCAGGAGAAACAGAGACCCTAATGCGTCTGCTAGTGATGCTTTCCGTTCTCAGCACCCTCACTTCATACAACACCCTCTTCCCACCAGACAACTCATCCATCCAGGAAAATACAGGAGCGTTCATTCGCGCTAAATCACACACACAGCGACTTCTGGCTCCGTCAGTATAAAAAAAAATATGGATCAAGAAGGTGGAAAATCAGAGCAATCATTGTCCAGATTTAGCCCCTTAAAGACCCAAGAGGTCAATGATCTAGAGAGTTTAGCGAAGAGTCTTTTACTTGCCGTGTGCACGTTGGACGGACTTGATCGTAGGGGAAGCGTCTCACATCTTCCGTTTCTATTGGCTACGGTTATTTTTAATTCACAACCAACCAGCTATTTTAGACAGAGGCCTCTCTAGGAACAAGGTAACACAGCTCCACAGATAATTTCTCATCACTGACTGTAGTCAACAAAGTAATCACATCTGGCGAAAAAGAAAATTGCCCTCATTTTCTATTGTTTTCAGACAAGTGGCTATCTGCAAGACGGGCGTTTCCATTCGACACTGCAGCGGAGAAAGTTTAAGTCCTACCTAAATTCCAAAGAAGCAGAGTGAGGACAGAGTGATCCGTCCCCACATCCTAAAGTAGAGAGCACCACCTTCCTGGTGAACTTGCCAAACACCTCTCTGACCAGGCCTGCGGGTGATCGCAGGAAGGCATCGAAGGAATGACCCGGACTCATGAGAAGAGGGAGCCTCCCCCCCCCCGCCCTTCCCAGTCCTCTGTCCCTGCACCTGTCCCGCTGCAGCTGGCGGGGACCCTGGAGGAGGCGGCACATGGGGCGCAGCCAGCATCGGGGTTCACGCTGACCAGCAGTCAGCTACGGGAACACTGCACCATGCCTGACCTGTACCAGGACTCCGACAAGCCAGCCCGAGCCTCTGGGGGTCAGGACAGAGCTCAGGAAGCAGGTAAGAGCCGCACGGGGTCGCCAACTCTGCCCAGAAAGGCATCGTGAGGACCATGGCATCTGAGCTGGGCATGGCACACAGGGAAGCATGGAGACAAAACTCAGAGGTACGGGCAGGCCGGGCAGAGGCCACCCTCCGAGCGTAGGTGGATGATTGGAAACCGAAGTACGGGGTGTGGAATGTGGCCTGGATTAGAGCCGGAAGGTCTGGGGAGACACTGGGAAACTGAGGACCCAGCAGAAGGCGGGGAAAGCCGCATGAGGGAGCCCCGCTGGAGGCGCTCCGTGCAGACCCCCGAAGGCCATGGCCAAGCCGTGTGTGTGTGCGGACTGTCCCGGAAGCCTAACAGCCTGGGAGCCACTGAGGACACACATCACACTCAGCAAACAAACAAACGTCAAGCCTGTCGCCTTAGCCTCAGCGAAAACACAGGAAGCATCCCGCACCCCTTTCAGACCGGCACCCGCCCCCTCACTCACCCCAACCCAGTCAGTCAACAGAAGACTGCTCAGGTGCTCTCTGGTAAGCTACCCTACCTGACTTCCCCAAAAGATCTCTTTTCTGGGGGGAGGGGGAAATGTAACTAGGCCTTTTGTTTTTAATGTACAGTAAGGAAAGGAGATTTATGTCCCAAGCCCAAAATGACTGAGGCAGTGAGCTTCTCGGTATCCTGACTCGTGAGAGTCTCTTCCAACTAAAAATAGATGCAATTTTCAGCGTCATGCAAGTCAAGGCAGGTCCTCAGTGGATTCGTCCTTCGAGGCGAGAGGTGAGCCGCGGTGAGGCTGTGGGGAAGCGGGGGCCTGCGCACGCACTGTCCGCAAGGCTGTGGCCTGGGCGTCCGTTTGCGGAGGGGCAATCTGGCTCCGCCGGGCAGATCTGCGAACGTGCTCCCCCTCCTACCAGGAATCCCACTCCTGGGAATCCACTCTCCATCGGCGCCCCCGCGGTGCGTGGGCCGCCCTTATTCCTGGGCTTGTCACACACATGGGCGCCGTGTGTCTGAGTGCTCGTGCATCACTGTTGGCAACAGCGAAAAAACTGGAAACTGCCTCCTACGTTCATCAACAGAAGGTTAGTGAAATCCGGAACGGCTGCCCCAAATTACATGATGTGCGTAGCCATGGAGAGGGAGGCAGACCTCACAGGTAACGAAGCAGAAAGGTATCCCCTTTCCACTAAAAGGTATAACCTGACGACTAAATAACGCTCGCGTGTGCGGGGGCACGCGGAAAGCGTGAATGGATTTTAAGGGCAGCCAAGCCGCTCACGGAGGCCCCACTTCTGGGGAGCGGATTAGCGTGGTGTGAGAGTGTGAGAGCAGAGAGAAAGGAGACACAAGCTTTGTCCTCCCAAATGTCTCTACTTGTTCTGATTTCTCTAAATTTATTTTTTAAAGAACGATGTATTCGTTTTACGACGTTTTGGAGTGAAATCTGAGGAAGTAAGGCCAAACCGATGAGTCCAGGCAGCCAAGAAATCCGAGTTCTCACGCCCAACCGGGGTCTGAGGGTTTGTCCACCCCGCCCCCACTGCAGCATCGGGTCCAGGAGGCCAGAGATGGCGTCCGCCTCGCACCTCCCACGCCTGTCACAGAGCCGAGCATACAACAGGCACTCACTAAATGCTGGATGAATGAATGAATGAGGGGCCGGAAAGTCTACTCCATTCATCTGTGCTCAGAGCACCGGAAGAGCTTTGAGCGCCCACCCCCCACCCACATCGTCACCCACCATGGGCCACAGGGGAGCAGATCAGGCTGGAATCAGGCCCCGTTTTCCAGCCTGACACCCCCTCACTCTGTAATTCCTCGCCTTCCTCTACCATGGAAAGGTGGGGCCTAAGGCACCTTCCAGCTCTAAGAGGCTGGAGTACTGGGGCACCTGGAGGGCTCAGTCAGTTAAGTGTCTGACTCTGATCATGATCAGGCCATGATCTCACGGCTTGTGGGTTCGAGCCCCGTGCTGGGCTCTGTGCTGACAGCTCAGAGCCTGGAGCCTGCCTCAGATTCTGTGTGTCCCTCTCTCTCTGCCCCTCCCCTGCTCATGCTCTCTCTGTCTCTCTCTCAAAAATAAATAAACGTTAAAAAATTTTTTTTCTTAAGAGGCTGGAGAACAGAAAGCGTTGGAGGAAGAGGTTTCACCAATGAGGGAGACCTTAGTCCACAGAAAGATGGAGAAAGTGACAAGCCCGTGTGGGGAGGGACAGACCCCGGCAGCCCTGACCCTGCAGACAGACCAGACCAGACGCAAGGGCCATGGGGCTGAGCAGACCAGAGCCAAAGGGGCTGTACGCGCAGCAGCGGGGGGTGTGGGCAAATCACCTCACCCTCCGAGTTCCTCTCTCAGTGAATGAATGATACCGATTCTTCAGTAACTCCTAGAGGCTAATAATAGTGACGTGCGCCCGACACAGGGCAGCGGGTTAAGATCTCCCTCCTGGGCAACCCAGGCGTGGCCCGGGCGTGTATCAGAGTCCCGTGACGTCCCCTCCCCTGAGGTGACACCGCTCAGCAGGAACTGAATCTTGGTCCCTCCCCTAAAGCTAACACCCTCCTTTTGCCAACAATTTTCGGCCCTCCTATCACTTCCTTTCTCATCCTGTGGTACTGAACTCACCTCGGGAGTCGGGATTAGGACTCACAGTGTACTCAGAATCCTGCACCCGCCCCCACGGACCCCGCCTGCCTGAGCTGCACCCGTTTACAGCCCCCTCACAGCCAGGGCCCAAGCGCTGGGTGCCACGCACACACCAGCAGGGTGCGAGAGACGGGGGGCGAGGGCCCGGCACTTACTGGCTCACTTTATGGTACAGCTTCGCAATGCCCTGGTGGGTCCAGTCCTTCCCGAGGGTGGGCAGAATGTGGCCAAGAGTGTCTGATCTAAACAGAGAAATGAGAAAAAGGAAATAAAAAAGGGCACGACAAACGGGAAAAAAGCCCAGTCCAATCCACTGAACCAGAAATGCCTCGGAAGATGCGCAAACGAGATCCGCGCCTTACTTTCCAGAGAGCAAAGCCCAAAACCAAAGGGACCAGATGAGGACGCCCACGGAGGGACGCGTTAATATACGGAAGGCCCCTCCCCTGATCACACATCAAGTCTGTGACTCACTGGGGCACTGGGGTGGCTCAGTCGGTTGAGCGTCCGACTGCAGCTCAGGTCATGATCTCATGGTTCGTGGGTTCGAGCCCTGCGTCAGGCTCTGTGCCGAGAGCTCGGAGCCTGGAGCCTGTCTTCGCATCCTCTGTGTCCCTCTCTCTCTGCCTCTCCCCTGCTCACGCTCTCTCTCTCTCAAAAATAAATAAAACTTTAAACTTTAAAGTCTGTGACTTGCTAAAGCAAAACCCCTAGGCTGCATCAGAAACTAAACCACATGGGCCCCCCGAGCCCCCCCACCCCCGGTGCCATAGGCCCTGGGGCCCTGCTGCAGCCAGGCCCACCTGGTGATGGTCCCGTCGATGTCGGAAATGATGACTTTGTCGTCCCAGTCCCACAGGTAGATGGTGCCCTCGCAGCGGCACGTGCCCTGGTACTGAGTGGTCACGCTGAAGACCACGTCGTTGGGGCCGTTCTTCAACTTCAAGCTTTTCTGAAAAACGTGAACCACGGGGCCACCTTGAGCCAACGGCCCCGGCTGAGGGATACTTGGCCTCTGTTCCAGGAGACGCGACACTGGGATCATTTTGAAGCTCCCTGCCCTCGGCCACCGTCCGTTCTGCTCTGGAGGAGGACGTGGTGTGGCTCCTGCAGCCCAGGCCCCCAGGCCCGCCTGACGGGCAGCTCACCCACCCTCTGCGGCAGGGGGCGGGGGACAGGCAGGAAGCCTTGTCCTAGTAAGTCCAACTTCAGAACAGGACACACTCACTGCTCCAATGGATAAATACGAAGCGGGGCCAAAGCCAAGCGTGGAAGTGCCTCCGTGGACCACCTCGGACCCCGGGCCGTCACGGCAGACTCAGAGGGACCCTCCAGTGCGCGCCAGCCGGCTGCCAGGCTCCAGGCCCCCCCAGCATCGCTGCCTGACCGGGGGCCACACAGGGATAGGGCGAGCTGCTGGCGTTAAGCGGGGGGAAGGGGCGGGGGGGTGTCTGTGCCTGACTTTTTCCCATGAGGCACCATCACGGCTAAGCCTGCGCCCCCTCAACTCTCAGGATAAAAAGCAAAAGGGGGGAACACGTGCTCTCCGACTGTTCGTGGGAAACAAGGGGCAGGAAGGAAGGGTCTGATGAAAACTGAAGAAGACACTGTGACCATGATGCCCCCTGGCACCTGACGCTCCCCAGACCCCCCGGCGTGTGCTTGATTTCCCCCAGCTTAGGAGACGCACTTGAGGTAACCAACAGCTCTCCAAAGGCGGAAAGAGCCTGGAGGGTTGAGTCTATCAGTCACTGAAACCTGAGGAGAAATGAGCTCCATCAGGCTGCCCTCCTCCAACACTTGAAAACAGGAGCCTCTGGGGCTAAGCCAGGGGAGACACAGGGGAAGCGGTGGGGGGTGGGGGCAGCCGGGACAGGTGCCGACCCTGGGCCGGGGCGTGGGAGGGACCCCAGCTCCCCAGGCCGCTGCGTCTGGGCAGCCACGCCTCGGCCGCTGCGCCCCGAACACCGCCAGGGAACACCACGCACTCACCAGCTGCTCCGACGTGAGCCGCAGGGTCTTCCTGTAGCTGACGCTGGACAACAGGGGGAGGTGGCCCGCGCTGGGTGCTTTGGCAGCAGCGTGCTCCTCGTCGCTGGAGGACGACTCGTGCTTTATTCTGGAACACACCGTGACGTAATCACCAGTGAGGAACTGTGTCTGGGCGGCCATTAAAAATGCCTTAGGCCCAAATCAAGGACAGCGCAGCGGGTCTCCCCCTGGTGCCGGCTCCCGGCGGTCGTTCCCCATGTGCCGTCGCCTTTATCAACGAGTGCTCGCCAGCCCCCATGCATGCACCTGTGGCCGTCCTCACAGGGGCCGCCTCTCCTCCTTCGCTCCCCTATGGACTCGCCATCATCGCTCTAGTTCCCACCCAGACACTCCTCTTCCTGAGGAATGTGGGTAAGCTCGCTCCCGGCCCAGGAGGAGGAGAAGGCTAGGAAACGTTCTCTTCTAGTCCCCAAGGCTGCGGGCCAAGCACGAGAAGTCCAAGTTTCCACACACCCTGACTGAGCAGTTCCGTGTTCCCACCTCTCCGAACACACTTTTTTTTTTTTAATGTTTGTTTATTTTTGAGAGAAAGCAAGAGCACGAGTTGGGGAGGGGCAGAGAGAGAGGGAGACACAGAATCTGGCTCCCTCCAGAGACAGAATCGGGCTCCAGGCTCAGGTGTCAGCACAGAGACCAACATGGGGCTCGAACCTGTGAACCATGAGATGATGACCTGAGCCACAGTCCAACGCTTAACCGACTAAGCCACCCAGGCGCCCTACCAAACACATTTCTGAATAACCCAGCAGGTGCCGGTGAAGACAAGGGAGACATCCGTCCTTCTCCGGAACCCCCGAGCCGGCTCCATCCTGCGCACCTCGTCTGCCCGCGCAGAACCCATAGGCCAGTGCTCCCGACTCCTCCACACGTCTCCGTCTGGTGAGGGGCTGGGAGGCGCAGGTGGGAAGCAGGCTCGTTTTCTTTAAACAGCTCACATGAAGCCTGTCCGTAATGACTTGTTCCCTGGACTGAAGTCCCGCTGTGGCATAATCCCCAACCCAGCGGCTTCCTGCTTCCTGCGTCCGGGGACCATTATCCTCACCAATGTCCCCACACTCTACGAAGTCAATAAACGTTGGTTAAGGCTGAGGGGAAACAGCTGAGTGGCTTCAAGCAGGCAGGTCCCATCCTCAGGCCGGCCTGCAAAGCTTCCTGCTCTGGACATCCCTTTATGCAAGACCGATACACTTGGGACCTGATCTTTTTATCTCTGTGGGCTCTGACCTCGCAATGCCAAAGCCCCATGTCCTCCCGCCTTCCCGGCCTCCCTTCCCACTCCTGCGCAGCCTGTTGCTTTCCTATCCCACGTGTGCTTCCAGAGGGGTCCCCACCATCCCCAACTGCCCCCAACTAGGGAGACGTGCAGGACGACACCGGACACGGCACCCTCTTCTGTTACTTCCACCAGCTCTTCGTGGGGCTGAGCCTCTTTCCACATCGAGGATGAGCTGCTGTCCTGGCCCCACAAGAGGGTCCCTGAGGGCTGCGGGGCGGGGCCTGAGGGCTGCGGGGCGGGGCCTGGAGCTCATCCAGCCAATGCTCACGACCACGGTCGCCACAGCACACAGCCTGGGCCTGCGCTCCCGGGGCTTTTTGTCTAAACAATCACAACTCAGCAGGGTAAGTGCTACGATCAGAAAGCAGACTTGGTCATCGCCAGGACACAGGGACTGGGGGGAATGAGCCACGGGAACGGGTCACTGGGTCCACAAAGAAGGACAGAACATGGGGCGCCTGGACGGCTCAGTCGGATAAGCGCCTGACTTTAGCTCGGGTCATGATTTCACGGTTCATGGGTTCCAGCCCTGCACTGGGCTCTGTGCTGACAGCTCAGAGCCTGAGCCTCGGATTCTGTGTCTCCCTCACTCTCTGCCCCTCCCCTGCTCACACTGTCTCTCTGTCTCTCTCTCAAAAATAAATAAGCATTAAAAAAATCTTTTTAGAAGGACATAGTGTGGAGGCTAGACCCCCGGCCGGTCTGCGGCAGGGCGGGGCTACCTGCGATGACTCTAACCGGTGACGTGGTGGGCGGTCTCTAGGGGAGCGCAGACAGTCCTGGGGTCAGAACTGAGGAGTCTGAGCGGAAGCCCACAGGAGTCAGGCTGTTACTTGCACAAACAGCTTCTTTTTCCTTCGGTCCTAATTTTCTCATCTCCAAATGCAGTGGAACAAACAGCTTCCGACCCACCAGAACACTCGGGATGCAGGCAGATGACAGACAGAAAGAACCGGACCGGGAGAAGCGAGCCCCGGTGAGGCTTCGCGCCTGGAGAACCCCTCTCCGGGCCTCTGGCTCGTCTGGAAAATGACACATTCTGACGACTGCCCTTTCCCGTCCCGGCAACCGTGGGTTCTGTGACCAACGCCGGGTCCTCTGAAGCACACACTTCCAGACGGGGCAGGCAGGGTCCCGGGGCACCCAGCTGGAACCCAGAGAGAGACGAGCTGCAGGCCCCTTGCTGAATCGGACGCTGGTGATGCTCCAACCAGCCAGTCTGGGGTGAAATGAGATCCAAGTGTGACCCAAAGCTCACACAACACCCGACGGACGTGCGCATCTGCTTGTGGGGTGCGGAAACTCGAACAAGGAGGGGTCACCGTTCGTTTCCCCCTGCTGGGCCCGCTGGGGTGGCGAGGGCCTGGGAGCGGGGCCGCTTTCTGGCGCCGGCAAGGAGCTAGGACCACACAAGCGGGCTCGGCCCGCTGGAAGGTCTGCGTCCGGGGAGCAGCTGCAAGCCTCGTCCAGGGGCGCTCGCCACAGCATGTGTTCTGCACATGGTAATTCAACGGCTCGCGCGGTGACAAGCAGTTTGCTCAACGGGGAGACTTCGGGGGCCGTTCTGTCGATCGAGTCTGTCAATGATGGGAGCGCCCCGACGCTGAGTCAGCGGCCTGGATCTCACTGGGAGGCTGACCCTCTAGGAACGCCGGTAATAATTGAGACACCTCACTTTCTCAACAGAACTTCCTAGTACCTTTCAGAATCTCCGTCTCCTCTCGCAGGAGCCGAGTCTTCAGCTTTCAGGGTTGATAAGTGTGCTGTAACGAACTCAGGGCGGTGCGGAGCCTCCCGTGAGTTCTACGCAGCCGCGAACGGCATTCGCATCAATTGCAGACGGTAATAAACCCGTGATGCTTCCAATAAACCGATAAACCACGCCAGCAGATCCTGCAGCTTAGCCACCCTAGGGTCACGCTGCTCACCCCCTTGGTCCCCCCGGCCCCCATGCCCCCGCCTCCCAGCTCCCTCCCTGGTCCTCCACGCGGCCACTGAGAAGGGGAGAGGGACCGTATCGGATCCTGCCGCAGGCCACGCTGCCTGCCGTCATCACGGGCTACTCCTGGTGACCTCCTGCCGGGCACACCCACAGCCACCCCCCGACTGTCCGCTACAGCTGCACCCCCGTGTGGCCTGCGGGGTTTGTGCTCTGGACCCGCTTCCGCATGGGGGGAACCACGTGAGCCCGTATGTGTGGGGCTTGCACCACTCTTCTCCCCGTTGCGCGGATGGAGAAGGAGACGCGGTGGGGGTGGCGACGTCACCGAGGATCACACAGCGGGCTCTGCTCTCCGTCCTGCTCACGCTGCCTCTCGTGTTCAGAAGCCGTGGCCAGTGTTCCAGAAAGTGTTCCAACCCAGGAGGTTTCTAGTGCAGCTAACGGGCTGGTGTGAAGGCTCCAGACATGCTCAGCTGATGTCCCCTGTCCCCATGCAGTGCCCCCGGCGGCCTCTCCCGCTGCCCGGGACAGGGCCCCTGCCCCTTTGCTCGGATACAGAGACCAGTGTGCCCGAAGCCAGGACCCCACACCTGGTCCGCCTGACCCCAAGTCCGCCGTCAGCGCCTGCAGCCGACCCGTCGCAGGTGTGAACAGCGCCCCACGGGAAGCCCCCCAGCTTTTGTCCTGGGTGCTGCCTGCAGCCCTTCCGAGGACAGCACGCCCTCAGCCTGCGCTCCCCTTGAGCACACCTGCCTCCTCCGGTCCGGGCTCACTCAAGTCACACTCAACGGGACGTCTCCAAGCAATCATGCCAGAAAGGGCGGAAAATGGCAAGTCAACCTTGTTTCCCTCCCCAGCGTAGACGGGCAGAGGGTCAGGCGGGAAGAGGCAGTGACGGGGCCCCGCCCAGAACACAGCAAGGACACCCCCTCTAACACTGTGGCCGAGAGCTGGTCAGGCCATTTGGAGAGCCAGCTCCAAAATGGAGCCCATTTTGGGGGCGCCTGGGTGGCTCAATCGGTTAAGCATCTGGCTTCAGCTCAGGTCATGATCTCCCAGCCTGTGGGTTCGAGCCCCGCATTGGGCTCTCTGCTGTCGGCTCAGAGCCTGCTTCGGATCCTGTATCTCCCTCTCTCTCTGCCCCTCCCCCGCTTGTGCTCTCTCTTTCTCTCAAAAATAAAATAAACATTTAAAAAAAGAAAAGGTGCACATTCTTCTCCACACAGAACAATGAAGAAACCAGATGTCTTCCTACTTCCACCTACATGGGGTTTTGGATCCAGGGCCAGGAGGCTGGGGACGGGAGATCGAAGCCCGCCTCTCCTGTGAATCAACAATTTACTGGGGAGAACGCATCAACTCAGTAATAGCTCAGCAACATCTGTGAAATGCCCGCTATGTGACCGGCATTAGCTTCGCCTCCAGGATACAGAAATGATCAAGACCTGCATCTTGCCTCCCACTAATTTCTTAGCATTTTCCTCCTGCTACATAAGAAACGCAATCCTGAGTTCCTTAAACACAGGAATGCGCTAAAGGTAAGGCCCTACGGACACGGTGTTCTGCTGGCTCATTCGGTATCAATAGGCATTATCAGCATCATTACTCGTGCACTCTGGCTTTGCCCTCCGATCAGAGGGTCCCTCACACCCCCTAGGAACAGACTAACCTGAAGGCAAACGTTCTCAGTACTGGTCCATCGCTAAGTTAATGTGAATCCACATCCATGCTTAGGAAAGTATCGATGTATGTCCCAGTTAGCACTTACACTATAGAGGAAAGCAATCTCCTTCAGAAGGAAACTTATCCCCAAGTCCCTGCTAATGCCCATTTTGCCTGCACCGTCACCACCACTGCTGCGTGCCGCACGCCCAGGGCCCGCACACGCCAAGACCACGAGGAGCACTCCACTGACGGGGCCTCCCTGGAGCCTCACGTTTACTCCGCAGGGTAGGTATCTGAGGGCGTGCCTGCCGCCACTGCATTCTCGGGGACCCCAGTCCGTCGTTCCCGTTCGCCCCGGGGCTGCAACCCCGGTTAGCCTGGTCCAAGGTGTACACTCGGCAACCCCCAGCCGCACCCACGGGCCCGGGCCATGCCCTTGGACCCAGAAAGGGGCTGCAACGGCGCCCGCAGACCCGCCCCGTACCTGGTGGCCATGCTGAGCTGTGACGGCTGCTCCCGGGGGCTGTGGCTCTGGCCAGCCAAGCACTGCTCTGGCTTACTTTCCTGGAGAAGGAGACGAGAAAGAGTCAAGGGGGTCCCAGCGAGAAGGGCGGGCATGCCGCGAGGGGCTCCCCGGAGCCCAGGGCAGGGCCCGGAATGCCGTCCCCAATGCCACATGCCCCGCGCACGGCAGGTCCTGCTCAGTGCTTTGCTTGGATGCGCTGAATGAAGCTGAGAAAAATTGTTTGACAGAAACGAGTCTGTTTTCCATAAGTGTTGGTGGCACCAAACCAAACTTCATAATCACTGGAGCTTATGCAAATGCTTTATCAAGGGCTGCTTGGATACCCGAATATTTTCAAAATATTTTCTTATAATTGCTGATAGAAATGCTTGAAGACAGTTTCACACCACATTTTGCTTAGGAAAATGCTTCTCTGCTTCTCAACACCACGCGCTCTTCATGGAAAACGCTCCTTCGATGCACCGGAAAGAGGTCCGGAACCCTAAGAGGTCTGGGCTCAGTTCTGCTCCTCCTGCCTGGGAAGCTTGGGCAAGTCACGGAACCTTCCAGAGCCTCGTCTCCTCCCCGGTAAAGGGCAGGGACGGGTGGGGGGCCTGTGAGGACTGCAGAGATGCTGTGGGCACTCAGCCTGGCCTGGGCAGGGACTTCAGGGGAAGTCACCAGACAGAAGCACCCAGGGCAAATCCCTGTTGAATCCCACTATCTGTGATCATTTGGTCAGGAGGTTAATATTAATATTAATGAGAATATTAATTCAATATTATTGACTATTCAACAAGAAAATAAGCAAAATAAATAGCATATCAGGGCGACCATCCTAACACCGGATGAGTACACACGATAATCCAAATATTCTTTATAGCTTTTTATAAGCACACAAATAATTGATGTGATAACACGCCCAGTCATTTTGAATCTATTTATTGAGGTAACACAGCCCCCACTATCAACAATTCTCTATTAGATTAGTTCAAAAATACATATGTATCTGAAATAAGTATACTTCAGTTTTTTGAATAATGTCATAACTGTTCCTTCATGCCGGCATTCCCCTTAATTCCAACTGGTGTCGATGGGAGTACTCTACAATAAACAGGCCTTTGACATAGCAAATAGCCCTCTGCCTACATTCTAGAACATGCTACTCTCTAGGAAGAGAACCAGAGAGGCCCTTTAAGTTAAGTCACCTAAAGTAAAGCGTACATTTGCTCTAATTTGTTCATACCCTTGGAGAGATGGAAGAATCGGTGAAACGCAGATATGTTGAAAGAAAATGTCAAGGAACAATGTCCTCTTGACAAAACCTGTCCACCAGACTTGGTCCCTTTGAACTCGCGGGATAAACGAACTGAGATCACTGCGGTTTCCGTCCGTACTGTAACAGCCAACCTGACTGCTGTCCTCGGGGCTGCCCTACACTAGATCCCGAAAGCAATCAGCCTTCCCTCAGATATTTGCCAGACCTTGCTCTGAGTCCAGGCATCAGAGCCAGACAGGGTCTCCGTCTTCGCGGAGTTTAGGATTTGGAGGACAAAGTGATGTGAATCAAACAGTCGCGCTAATACGACTACAAACGCTGACAAAACTTAGGAAGGCCAAGTTCCACGGGCAGGACCAGGAGCACAGAGAACAGCGGCCCAGACCAGCCTGCCGAGAAAAGGCCTTTGGAAACGCTAGCTGCTGAAGGGAAGTGGGAAGAGAGGGGTCCTAGGAACACCAGGCAGAGTAAGTGGCATATGCAAAAGTCCTGGGGTAGAGCCTGTGTTCAGCCAGGAGGCTAAAGCAGAGAAGGCAGGGGGAGGATGGCAAAGAGGTTTAAAGAGGGCGGCAGGGGCTAGGACACAGGTGGGTAAGCCATGGTAAGAACACTGGTCTCACTATGGAGACCCTGCAATCCCAGAGGGTTTTAAGCAGGGAATAACATATATTGGACGGGTCTCCTTAGTCGACCAACGCAGCTACAGTATACAGGATGAAGAAGAGAGGGTGAGAAGAGACAGGTGGACCACTGGAAGCATCCTGGGAGAGATGGGGCTAGCCTACATCTGGGAAAGGAGGGGGTTGGAGCTGGGGAGAGGTGGGTACGTGTGAGAGAGATTTAAGATGGTAAACTGATAGACTCTGATGATGAAGTGAATGTAGGAAGTGAGGAAAAAGGAAGGGTCTGGCCCCTGGAGGGACAGCAGCACCCTTTTGTGACCATGGTCTGGCCAAGGAAGAAGTACAAGAAAACCGTGGCTCAGTCTTAGAAATGACCAGTTCTGAAGTGTCCTGAAGCGCTCACGTGGACTTTCCACACAGTTGGCTACCTGATCAGTGACCGCGGAACACCAAAGAATGTCTGGTTTGCAAATAAAAGTGCAGCCATCGGATGGGCGTGGGTGGGGCTGCCTGGGGAAAAGGAGGCCCTAAGACCGCCCTCCATGACCGCCCCCTTAGGGGGTGGAGCCAGAGTGCGGACCGCCTTCAGAGGATGAAAGCCCGGTGGACACGGGGCATGCAAGTCACGCCAAGAAGGTGCTCCCAGAAATAGGTTGAGAGGTTGGCAGAGATCTGGAAAAGGTCACAGGCATCTACAGAAATGGAAACTGTGCCATTTAAGCGAAACGACTAACGAGAATTAGTCTACACCGGAAGTGTAACCTCATTCCAACCATACTCACAAGCAGCAGAGATACTTAACTTTAAAAAGGAAAGTAAATTATCAGACGAGCCCCTTGTTTTCACAGATGAAGAAGCTCCAGAGGGACAGTGACTTGACCCCAGCGCCCAGCGGGTAGCAGGGTCAGGAGGTGAGCGGGGCCTCTAGCCACACCTCCCTTCCTCTGCACCCTCCCCGTGTCCCGGGATGCCTTTCCCTACTTCTCGGCAGAGCTGGCCCCTAGAAACTCAGTACTGGGCCTTAGGCTTATCTCTCTGACACACGAGCATGAAAACTCACTCCACACACCCAGAGTTGGCTGAGCTAAGTGGACACGCCCTTCTGTCCCCCGCGCTTACCTCTTTGATTGTGGTATTTCTTCCCCGCCATGAAAACCACCATCTTCCACCCTTTCTGGGCATCTTATCCCTCATGATAGCTTCCACAGTGGCCTGTTTTAAATGGATGGTAACATAAATAATGGAACCAAAAAAAGATCAACTTAGCACATTCAAACCAAAAGACACACACATGCAAATTAAAGTAAGATTAAAAAAAAAAAAGAATCAGAGAAAACACAACATACTATTTGTGGATTAAAAATTTTTGAGAAGCAAAACCTAATGGCGTCCAAAATTACATGAAGATAACTTAAGCACGAAGACTTAAGAAGATGGCGAAGGAATAAACAAATGACAAATAAAATACAACATGAGAACAACAAAAAAAAAGAAAGCGTTGAAAATCGTTAGTGATTAGTAAGACCGGAGGTTTGCAAATTAAAGTGATTTACTGGTTAAAATACCATTGCTCTCAATGTGATGATTATAAAGTAAAAAATGAAATGACTAACATGAAGTATAGGGTAAAACAGTTTTAAGCAAAAAAAATAATAATAAAACGCACAGGATCTTTTTAGTAAATGTGAACTGCCGAATCTTGACCACCCGAACTTTAGAAGATAATTTGGGTTAAAATCTCAAGTATTAAAAAGAAAACTCATACTCTTGCCCTAAAGAAATGAGAGTTTAATGGGGAGAAGATTAAATAATAATTCACAATTTTCTAAGTATTTCCAAAAGAAGAAAATATCGATCTCGAGGTAAATTCCAGCACCAGGGAAATGGGTCACAGAACTCTGAGAACCAACACCCCCCTGCTGGTGATGAAAAAACAGGCAACGTCTTGGAGCCAAATGGACAGCAGGTATGTAGAAAGATAAATAATTCACATACTCGCCTGAAGGGTGCTTCTTTCGGTCGTTTAAAAACCCCTACCCAATACAAAAGGAACTCCTAATATACCAAAAACCAAATCATTCATAACCTGTTCACAAAGAGGATAATTTGGACATATGTTGATTATCCCATTCCTCCTAAATTCATCCAGAAATGTAACAAAAGCCCAATTTAAAAAAAAACTACGAGGATTATTTTCATATCTAGATTGAGCAATTCTAAAGTTCATTTATAAAACAAAAATAGCCCAGAAAATTCATAGACCAAAGAGTATTAGGCAGGCACAAGCCTTACGAGATATTAAAATATATTTAAAAGCTATGGTAATTAAAAGAATGCATGTTGGTACTTGAGTAAACACACACACAGAACAGAAGACAGAGTCCGGAAGTGAATCTAAATCCACAGAGAGGTGGAGACGGGCCGAGCTGGACGTTCCCAGCGGTGGGGCAAAGAGCTACCTAACAAAAGCACTGAGATACTTGGGTCGCTACGCCAGACCCCGTCACTTGCCGCCCTGGACACGTCATCCCCCGTCTTTCTTGCCAACAAATCCGAAACTTTGTTCAAGAACCAGGCGGCAGCACCTTCTGACCTCGGCTGGTCTACGCCTTTCACCTTCACCCCGCTGTTTTGGCCACAGCTGGTTTGGAGGCAATCATGTGACCAGTGGCGGTCAATGAAAAGGGAGAAATCTGTCTCTAACCTTCCTATTTGGGATGTGGCTGTTTGAAAGAATGGATGGGGGGGCGCGGGCAGTCAACTTGTGAACACAAAGGGCAAGCCAAGAAAATCACAGAGAAGCTAAGCCGAGTTCACCGAGCCTGAAACTACCAACCTCTGAGACTCTTATTACATCAGATGAGAAACCCCTATTATTTAGGCTTCTTGTACGAAGTTACTCTGTTTCCTACGATCCCATAACCAGCCAGGGAAAAAAATTAAACAGAAACGGATTTTGGTTCCCGATATCTCTGTTGCTCTCAAAATAAAAGCCAGACGGGTCAAAGATTTAAGAGAGCACTAGGGGAAAAATGGCCTATGTTCCCAAGATTTGCACGGGAGGGAGTGAGGCCCTTCTAAGGGAGACCAGCCCTGAAGGCCATCAGAGATGGGCACATTCCGCCCACAAAACGAATTCTGTAGTAATACACGCCACCAGCGGGGGGAGACTGACAGCTCGTAAAAGGATTTGGGACGCGCGTCACAAAGACTAACTTCTGTGAGCTAAATCCTTTAAGGCAAAGGAAATTTCTATCGCATTGGTCTTTTTTCCTGCTGCCGTGTAAGAGCTGAGAAATGTAACATACAAATGCATCCTGGGCCGAGGTGCCTGAGTGGCTCAGTCTGTTGAGCACCCAACTTCCACTCAGGTCATGACCTCACAACTAGTGAGATCTGTAGTAATAGTGGGTTTGCGCCCCGCGTCGGGCTCTGTGCTGCCAGCTCGGAGCCTGGAGCCTGTTTTAGTTCTGTGTTTCCCTCTCTCTGCCCCTCCCCTGCTCACACTCTGTCTCTCTGTGTCTCAAAAATAAATATACATAAAAAATGAAAAAAAGTGTATCCTGGGCCACAGATCCCATCAGGAACCAGGAAGGGACAAAACAAAACCAGCGAGGGAAACGCGAGGTCACAACCTCCAAACCCCAAAATGCCTACCCACGCAGGCACACGCGCTTGAACGCACACGCGCGTGCACACGTGCGGGAAGGAGCGAGCACGGGCTCAACGGAGTCAGAGGAGACTTCTGAGAACCTCAGACGTCAGTCTGCTCTGCTACACACCCAACGGCACAAAGCACTTGCTAAGCGGACGTGGGAGACGCGGGAGGCATGGTCTTTGCAGCACAGAGAAGGGATGATCTAGGAGGGAGACACAGGGTGGAAAACCGACCGATCCCAGGCCCAGCGTCCAGCGGGTTCTCGGGGGAGCATGAGGGCACGGTGGGCTACAGGGGCCCCCCTGCCCTTCTAACCCTGCTCCTTCCTGCAGCCGTCACGGCCGCCTCATGCAGCTGAGAAGCTACCAGACCCTGCCCGCTCCCCGTCTGGGCCGCTCAGCCCTGAACCTGCTTCCTGGCTGAGCAGCACCGCGCCCCCCACATCCGATGCACCGCCTCCCAGCACCCAAACGGCCACCTAGTCCAGCCCCTCTCTCTGGTCCCCTCACCATCCCTGTGCTCTGACACCCGGCATCCCCTGCGCTGTCCCCGCCTGGGTCCCTAGTGCAGCAGGTGTGGGGAGAGGACCCTGGAGGCAGGATCTGATCTGGCGCCACAGTGACTGGGAGGTTTTGCCCCAATAAACCAGGAGGGGGAAGGCCATTCAGGGAGCGAGAGAGACAGACTCCAACCTCCCGACGTTTCTGATCATGAACTTCAAAAGAACGTGATGCAATGAACTTTGTGGTTCTAAGAGAACAGTGACATTCCAAGTGCCCAGGCGACTCTCCCCGCCACCGTCAGGGCCACCTCTGCTTCCTCATGGTAAAGCTCACCTTTGGCAAAGGCTTCTGGAAGGCCTGCATCGCCAGGAGCAGAGGGGCCGCCGTGGTCCAGTTATAATATCTGACAGGAGGGGATGAAACAGGTGTCAAAGATGAAGGCTCAGGCTGAAAGCCCTTTCAAGCATCAGGAGAAACACTCATGGGAACCTCTGGAACTTCAGCCGGGTCCCTAACAGGCCAACACCCGCCCCGCCCCCCTCACGCCCCTCCCTCGCGGGGCCCCTGGTCCTGCTGACCCCACGGCAGCCAGCCCCAGGAGCGAAGCACGGACAGGCAGACTCGGTGGCCCCCGTGCCCAGAGTCACGGCTCATCCAGCCGGCAGCGTGCCTGTGGCGTCTCTTGCCACATTTCACGGGAAAGGCAACCGGGCACCCCAAGCTAAGACCTACATGCCCTTGACTTCCCGTCAGGGAGGAACGCTCGCCAACAGGCTATAAAAATGCCCGCACAGGCCGTGACCCGAGACCACGAAGCTGGAGCAGATACCGACCTACTCTGGCCACACCCATGCCCGACACAAGCCCGAGGCCCGGGTGCCCAGCCCAGAGATCAGACACGTCCCGGTATAAAATCCGGTACCAACGAACATGAAAACCCATGTCGGCCTGCCAGCTAGACAACACCACAGGGTCCTGCCGGTCGTGAAGGGCTCGCGATAAACTTGAACCAAGACCTCATTTCCTATTTCTAAGGGCTCTGGTCGCGGTCTCTGCCTCTGAACCGGTAAAATTCTGACGGGGTCACGTGACGGCCGCGAGGCCCTCCCAGAGGAACTTACTTATTCCCGATCTTCACCACAAGATTGGGGTCGTCGATGAGAGCCGGGTTGTCCACAAACTGCTGGTACGACACGGCTTGTTCCAGAAACGCATCTGTGGAGGCAGACGGGGAATGAGGGACACCTCGTTCGGAAGAGGAGGCTCGCTTCTCACTCACTCGCCCACGAGTGCTCTCCCGCTGCATGGACAGCCCTGCCAATGTGCTCACAGAGGGGCTCCGGCCGGTTCTGGGGACGGCGTCTGTGCGGAAGCGAAGGGAGGCTGGGGGCAGGCGGAGGAGGTGCGGGGGTGAGGCACGGAGGGCAGGTGCGGGGAAGCCGGTCTACACACGCAGCTGCAGAAGCCGTGGAGTGGTAGGCGCAGCCAGAACCCAGGCCACTCAGTTCACGTCCCGTGTGCTGGTGAGAGCTTGTGGTGAGCAAGTACTGAAGCTCCCTGAGGCTCGGTCCCTGGGTGTAACTCGGGGATCAGAACCGCACCCGGTTCCCCGGGGGCCAGGAGGCTGGACGAGGGCTGACCGGAAAGCATGGCGCCCTGAGGGCTCACGTGGCGCCAGGGGCCTGGTGCTGGTCTCTGTGCCGCGTGTTCCAAGTGCAGAAGGCGGCCGGAGACCCTCCCTGCTCCCCCAGCCCCAGCACGCTCCAGGAGGCCCCAAGACCACAGGGTGCGGAAGCCCTGGACCTTAGCCCTGACTCTGGCGTCTGTAACGAGCTCTGACCTAAGGCCCTGGCCTCCCCCGGAGCCCCCCGTTCAGCCGGGCCACGTCGTGAGCCTCGATGAGGGCTCTGACCACCTCTCCATCCCTAAAGCCTGTCCCACCCTCTCCCGAGGGAGGTCCTCCTCCATACACTGAACAAAACCAGGACCCAGCAGGCCCGGGACATGAACGGTCACCCCGATCGCGATGCCAGCCGTCATGGCCAGGACACGTACCTCTGGAAGCCTGATGCGAACCACCCGGCACTCTCCTCGGGGACTCCCGGCCTCCCCCGTGCAGACCCCCACGAGACGACCGTGGGTGCACGTGGACCAGACAGGGGGCACCATCGGACACCCCTCACCCGTCCAGAGTGCTCACCCCCCACCCCCCGCAAGGCTTCAGAGTGGCTGCGGCCAGAGACTGGGCACCATCATGTGGCTGGTTATTAGAGGGGAGGGGTCTCAGGAAGACGTCCAGAAATGGACTAAACCAGCCGGATCACATTGAGCACCTTCTTTCAGTTCCTCACCAGGGCGATGGATCTGCGGGTTCGGGCCCCAGAATAAAGGGCCCCAGCCTTGAGAAGAAAGGCACAAAGCCCTGAAGGGACCTGAGGGTGGGGACAGGGACCGAGGGTGGCTTCTCAGGGCAGGAAGGGGCGACGGTGGCTCGTGAGCGGCAGGGGGTGAAGTGTTCGCCCTCACCCACCCACTGCGGGAAAGACCGACCGTTAGGGGAGTGCGGGGGGGAGGGCATGATGAGAAAGAGAGAACAGTGGCGGTAGGAGGAGTGGAGGAGGGACCCCCGGGGCCACTAGGTCCACTCAAGGAACTCGACAGTTGGTGAAGGCTGGTGCGTCCACTGGGAGTACTGGAAACCCGTCATTATGAATACGGGACCGCTACGAATTACACCAGGCCTGAGAGTACCCCCTGGACCCAGCTGGGAAACACCCCTGAACTTGCTCAGACTCAGACCCCCCTTCCTTCTCCAAGACCCGACAGCATCTGTGCACACTCCAGAGCCCTGTGCTTCCGTGCACTGACTCCCCCTCCCCGGGTCCCAGGGGACACCCGTGCCGGGCGGGCACAGGGCAAGGGGACACACCGAGTGCTCAGCAGACACGCCTGACCTCGAGTGGCCCTGGAGCCGTGCGTGAACAGCAGAACCCTCAGGTCAGCCAACTGCAAGCTAGCAACATTTACCTGGGCCTTGAGCCACCAGGAGTCACTTGCACTATCACTGACGCGGCCAAGTGGAAAGCGATTTGGGACATGAACTAGAGAAGCCCAAGCTTTCGGACGTTCCTGCCGGCAGCCACAAGAGGGCGCTCGTGGCTCAGAGAGGGGGAGCAGCCAGGCTCTGGGGCAGCGTTACCTTTGGTGATCTCCCTGTTGTCGCTGAGGCCCCCGCAGAGGGAGATGGCGATGGACGGCAGGTCCCTCAGGCTGTCCGAGGTGCTCTCCACACCGCTGTCAACGCCAGAGCTGCCCACGGACTGCGGGGACTGGTTGGCTGACCGGGTGCCGTTGTCGCTGGCGTGTTTTGCGAGCCCGGAAGGATCTCCGCTGGAAGGGGGCAGGGGGGAGACGTTCTGACGTCAAAGGACATCAGATGACTCCCGCCACGCAAGAGCCCTTGCAGGAGCAAAGGAGGTCATCTCAGGACCACAACAAAGGAAGACAAGTTCGACAAATTACCGTAGGAGAGAAACGACTATTTTAGCCTCCTTGGGTCCCCTCCCAAACCTCCGTGCAATGAACTGAGAAGGCACGCTGTCCCATGAGGCCCGGGGACCTCCCAGGAGCCAGCCCTCTGCAAGTCACAGAACTGAACAGGGGCCCGCAGGGGCCACGGAAGGACCTCTCCTGGGGAGGGACACAGCCGTGGTGTCACCGCGAGGCAGCCGCGTCCCTGCCTTCCTGTTCAGAAGGTGGGAAGCCAGCCACCCGGGGACAGACCCACACAGGTGTCTCCGGAGGAAGTCCGTTGTGGTTACTGGTCGCTTCTCACAGTAAAATTTGAGCATCCCCCGCCCTCTGCTCACTTGCTTTTTAACCAATAAAAAAGAAACCAGACTCACACAGACTAACATAGAAAATGATCAGAGGAGGGGCGCCTGGGGGGCTCAGTTGGTGAAGTGTCTGACTTCGGCTCAGATCATGATCTCATGGTTCGTAGGTCCGAGCCCCGTGTTCGAGCCTGCTTCTGATTCTGCGTCTCCCTCTCTCTCTGACCCTCCCCTGCTCACACTCTCTCTCTCTCTCTCTCAAAAATAAATAAAACACTTTTAAAAATTAAAAAGAAAAAATGAAAAGAAAAAGAAAATGATCAGAGGAATGAAAGTAAATTTTACTTTTTGGGAAAATACAGGGCAGCGACTTCGGGGTCCATGTCTGTGAGGTCATCCAGGTAGACGCCGTCAGCACCCAGGTGCCGGCTTCGTTTGTCTGAAAGAGCACACGGCCGAGTGAGGACCCCGCCCCCAGAACCGCGGGCTGCTGGCGGCTCTAGGGGGCATCTGATGCATGATGCGCAGACGCGCGCACAAGTACCCCCACGGGCCCAAGGGCGCATGAGTCGGAAGTCCGCGGCGCGACCCCAGAGGCCGACTGACCCCATCGCCGCCACGGGCGTGACCCTGGCCAGGCTCCGGGACTTGGCGGGTCTCTGTCCCCGCGTGCGAAGCGCGTGGAGCGAACCAGGCTCACGTATGTTGCAGCGACCCGCCGTCACCGTCACACGATGAAAGCGTTGGTTACGGAAGCCCTTGTCTGGGTCAGGACCCCCAGCGTGGCAGTCTACACGGCGCGCGGCGGGCCAGCCACAGGACTGCAGACTCCCTGCCCGCCTGGACCGGGGAGCTCGCTCCCGGGTTCACACACAGCCAGAAAACTGCGCCGAGCGGCCTGGGTAACACACCAGGCTGGACGTCAGCATCTCAGACTAGCAATTATGGAGCACCTACTGTGTGCCAACCGCTATTCTGGGCGCAGAGGAGACCAAAGGAAACCAGACCAAAAGATTCTTATCTCACAGAGCATGTATGTTCCAGCAGGGACGTTCCTGGCAAAAACGGGCGAACACACAAATGCTCATCTGAAGCGGGATCCGTGCGCTCCAGAAACTAAAACAGGCAATGCGCTAGACTGAAGCTCGGGGCGGGGGGAGGGGCGGGGGGAGGGGCCAGGATGAGCTTCCTGCGCAGCCCCCAGTGTGGGAGGAAGACCTCATCCCTCTGCCGCTCTACAAAGTGGGGGGCTCACTGCACCAGCCAAGGATTCCCCTCGTCTGATTTCCTATAACTCGATTCTAACAACACCTTCAGCAAAAGGGCCCACCTCGGCGGCTTGAACTCCGAGAGAACCCGGCGCACAGCGCGCCAAGCTCCCGCACCAGGAGCCCGCACGCCCGGGCCTTCCCACCTTTTTTCCTGGAAGGAGAATCTGCCTTGCTCGTCGTGGAGGCTGCGCTGGCAGAGGGGGGCTTGGGGTCTTCGATATTGGGTAAAGGCGGGGCCGCGGCTCCTAAGGCCTCCACATCTTCTTCGCTCACAAACTGCACGTCCGCTGGAGGCTGGCTCGGCTCTGACCCGGGCGGCACGGGAAGACCGGCCAGCGTCGGCGACTGGTCACTGAACGCGTCTGAAGATTCACTCTGAATGGCCTGAAAGTGCATCTTATCACAGATTTTTCTGCTGTTTAACGGACTGCAGTCTTTCATCTTGTGTGCAGATGACTGGATCGAAGGGGCAGAGAGAGACAGACAGACAGACAGACCAGTCAGAATGTGCGCAAGCAGAAAAACAGAGTTAGCTAGGGAAACACAGTTCACCAACTAATGATCTGCAGAACTGCCCACCCTCGGGGGTCAGCCAGCCATTTCTACACCTGCCAAAAGATTCTAGAAAAATCAGACTGTCCACGGCAAATGCACTCTCATCTGTAACGTGGACCATCACGGAGAAGTAAGTGGGACTCGTCACGGCCAGTGAGTAGAAGAAACTCAAGTAAATCTCCACCTATAGAACGGGAAGCACATTCATACGGTGGGCAGTCTGCAGCATGACAAGCAATGACTTACAACCCCACACAACACGACGAATGTTGTCACACTGACCTCCACTGCAGGCTGTTTACGCTCCTGGGGGTCAACCTGGGGGTCAAGAGTAACCACAAAGGGTGGGCCTCCAAGTTGCGGGTGAAGCCGCGCTTCCCGGTCTGGGTGCAAGTCCCACGGTTACCTTCACGGTGGGGAAACTTGCTTCATGCGCGCTTCTGACCTGGGCCATTTCTCTGGATGCATGTCACAGTTTAATGAAGTTTAACCCCCAAAACGTGAGTCAGTAAGTAAAGAATTGGCGGTCGGGTCACAGGAGTGGGAAATGAACAGAGTGGGAAATGAACATGAGTCTCCTTCTCCGAGGAGTGTCCAGCTCTGGGAAAGAGTTACCCACACAAAAACCCCAAGTGCGATGTATGGGCTGGAGGGAGAAGGGGGGCATTCATTTCTGTCTGATCCCACAGCTTCTAGAGTAAACAGAAACACCCCAGCGCACGGCGGTGGGAAGCGCCTGCCAGAGCGATGGGTGAGCACTTTCTGGCCGTTCCTCTGGCGACAAATGGCCTGAGCCCGTAAAGACGGCTGGCTGGGCCGGCGCTGTGACTGTGGGCAGAGAAACCTGCATTTTTCGTGAAGGTGAACTATAACCCAGAAGAGGAAAGAACCTGCAGCTTTACCTCGACAGACCTTCCCTCCAAAGAGGCGCTGGGGTGGCTTCTCCGTAGGAGAGCTTCCAACGTTCACCCCTTCATTCGCTCCTTCGTGCATTCACATTACAAATATTTACTGGGGTCACAAGAGGCTACCGCGTGCTCTAAAGGCCTTACAATAGCTTTTTAAAAATTTACAAGAAAATACCCACGATGACTTTCAGTAGACGGGAATATGAAACAACGTTTCTTGAACGAAGAGCACGCCCGCTCCACGTTTTTAGAAACCACCGTTGGGGTGCGGCAGAACTGAGTGGGGGGTGAGAAACTCACCTTTGCAGCCTGGGGCAATTCTCCCCAAAGCCAGAGCATTTCTAGGTTATTCTTCTGCACCGTCCTCTCCGTGCCCTTACTGACCAATTCTGAATCACTTTTCGGTGTGGAAGGTCGGGAGCCTGAAGGGCTGAAGGAAGCACAAAGCCATGATTAAACTGGGAAGGGAAACTTTTTGAGATGTTTTTGGCCCACAAGTCTGTGGTTCAAACAGCCCAGAGAATGCACACAGGCTTCATGACATTCCCCCCTTTGGCCACCAGGGGGCGACAGAGTGCGCAACAGGTAGGAGGCGCTTCCAAATTGGGCCACCTGTCCACCCTGCTGCCTAACTCCAAGGTGAGAAGAGACATTTAGAGAGGAAAATTGCAGGAAAGGCAGATGAAAATAGAAAGGGAAAAAAAAGAGTCTGCTCTCACCTCGGAAGCACCCACCTTTCCCCACCTCGCCCTGAGCTCACCTCCCCTGCGTTCTCAACTTCCAACCCAAGTCTGTCAGCTCTTCGGCCGCAGCCACGCCCCCACTAAATTCTACATTTAACACATTTATGAATCCGCACAGGCTTCGAAAACAGGAAGCTGGTTCATGTGCCAACATCGCCACAAATGCCGGATGCCAGGGATAAACTCGCTAGCGTGGCAGGGGATTCTACGTCACGATTCTACAAAACACTAGATCTTCCAGGAATCCTTCAAAGCCCCGCCTCTTTGCTAAGGCTCATTCTGTGGCAGCATACACCAGGCTCACTTCTCAAGCCAGCTTTTAGGGGGCTGGAACTTGTGTTCCCCTCTCTCTATTTTCTGCAGTTCTACTCTGGACCGGAAGGAATCCTTCCCTCTGTCTCGCCAAGAGCGACCGGCCAAAAGGAATCATCTTCTCTCATTTCTCACAGTAGCCTCACAACATCCGGAGGAGAAGACTATACCATCTGATCATCCCCTGCCTTTACTCCCGCACACGGTCTCCCCCAGAGTGACACGGCGGTACCGCATGACACTGGGAACACCCCTGTCCCCAGACCCTCCAGTCCTGTGAGCCACTACTCCCGCCGTGCTTGGCCGCATGGAGCTGAGCTGGATTTGAACTCCAACCGAATACACCTTCCTGTCAGTATACGCAGTCGTGTGCACGGTGTGCACGGTAAGAGCGTACATCGCGGGACACGCCTCCCGACACACCGACACACCCTCCTCTGTCCCCTGGGAGGGGGTCCCACACGAGGGAGCCCGAGTGCTCCGCGCCGCTGAGTGGTGACGCGCCCCTCACCTTCCCGCCTCTCTTGCTCCCTCTAGTTCTGTAACTATGCTTCCCGAAAAGGGACCAACCCTCTTCTGGACTGGTGCGCCCATGATTACACAGTCACCGAAAGTGACATGGGCAGAGGGGTGCCGTGCCCTCCCACGTACCTACAACCGCCATCGCAGACAAACTGCACCCTGACTGGCCTCTGGTCCTCCCCAGACTCCTCCCCGACCGGCCTCCCCTCCCCCGGCGCTACACCCTGAGCTCAAATCGTTTGTTTTACACGCTCCTCCTGTTCTATTTTATCACATAAAATATTTTTTATGTGTTGTTATAAATTCTGTGGAACAAGAAACTGCCTCACCCACTGCATGAAATTAAGCCCTTGAGACTGAACTTGCTCTGCTGAGGAGGGCAGCAGATTCCGTCCGTAAAAGGCCAGAGAGCGGACAGCGCAAGCTCCTGGGTCACGCCAACTCTGTCAGAACCCCATGGTCCTGCCACCGTAGCACCAACGCGGCCACAGGCGACTCAGGAACAAACTGGCCGTGCTCCCGCCACACCCCGCAGAGGGCCGCCTGGGGCCGCGCCAGCTGGACACAGTTCTCTCGGCGGCTGACTCCTGCTAGAGGTGAAGGGAAGTGCTGGACACAGTTCTCCTGTGGCACCAACTCCAGGTTCCCTGACACTCCGGTCCTTCGACGGCCGCCACAAGCCATTGGTTGCCAGAGAGGTCCTCAGGGCTGCAAGTTCGCATTCACAGAGAGCCAAGCCCGGTGCGGAAGCCCTAAACTAGGAGCCCCGTCTCTCCCGCTCAACACGCCACATCTGGGGACCCCCAGCCTTTGTCCAAAGCCTTCCGTACACAGATACACACACGGGCTCTGCGGAATCCGGACTCACGGACGGAGAGTCGGGGGGAAGACTCCCAACGCCGAGTGTGATGGATGAGGAGAATGGTGACTATCAAATATTAGACTTTTAAAATCAAGGGTTGTTCAAAAAAGTAAGCTTACAAGGTCAACGACTGACTTTCACAAGTAATGCCTTTATTGACCACGTTAATAATCCTCGGGGTTTTGCCAGCCCCCGGGAGGCAAGTTTGCGGTAACTGCTCACTGCTTGGTGGGTCTCTGAAAATGGCCTTTTCTCTGCACACGTAACCTCCTAAAGAAGCACCCCTGAGACCTGGCTCTTTAATCCCCAAAACAAACAGTTGCCCTCGTAGAAATGAGTCATAGCTTCATGGCTGATGTCTAGGAAGGAAGCCATGTAAGTCCGCCATGTAAGTCCACCATGTAGCTTAGAGTTACGGGCAACACGGAAGAGATGGAGGCAGAAATCTCAGACCACGGCCTCCAAAGAAAATACAAATCTATACGATCCTAAATCTTAAGATCCCCTCCACGCTAGTCTCAAAAATTCCAGATTCTAGAAATGCTGTGGAAACACGATTCCATTATTCAGGAAGTCTAAAAAGCTACCGAAAGGAGTTTTACTAACGCCCCTTATACGAAAGGTCTTATGAACTTCTTTGTTGAACAACCCTTGAGACAAAACAAAGATCACATTCCCAGTTTTTATTTCATTATTCTGTTTTGCAAAGCACTCCACAAAATTAGGAAGGGCTCTCTGTTTAATCATTAATTCGCAGAAAAATCAAATTTAGTAGTGAAAAAAAATCTAATAATCTACAAATGCTCAAAACATCAAAGGAAAACGATGGTCTCTGTGTTTTTTCCATAAGTAATTCAGTTAGTCAAACAGACTCGTCAGAGTTAGATCAAAACTTTCACTTGTACCATCTCTATGTGTTTTCTACATACGTAATTTGGTCAGTGGTAAACAGACTTTTGCGAAAAAGTTAGAGCACAGGTTTTATCAGGGAAGACACCCAGGGGGGGAAAAGGGCCCTCTACCTTTCTGAAGCATGGAAGTGGGAAGGCTGTGCAGGACAAGAGCTAGAAAGGCCTCCCTCGGCCACAACTGCCAGGCGGGGGCCAGTCCCTTGGCAATCTACCGGGCTACTGGATTCCACGCGATAGACATTAAAAGAAAGAAAAATCATAGGTCAATTAAGTTAAGCATCATATAAATTTTCTGACTAACTCTGCACAAGAGCATCTGTAAGAAAAGGAAGGTACTCAGGTATCCGACAACGGCAGACGGCTGTCTGTTGAAATCACTAGGAAATCAACATGAAGTTTTTGAACCACAAGAACAGGAAACTGCCGGAAAGACTCATTTCACTTTCTCTTTCATCCTTCTGCGCATAAACGATGGTTTTTCTCTGGCCAGAATTTAGTGCTTAATCAAGCTGCCTACTCCAGAGATTCATCCCATCATCTCTGCTGCCAGTTGTCTCTTTAAAGAACATACGTAATTCCAAGTATGGAACTGTATCTATTTATCCTAATTTGTAATTGCATTGGTCAGCAGTCAGAGCCACATGATCTGACATGGTCGCTATTCTGGATTCGGACAGGAACACGTGAAAGACAGAGAATCATATCCAGGGCTGTGTGTAAAACATTTATTTTGGGGGGCACCTGGATGGCTTAGTCGGTTGAGCATCTGACTTTGGCTCTGGTCATGATCTCACGGTTCAGGAGTTCGAGCTCCGCAATCAGGCTCGCTGCTGTCAGCCCAGAGCCTGGAGCCTTCTTCGGATCCTGTTTCCCTCTCTCTCTATCCCTCCCCTGCTTGCTCACTATCTCAAAAATAAACAAAAAATAAAATAAAACATTTATTTTAAATTCTTAAAACTAACGTAGAGCGTTTGAGCAGATTTTTTAACCCCTTAGTGGTTTCTTTTTTCTTTTATGTTTTTTATTTATTTTTGAGAGAGAGAGAGAGAGAGCATGAGCAGGGGAGGGTCAGAGAGAGACAGAGTCACAGGATCTGAAGACAGGCTCCAGGCTCTGAGCTAGAGGTCAGCATAGAGCCTGACGCAGGGCTTGAACCCACGAACTGTGAGATCATGACCTGAGCCAAAGTCGGACGCTTAACCAACTGAGCCACCCAGGCGCCCCTCCCATAATGGTTTCTAAGCATTCCACATAATTTTCTTCCTAAAGTGCCGTGTTTTTCCCTTAGGGTTCATCTCCACAGACCTAGGGAGACAATGGAGGAGGTTCCAGAAAGGTCTAATATCTGCGCTGTCCGTCACGACAGCCACGAGCCACGGGTGGCTGCCACGACTCGAAGCAGGACACGTCCAAACTAAGACGGTCCAGACATGTGAAAATCACAATGACCTTACACATTGCGACATCTCTCGATACTAACTTTCTGAAAGCTAATTATTTGACGATATTTTGGATATGCTGGGTCAAAGGAAATATATAAAAATGAACATCAGTTTCTTTTAACCTTTCAAGGATGGCTCCTAGATTATCACAAGCATTATGTGTCTAGGGCACAGGGCTGGTCTGCAGACAGACCTCTGGGGGAGACCCCCCAGGACCCCAGGGCCCCCCCCCCCGTGGCCGGCTAACACTCGCAGTCACGGTCCTGGCTGGGAACCAGGCATGGGGCGTTATCTGTCTTTCGTGACTCCGACTCCAGCACACGCGGCTGACTGCACCGTCTCACCAGTGAAACCACTGTAGTGAATCGTGAACCAGGAGCGTTTAGCAGACGCTGTCGGCAGGAAGCCTTTGGGGCAGGGGCTCCCACTTCCGCTATAAACCAAGTACATCTAACACATTAGGAGCAAGAATGACCCAGGGATGTCCCTGTCCTGGTGATCGGTGTTTTTCAACCTCTGGCCATTGTGAGCGCATCCCCAAACATCCGAGCCGTTTTTCCCCGGGGCCCTCCCTCCACCGGGAAATTTTACCACCACAGGTGGACTGTGTATCTGCTCCATGCTGTGGCCTTCCAGAGGCCACAGGCCATTATAACATCTAAGAATCCTGTGCTGCCCGGGATCCAATGGTTTGGTCCCAACGGGGGTGAGCCTGGCCCCGCTGAGGACACACGGTCTCCATCTGCCCCTCCCCAGTTCCTGTGAAAAGTGCCCAGAGGGGCTCATGCACTCTCAGAGTTTTCACTGACAGAAGTCTCTGGAGCCTCTGGGATGGCACTCTGCACCCTGAGCGGTTGGCCGGTTCTGGTTCTCCACGTTTATACCGGATTCTGGGGTGACTTCAGACGTCTGGTCAGGGAAATAAACACCCTTGAATTTGGCAGAAGGGATCACGCGTGGGGAGAGGGCATCATTCCGACAGACCAGGGCCACCTCGGTGGTTCCCATGGCAGAGGCTGTGCCCCGAGCCTGTTGGAGAGCTGAGGGTCCAGAAAGGCTCCGTCACCTGTTTCCTCCCACTGACACTTAGCCCTGAGTAACCTAAGTGGTCTTTCCTTCGATGTCTCCTGCGGGGAGCCCAGAGCTGTGTTTGCAGTTTGACTAGATATCCAACCGAGGGTGACGGTCTGCCGTGTCCTTTCTCAATCCTGATCCCGTACCTCCCACTCTAAACTGCGTTTTTTCACTTTTTATATCTCACTGTTGTATTAAACACGCTTCCTGTGACTGACGTCCAGTCCCCTGGACTAGGGTGCGTGGAAGCACACGCCTCCCCAGCAGCCTACCTTGCGCTGGGCGACAACTCTCTGTCGGAATTAGGGTACGATGCTGACTGGGGGTAAGTCAGGATGGGGGGAGGGTCTTCCTTAGACACATCTTGTGGGAATGCAGGGACGTCATTAGGAAGAGTTCTGGAGGAAGAAAAAAAAAGACTGAAGTTGAGGAATTATTAGTGATAGATTCATAACAAAGGCAAGTTTCCGTGTTATACTGATTATCTCTAGATTGTTTATGGAGTAACATGATCCCCTTCTAACAGCCCAGGTGGATTCCAGGCAGAGGAGAGGGGAAAAGTGAGACGGAGACACACACAGACGTGTCTCGTGCGTTGGCTGCACTGCAATGTAAAGTGACCGTGTTCAAGCATCTGGAGTGACAGACGTGCGTGGTGGTTACACAGGCTGCTATCTGCGCTGCGGCACCGAAACCGGACCCAGGAGGCTGCAAAGGGCTCGCTATGCAAGGACGGAGGTGCAAGAAACTGAATGTCCACATACAGGTAATATTTCATCCGGCAGAACAAATAAGTGATATAAACCAAAGGGATCTTATAATTACAAAATGACTGCAAGTCTACCTTGTTTCAGGTAGAACGCATTCATTAAAAACTAGGCTGCGCGGGGCGCCTGGGGGGCTCAGTCGATGAAGCGTCTGACTTCGGCTCAGGTCATGATCTCGAGGTTTGTGAGTTCAAGCCCCGCGTCGGGCTCTGTGCTGACAGCTCAGAGCCTGGAGTCTGTTTCGAATTCTGTGTCCCTCTCTCGCTCTGCCCCTCCCCTGCTTGCTCTCTGTCTCTCGGTCTCTCTCTCTCTCTCTCGAGAACAAGTAAACATTAAAAATTTAAAGAAAACTAGGATGCACTATTTCACTGATTCACAGGCCACCTGTCCGTATTTTTGGTGTTCCCGGAGACATCTATCACTAACTTCTGGAATTAAAAACCACACACACATGACAACTATAATAAAACCAAGCACCGTTTCTGAGCCAATAGCACATTAGAGGCTATAGTTAGGAAAAGGGACATTGCCAATTTGCCTGTATTCTTAGCCAAGAAAAAAAAATCCTCTCCTGACTAACGAAGCAGAGGGACACTCCCGCTGCCCCCTCTCCCCACTTTCTGCTAACAAGATACAAACATGGTGATCAAAAATGATCCTGAACTACATGAAAACCTGAAGCATCAAGCATCCTTTACAAATAAGTTTTTGTCTTTTAAAACTGGCACTTGTTGGGGCGCCTGGGCGGCTCAGTCGGTTGGGTGTCCGACTTCAGCTCAGGTCATGATCTCACGGTTTGTGGGTTCGAGCCCCGCATCGGCTCTGTGCTGACAGCTCAGAGCCTGGAGCCTGCTTCAGATTCTGTGTCTCCCTCGCTCTCTGCCCCTCCCCCATTCACACTGTCTCTCTCTCTCTCAAAAAAAATTTAAAAACATTACAAAACAAATTTTTTTAACTCCATCTAAAATCCATTACCATAAGAATAAGGAATTCGGGGGGGAAAAAAAGTTTGCAAGAGGAGCCGTAACAAGTCACCACGCCCGACACGGCCGTCCCCTCGAGCACACGCACCTGCTGCCGTCCGGCAGCTCGGCCTCCTCGTCCGAGCTCATCTCTATGGGAAACATGTCCTCGTCCTCGGACGTGTTCACGTTGTCGTCCCTTTTCAGGGTGTCCAGCTGCGACTTTCTCCTCCTCTTCCGTCTCTTCTTCACCAAGGAGCTGCTGGAGGAGGCCTCGCTGGGTGGGGAGGCCTGGGCGGCCGTGCTGGGGTCCAGGCTCCGTGTCCAGTCGGCCGGGCTCCTCTTCAGCTGGAGATCCATGCGGGCGGCTCCGTCTGACAGGATGGGGGAGGTGGCCAGGTACATGGGGATCACCTCCTGCCGGACAAGACCGTTTGCAGAGTCTCGTTACTTTGGGCCTGAGGGGCGGGGCGCTGCCAACGGCCGGCCGGTGTCCCTTTGGGAGCCCGAGCGCCCTTGGGGAGGGCCTTGCAGGACGGGCCGGCCGGAGGCCGTGGCCATGGCAGTCGGGAGGCACAGCGGCCGGACTGGATAGCCGGCCACAAAGTCACCGATGCACTGAATGCCATTTGTGCCGAGTCCTGTGTTTTCATAATCGTAACAAAGCAAGGTAACTAGTGATTTCAGGCCACCAACGGTCCGCTGCGTTTGAAACAGCCAAAGCAAAGAGGAGAAACATGGGCTCTGAGTCATCATATTACCTACCTTGGGAGCTGGACTCAGTTTTGCATTTCAATATTGCTATGTGTGTGTGTGAGTGTAAGAGAGAGAAGGAACGTGTGTATAAAAGAGAGAAAGAATGTGTATGTATTTTTTTAATGTTTATTCATTTTTTTGAGAGAGAGCACGAGCAGGAATGGGGAGGGGCAGAGAGGGAAACACAGAACCCAAAGCCGCTCGACTCTGAGCTGTCAGCACAGAGCCCGACGCGGGGCTCAAACTCATGAACCACGAGATCCTGACCTGAGCCAAAGTCGGACACTTAACCAACTAAGCCTGCCAGGCACCCCTGTAGTTTTTATTATGCACTGAATTAAAATGATACTAATTTAAAAAAAAGCCCAGCTGACAGCCCCCACCCCCAAAGCCACCGACGAGAGCGCATACACCCAGGTGCATGGCTGTTCATTAGATACTGACTCTTCTTAAAACCAAAAGGAAAAAACACAGCCTGTCAATGTAACAGTAATAATCATTTAGCGGTTCTTAAAAACCCATAACGATCACTGTATTAACGGATGACTTATTTAGTGTGCAACACTTGGTAACAAGAAATCAAGAATACTTATAGGGGCACCTGGGTGGGTCAGGCAGTTAAGCATCAGACTTTGGCTCAGCTCATGATCTCACAGCCAATGAGTTCGAGCCCCACATCCAGCTCTGAGCTGGCAGCCTGGAGCCTGCTTCAGATTCTGGGGCTCCCTCTCTCTGCCCCCCGCTGCTTGCACTCTGTCTCTCTCTCTCTCTCTCTCTCTCTCTCTAAGAAAACAAGGGGCTAACCTTTACAGTGGTTTGGAGAACACGCGACGTGGTGCACGTATAAAACGAACATCTGAGAGATAAAACCTTAGGCCGGGGGGAGAGGTGAGGTCCTGTCACCCAGCTGCGCAGTGGCCCAAAGAAGCAATGCAGACGGCCTGGACATGGGGTCAAGAGCAAAGAAGGGTCCCCAGCCTGGACAGGGGAGAGACAGATCGCTGCAGGTTGGGGGGGGGGGGAACTGCACCCTGGGGCATCGGAGATGAGGGACACAGGTTTCCCAGCTGCCAGCGGCCTTCCAGGGGTCACCGGGGACTAAAGGGACAGAACGCACTGTGACCTGCGAAGCCCTGTCCCACCCACGGGCACTGTCAAGGCCAGCACAGCAGGCCCATGGTCTGCAGCGTCCAGCACAGCCTCGCCCAAAATGCTTCTTCAACTCTCAGAGCGTTAAAATCTGTCCAGAGCTAAGGGACAGCAGAAATTTTAAATGCAAGTATCCGTTTGAGATGGGAAGAATCGGTAATTATGACTCAATGCTTCTGAGAGCCTTCCCTTTGAATAGGAAGGTAAAGATGGGCAGGGACTCCCCCCAGCCCCCATCCCCGACAGCCACGGGGTTATTACAGAAGACGGAGGGCACAGGACGAAGATGCTGGTCCTCCGATTACGTCACACCTCTGGGTGGGGACACCAAAAGGAAACAGAGCCTGGGACACTTTTATGCTGAACCTGAAACTATGGGCGTTCATGTTAGAGCCTGGAACCGTGGAGATCTGCTCCCTCCTCAGAAAGCCGCTGTCTCCCCGTAAAGGAACTCACCTAAGTGGATTTCACTGAGGAATCACAACCCAGGATCCCTTCAACGCAGCTTTCTCCATGAAAGACAGAGTTAAAATGTGGTTTGTCTTAGACAAAAACATAGCAGTAAATCATCATTATTTTTAGCTAGGACGCCGAAAGCAGGAGCAAGGAAATAAAACAAGAGATAAACTGGATTCCATGAAAATTTAAATTTTGTGCTTCAAAGGGCACGATCAAGAGAGTGAACAGACATATCTAAGGAACTCTTAACAACTCAATAACAAAAGGACCAAAACCCAAATTAAAAAAAAGATCTGAGTAGACGTTTCTCTAAAGAAGATATACAGGGGACGCCTGGGTGGCTCAGTCGGTTAAGTGTCCAACCCTGGGTTTCAGCTCAGGTCATGATCTCACGGTGTTGTGGGTTCAAGCTCCACATTGGACTCTGCGCTGACAGTGCAGAGCCTGCCTGAGATTCTGTGTCTCCCTCGCTCTCTGCCCCTCCCCCACCTGTGCTGTCTCTCTCTCCAAATACATAAACTTAAAAAATGTATATTAAAGAAGATACACAAATGGCCAATAAGCACAGGAAAAGAGGCTCAGCATTTAGTCATCAGGGAGACGCAAACCCATGCCACGATGAGCCACCCCTTCCCCCCCCAGGACGGCTGGAATCGGTCAGACGAATCGGTCAGACAGTCAAAACTCTCGTGCGCTTCTGATGGGAACGTCAAACGGGCACAGCCTTGGACAACGGTCTGGGAGTTCCTCAAACACTGAGCACAGAGTGGCCACGTGACGTAGAAACAGCACCCCTAGGGACGCACCCGAGAGAAACGAAAACGCATGTCCACACGGAAGCGCGACGTGATTCATCGTGACCGAAAGGTAGAAACATCCCAAATGTCCACGGGCACGTGAGGGGATGAACAAAATGGGGCGCGTGGACACCACGGGCCATTATCCTGCCAGCACAGGGTACGGAATGGATGAACCCAGACCACACGCGAAGCGGAAGAAACCAGGCACAGAGGACAGCACACCGTGAGGCTGTGCTCCTAGGGAAGGTGGAACGGGAGATCTACACGAACAGGATGGAGCGGGTGCTTAGGGCTCAGGAGGGAGCGGGGGCTCGCACCCAGGCAGGTGGGAGCTGAAGGGTGCAGAGACTCCCTCTGGGGTGATGACAACATCCTAAAATTGTCTGGAGACGGTTGCACGTGTCTTACGAGAGAGAATACTGAAAAACACCGAACTGTGTGCTTGAAACGGATAAATCACATGGTACCGATTTAATAAAACTGTTAAAATCCTTTCAACAATAAAAGATAGGGTAGCCTGGGTGGCTCAGTCAGTTGGGTGTCCGACTTTGGCTCAGGTCATGATCTCATGGTTCATGAGTTCGAGCCCCGCGTCGGGCTCTGTGCTGACAGCTCAGAGCCTGGAGACTGTCTTCAGATTCTGTATCTCCTTCCCTCTCTGCCCCTCCCCCGTTCATGCTCTGTCTGTCTCTCAGAAATAAATAAACATAAGAAAATTTTTTTTAATTTAAAAAAATAATAACAACAAGTAGAAGGGATTTGCCCACTCACTAAACACAATCTAGAACATTCCACCCTCTGGGATTTGACACAGCAGTGTAACCTGTTCGCTCTGGATGATGGCTTGGAGGCGACCCGGTTCCTGTCTCCCTGGACGCGGTGAGCACGTGAGGGCGCGTCAGGACCGCAGGGCCTCGTGCGGCACGCACGCCCGCAGCCTGTCCGGCTCACACGGGTCCAGGGGGACAGCCAGCCCTCTCTGCCGCGCTGGTCTCCCCGGCCCAGCACCAGCCTCACTTCTGCACACTCACTTCCGCAGTGTCCCCGGGAGATGCACTGCTCAACTCTCGAAACTAGGAAGTAGCGCCGACCACGCAGCCGCCCTTACCTGATCGTTATCAGCCTCTTGAACAAAAAAGGCTTCTCCATTGTCTCCCAGCTTCATGTGCAAATCCACGGACTCCCCGTTGATTTCGATGTCAACCTGAAGGAAAAGCACACGTCACCGCAACGGGCAGCCTCCCGGGGTGCCGCGTCTCTACCGTCACGTGTTTTAATCACATACATCCCCAAATGATCTCACAGCCCCAAATCTCAATCCATCAGGCCTGGCGTAGGTGCTCTCTTCCCAATCAGAAGTGAGTCCGTTTGCCCCCACGCCCCACTTTGAGCCGGGGAAGGTCTGCAATTGTCCCCAGGAAGCAGAGCACAACCGAAGGGGCCCTATGGAACTTCCGAGACCAAGTCAGAAGAACGCAGGGTCCGCGTGCCTCCTTTTCTCCGGGATGCTCACCCTATGACCAGCCGCCATGTTGTGAGGCCACTAAATGTGGGCGTTCCATGAGTGACCGCACCTTTGGAGGGGGTCTGCCAACTGAGGCCCCAGGTGGCAGAGAAACCCCAGCCCGGCCGCATGTGCCTGAATTTCTGACTCACAGAACCCAGGAGCTTAAGAAGTAGCTGGATTTTTGCCACTGCGTTTTGGAGTAATTTAACACTACAATTTGAGTTCATATACTTGTCAATTCAGAGACTGACCCCTTCCAGTGCGGAGTCACAATCCCAGAGGTCTAAAGCTCAGTCTAAAGACAGAAAGATGATGAGTTTTCTCTGGAGAGAGAAACTGCACCGCAGCTCACCGGGTCCTATGCTCTTACCACTTTCTCTCGGGAGCGCAGGACCCCCATCTTCCCAAAGCGCACGTGGAAAGGGGAGCACTGAAGGCTCCCGTTGGGTTGGCGGACGACGATGATGTCGATACATCCGGACAGGGTGGCCGGATTCAAGCCCTTGTAGAGTTCCTTCACGGTGACAAACACCTGGCCCGCCAACTGCCCCACGTAGTTCATGGTTTGAGTCTGGAAACAGAGACACAAACAACACACACGCAGACACACAATTAATTCAGAGAAGGCAGTCTATCTAGAGCCGGTCCAAATGGACGCATCATCGCGTCAAACACGTGAATTACAAGTGTGATGTTCACACCTCGTTCAGATCATTTGTTCCACGGGAATGGGCGCCATGACACCCACCCCCACTGCCCATTGACCTCCCACCCGGTCAGCAAGCCCACACCCCCCCACTGCCCACTGACCCCCCACCCAGTCAGCAAGCCCTAAGCCTCCGCCGCAGCAGCCCCAGGAACCCCATCTGTTAGCACCGGGCTCTTCCCCTCGGGGCCCAGGGAGTCCTTCCGGCTCCTGCCAGCCTTGCTCTGTCATCCCATGAAGGTTTTACACACTAAATCTTAAGACTCTTGAGAAAAGAGACTGTATTTGCTACCTCTTAGTATCTAACCCCCACCATGCCAAGTAGAGTAGATATTCAATAACATGAGTTGCAAAATGTGACTATTTTTGCTTAAGAAAGAAAAACGACGACTTTTATTTAGAACCATTTCCATCCCAGACTCGGTCTGCCTCTCAGACTCTGGCCCACGACTCCAGGAGACATTCATTCCAGCCACTGTGGTTTGCCGCCCAGCTAATCAACTGAAGTCCGGTCAGCAAACACCCAGGCGTCTCCTCTACAAAGGGTCTGGTGGTGGGGACACAGAGACAAAAGAGTCCAAGTCCCTGTCCCCTGAAGGGACTCACACTCATGAAGGGGACAGAAGTAAAACACAAGGAACTAAAATATGTCAGTGCTGCTCCTTCCGTTTTAGGCAGACGCTAAGGGCCATGACCGAGGGAGGTGGAGGGACCACACCAGGCAGGCGAGGAGGGAAAAGGTGGACCAGAGCCCTGGAGGGGACGCCCACCTCAGCGGCTGCCACAGTCTGGCCCTGTCACGTGCCCGATGGGACTCCGTCGCCTCAGACTGGCCCATAGCCCCGAGGGCCAACCCTGCAGCCACCCTCCACCACTCTCTCCTCCTCACCCCACCGTGTGGGCTCCGGCTCTCAGAGACACGAGGCCTTTCAGAACAGGAAACTTAAGGAGAAGCAGAGGTGCGATGAAGCAAACGCCCAAGGTCACAGGCCTGGCTTCTGAAGTGACCTCTGCTTTAGTTCCATCAGCCCCCTCCCTTCTCCCCAGCTCCTCCCGACTTCATCATCCTCAGCTGTGGGCCCTGCTGGTCCCTGAGGGACAGGTGACCACCTCCCCGCATGGAGGCCCCGAACCCGCCCCCCAGCCCCACCGGCCAGCACGCTGTGTTGTCCCCAGCAGAGAGAAAGCTCACAACCGGACAGCATTCCCACATGCCGGCACCCCAGCTTCTTATCTGTAAGACGAGGACCTCGGCCTAGACGACCTGCAAAGTCTGATGGCTCCATGATAAAGCCTAAAGGCACATCTTTAATAATTCAGACTAAACGGTGCTCTGCTGTCTCCTCCTCAAGAACAAAGCATCCCTCCCCCTTGTCAGTGAGCAAATCCAAGGTTATTGTGCGGAAACTAAAGATTTCAAAGGTGGCAGGACCCGGGGTTGTTATTCTGACCCCTTGTTTGGAAGAGATAAGCCCGGAAACGGGAAGGGACAGGCAGCGCCCCTGGTCTCCCAGAGACGGAGCCGGACCCCGACGTCCTGATTCCTGGTCCTGTGATCTCGCCTTCGTGCCTGGTGTGATTCACCCACCACGAATAACTGAAGTGACTCTGGTATCACTAGCTACCCCTTCTACTGAATAACGTATTTGCAGATCTGAAAATATCGCCATTTGGGAGCAGGGAATCTGTTCCGCAAATTCTTAGCAAATGACAGGATCATAGCCCCACCCAGCGACAGGATCCCAGGAACTCTCCTGAGCATCCACGGGAGACTGTCTTAACCAACCGCTGAGAAGTTTCTAGAAAGGAGATTACTATCTGAAACATAGGGAAAAAAACAGGTTGGCAAGGCTGGGAAGAAACCGGAGCCCGTGTGCACTGCTGGTAGGAACGGAAAATGGCACAGCGCTATGTATGGAACAGGACAGAACACAGTTCCCCAGAAGATTAAAAATAGGATTTCCATATGACCCAGCCATTCCACTTCTAGATACAGATCCCAAAACACCAAAAGCAGGGTCTCAAAGAGATATCTGCATGCCCACGTTCCCAGAAGCGTCATTCCAAGGGCCACCAGGTGGAAACCACTCAAGTGGCCCTTGGCGGATGACGAGTGGACACCCAAAACGTGGACTGTACAGCCAGTGGGGTATTAGTGGGTCTTAAAAAGGAAGGAAATTCTGACACACGCTCCAGCATGGAGGGACCCTGAGGACATTGTGCTAAGGGGAACAGCCCGGTCCCCAAAGGCCAAATGCCTTGTGTAAGATTCCACCCACCTAAAGTCCCGAGAGCAGGCAAATCCCTAGAAACACGAGGTAGAACAGGGATCCCCGGAGGCTTCAGGGAGGAGGGAAGGGGAGTTCGTAAGAAACAAAGGCTGGAGCTGGACGGAGGGATGGACGCACAGCAGAGTGAATGTCCTTACACGAAGCGTTCCGAACTGTACACCCGCAAATAGCGAAGGCAGCCAATTTTGTGTGACCTGTATTTTACCACAACCTTAAAGGGGGTGAGCGAGAACACTGTACTAACCAGAACTCATTTCAGGAGGGTGAATAATGTTTGCCTGGGCCCAGAAGGCACAGGACAGCCTTTGGGGCGGGGGGCGGGGGGGGACCCAGTTCACCCCCAGCACCTGCTTGGCTGAGGGGCGGAGGCAAGTCGGGGGTGGGGGGTGGGCAGCCATGGCTTTTCTTTCTCTCTCCTCTTCCAGGATTTTTCTAAATAAGCGCTGGGCAAATCCTGGAAGAACACAAGACCAGGTGGACGCCAATTTCACTCCCTCCATTCCGCTCCGTTCAAAGCGAAAGGGACCGAGGAAGCAGGTAATCTGATTTCCGTGAGGGGAAGAAGCCAGACCAGTCCGCCCGGGACGGACCTGCCTCTGTACACTGACCGTCAATCTCATTATTGTCCTCTTGCGGCCACGCAGGATCCGGCCGTCATATTGTGAAGAACAAAGCATCTTAATTACCTGAGGGGCAACCGCAAGACACAAAACAAAACGCCTACGCGTCCAGGAGAGAGCGTGGAGACACCTGCTCTTGACTCACCCTGTAGCGAATTCCTTTTAAGTCTAGTGATTTTCATCGAAAAACAAGAAACAGGATCCCACAGCCTATTCCAGTGATCTTTCAGGGAGAGAGAAGCCAGACCCCACACAAACCCCCTCTGGCCAAACAGAGGGTTCTCCAAACTGTACTGTGGGCTTTCGGAGGTTAGGAAACCTATAAAATGTTATACATATAAATACATATTAAATGTTACATGTATATATATCATATGTATCATTTTTTTAAACAGGGCATCTTCTAGCTCTCCAGAAGACACTTCGAGGGGAACTCTCCGAGGTTACAATGTCTCACGGGAATACCGTCTTTCCAGGTCTCCCTAAGTTAGAAACTACTATGGTACTTGTATTCGAGCCAAACAGATGAAACATGAAACCCAAAAGCACAGGGGCGCCTGGGGGGCTCAGTCAGTTAAGCATCCAACTTCCGCTCAGGTCACGATCTCACGGCTCGTGGGTTCGAGCCCCATGTCGGGCTCTGTGCTGTCTGTGCAGAGCCCACTTTGGATCCCCTGTGCCTCCCTCTCTCTGCCCCTCCCTCTCTCTCTATCTCTCTAAAAAATAAACATTTTTTAAAATAATCCAAAAGCATATTTCCACCTGGGATTCTACTTACAACATTAATAATAAACTGTGTGTTCAGCTCGAATGGGATCAACTACTAAATAAGAGAATTCTAACCATTTTAGGCCAAGCCCCTTAACCTTAACCGTCAGCTCGAAAACTGCTTGCTCCGCTCATTTGATATGCTAGTGAATAAAGTGATTTTTCATACCCTTCCCAGTTTTCTCAACGAGAATATGATCAAAGGCACGTAATCCAGGAAATAACGGTCTCCCCACCTTAATTCTGTGGGTTGGCTCCTCAGGAATGAGGTTTGGTAGGCAACCCCTAAACATGCATCTCTGCCCCCCTTCCCTGAGGGCTGACCCCACCCCGACCAAGGTCAAAACGGATGCAAACTGTCCCAAGACTCCAGCTCGCGGAATCCCCAGCTTTGTTCAATCTTTCTCACCTCTGCTTCTCTCTCTCGCCCTTCTCTTTAAGAAGGGGAGCCTTGGGCAACCGCACCCCAATCTGCATTGTGCAGCTCTTCACAGGAAACCTCCCCCAGAGTGAGCTCAGGTGATAAAAATCTACGCCACCCTGTGCAGCGCTCAAAACCAACACTGTTGCCCCATTTCTGGTGCGGAACCCAGGTCGGCCAGAGGCTCAGAGCAGCACGGCCAGCAGCGGGCGGAGGCCGGGAGCCCAGGCTGAACCCCGAGCCCCCCTGCTGTCCTCCGCATCGTCCTGCTCCCTCATCCCGCTGCATGAAACAGCATAAACGGGTGAGGCCCGCTTAAAGAAAATCGGCCACAAGGCTTTAGAAAATCAGATGGCCAATCGTTTAGACCTAAATGCTGCATAATACTCAGCCCACGTGGACAGGGTACACAGTGCTGTATAGACGATCAGAGATTGTAAATAAAGTCAGAATTACAGAGAGGGACCTTCCAGAGTTGGGGGGGGGCACAATCCGTGAGACCAAGGCTCAATTAGAGGGAGTGAGTTCCCCAACAATGGTGGTATCACCAGAGTCTCAAACCACCACGTGGAAAAAAGGTTGTGGAGGGAACTCAAGAATCTGGCGGGCTGGAACTTGAGGATTCCATGCCCTGGTCATTAGCAACATCAGGAAATCAAGTCTTGGAGCAACCGCCAGGGGTGGGCGGGGGGAAGGGGTGTGTCTGGGTTGTTTGTTTTTTGTTTGTTTTTGTTCCGTCACAAAAACATCCCACAAGTACAGACCCCCCAGCTCGACAACCCTGGGGCTGAGGGGAAAGAGGGAAAATTTAAAAACGAGAAGAAACTGGGAATGAGAATCCTTCTCTCCCAGGAACCTAAAGTCCATGAAGACAAGGCCCCAAACAAAACTCACTGCAAACACAGTTTAAGGAACAGACTCTTAAGACTCTTCACGTCCACAAACAGGCCATGAAACCCAACAGATAAGAGTCTGAAAACTAGGGGCGCTTGGGTGGCTCAGCCGGTTGAGCGCCGACTCCTGATTTCGGCTCAGATCGGGATCTCACGGTTCCTGGGATGGAGCCCCGGGCAGGGCTCCACGCTGACCATGGAGACTGCTTGGGGTTCTCTCTCTCCCCCTTGGCCCCTCTCTTGCTCGCATTTTTTCTCTCTCTCAAATTTAAAGAGTTTGAAAAACAGGAACTGCACAAAATATAGGGTCAGATGGTCAGATGTGACTGTCCTCCTCCAGAACGGGTGCGCTCCGTGCACGGGAGGAGGTATGCACGCCGCCTCCGTGAGCGTGAACAAGATGAGGACTTAGAAAAGCCCCCCACCGTGAGAGGACAGGGGCCAACGTGACACCTTGTCACTACCTCCCTGACGAAGTCCCCGGACCGGTCCGACTCTGCGGCTGCCTCTCAGTGGGGTAGTTTCACAAGTGCTCACCCCCTCTTCAGGTACCCCATCTCAGGGTCTCCTGGGAGGTAAACTCTAAACCTTCCCCCACAGCCCTCAAGGACTGTGTGTTTGTAAAACACCCTCCTTTATGTCAGAAGACAGGTATTTTCAGCTGCGGAATGAGTCATCATTTCCTGGACCGAGGCTGCTGTGGAGCCACTGTGGGTGCGCACGGGGCAAACAGGCATCGCCATGGCAGGTGCCCACGGAGGCTTGTAAATACCCAGAGCTTACCGGCACCACTAGGCAAAGACAGTACGGCAGTGATCCGGCGTGGCACAGACCACAGTCCATTGTCACCTACCGTGAAAGTTGGTACACTCTCCAGATGGTAATGATGACAGAGCTTAAACTATGTATCCCCTTAGCATCCTGCAAAGGATGCAAAGGATAGAGTTTGCCCATCTCGCAGAGAAGGTAACTGAACTTGGAGTGCGTGGGTGTAAGTTGATCAGGGTCCTGATGCAGGGTAGGGGCGCGAGCCGCATCCGAATCCAGGATAAGTCTGTATCCACCTCTGTGACAGCCCTGCCTGCCTCCCGAAACACTGGACAGTCGTATCTGTGTGCTGGGAAGCGCACACGGACTTCAGCGGACGCGCCCAGGAAGTGTAAGGTGCAACAAATGCCAAGATACCCGCTTCTCCAACGGTGAGCCCCACGCTGCCCGGTGGAGTCCGTCCTAGCAGATGGACCCTCCCCCAAGCTGGTGCCTGGTGTGGAGACCGCTCTGCATGCTCCACAGATACGCCTGTGCCTTGCCAGCCTCCCCTCTGCCGTGTCCCAGGGGGTGGGCACACAAGTGAAGCAGGAGCCCGGAAAGGGTCGCCTTCTGTCTGAGTTAAAGAAGAAAACTTGGGTGAAATTTCACTGGTCAAGTCTGAAAACTCACGGATAAACTCCCCCCCTCCTCTTTTATCCTGATCTACCTTAAATGTCAGAGTACAGGTGAGTAACTAACCAATACCTACCCCCCCACACACACACACACGGATCCTTCCTCCCGTCATGCACATGCTTGCCCCATACCCGGCTCTGGGTTTGACACCAGGTAAGATTAATCCACGCCCTTGAGAAGCTGGAAGTCTTTTTTTTCTTTTTTCAAGTTTATTTTTCTCCAAATGTGAGAGGACATGTGAGCATGGGAGCAGCACAGAGAGAGAATCCCAAGCAGATTTCACACTGTCAGCACCACGGGGCTCGATCCCACGAACTGTAAGACCGTGACCTGAGCGGAAACCCGGAGTCGGACACTTAACCGACCGAGTCACCCAGGCGCCCCGAGAAGCTGGAAGTCTTAGATCTTAACTGGCTCAGTTACTAACAACTGAATAGTAATGCCCATTTATAACATTGCCTGGAGAGTGAGCTCCCTGTCAGTAGGAGCATTTAAGTCATGTGGCTTTTAGGTAGGACTGTTGTTCCTCAAGGATATGATCGAATCTGCCTCCCTGGCGCTCTCCCCACGGGTCCTCGCAGCCCAGGGATGTCTCAGTCTTCACTGTCCCGGCTCTCCTGAGGCCACGTGAAGACAGCCGTGACCGGCCCCCCTGCCCAACACGCCAGGAAGGTGCTCTCAGCACCCCAGCGGGTCTCCAAGAGATGAGGTGAGTGAGGAGCGTCCACTCACTACGCGGGCTGTTCTCTGAGCACGTTCTGTCCTCGTGTCTGGGATCCAAATCTGACCGGCTCTTTGTGAAAACACAAACATCGCGGGACAACTGGGGTTGCCCAAGAATCACATTCACCCGGGGGGTTAGGAGGGAAGAGCCGGTTTTCGGCCAGAGCATTAAAAAAAGAAAATGAGGGGCGCCTGGGTGGCTCAGTCGGTTGAGCATCCAGCTTCAGCTCAGGTCATGATCTCAGGGTTCGTGGGTTCAAGCCCTGCGTCGGGCTCTGTGCTGACAGCTCAGACAGAGCCTGGAGCCTGCTTCGGATTCTGTGTCTCCCTCTCTCTCTGACCCTCCCCTGCTCATGTTGTCTCTCTCTCTCCCAAAAATAAATATAACATTAAAAAAAATTTTTTTAAGAAAAAAAGACAATTTCTAAGAAATCCTAAAAATGGTCTCGTGACTAGTAAGACTTGCAAGAGAACAAAATTGGCTTATAAATAGCGTATCTTCCTCTTGTGATTTCTATTAACCACAGACGAGTCTTTTTCCAGAGCGTGGCGCGTTGGTACATATCCGTCGGCAGGAGTGGTAAGTTACACATAAATGACAAGAAGGAAGGTGTGACTTGGTGGCAGCGGTGAGGCTGAGAAGAGAACCCCGGCCAGAAAGTCGAGATCGGCGTGCTTCAGCCCTGCCCGGCCACACGCCACCGCCCACCACCTCATCCCTCCGTGCCGGGTCTGGACTGAGAAAGACCTTGAGCTGTGGCTCCACGCGGGGACACGGCCCCGAGAGTCAAGTCCCCGAACCAGAGAGGCAAGTTCTGTGTCTGTCCGCACAGAAAGGCCATCGGGGCCTCTCCTGGCGGGCCAGCCTTCTTCGGGAAGCCCTCCCCTCCACTCCCCTCCATGATAAGAAAATGCACCAGAAACGCAGGAAACGCTTCTAAAAAGCTTGCAAGTCGGACTGCTACCTGCTGATAAAAGTGATGGCGGCCAAGCGTCCCCCTGCCTGGGCCCTTTCTGAATGAAGCAGGTGGATGACACCAGTGGATGACATGAATTTGTCACAGCTCAGCTCCAGGCCCAGGGGGAGGGGACAGCAGGCTCCCCGGTGATCCCACAGGAAGGAGGGGGTGGTGGGAGGGGTGTGGAGCCCGTCTGGGCTGGGGGTGGGGGCGAGTGCCCTGCAGGAAACACAGCAAAGGCCCAGGAAGTTTTCTCCTCCTTCGATGCCCCCCACCACGGCGGGGGCACCCTGCACTGGGGCATCAGGTGCCCAGAGGCATCTGTCCGCCCACCTCGGGCGGCTTCACAAGGGCAGCCGTGCTGACGCGTGACCGGTGCGAGGGGGCCACAGGGCTCGGAGCTGCTCACCCAGTTATTACGGCAGCAAAAATGCCTTTTCACCTGCAATCGACACAGTCTTTCTGTGAACCTCATTCCTTTGCCAAGACTCTGCTTTCTTGGAGCTTCTCCCCAGATGCAAAACCCTGGCCATGCCGTTCGTGACCGCCCACCTCTAGGATCTTAATGTCCGTTTGAGGGGGCCTCACGCCAACTGTATAGAAAAAAATGGACAAAACACAGAGGGGGGTTCCAGAGAAAGAAGTCCCTTTGGTCAATGACACGTGAGAAGATACTCAACCCCATTCAGGATTTAAGATCTGCAAGGGAGGCCTTTCGGATGGTCGGAGTATTGAGCATTTTGTAAAAACCCCAGGGTGGGTGAGGAGCAGGGGAAACCAAGTCATCGCCCCCTGCTGGGGGGCAATAAACGGGGTGAGCGTCGTCGTGGCCCCATGTGTCATTTCGTGCACATATTCCCCAGGTGACCCTACTTCCATAAGGTCCATGTACAAGACAGTCATGGCGGGGCTGACCGAATCAGGGAAAATTAGAAACAATGTAAATATCTCTGGGACTCTGGTTAAACAAACCACGGATCAGAAGGTCAGAAGACTGCTAAGAATACACACACACAGGCAGAGAGAGCGCCCCAAATACTAGCCTGAAAAGGTATAAACTGAGAGAAAGAATAAAAAAATAATTTACCACATGAATCCATTTTTTTAAGAATTACATTTATACATATTCTGAGACACATAAAAAAAATTCTGGACTGATTTACACACCGAATAAGGTTCCCGGGCTCACCTCTGGGCGTGGTTTTTTAAATGCGTATGTATTACTTTAACGTTACTTCTTAAGGACCTCAGAGAACTGGACGAGGGACGGAAAAGCTTGGCCCACTCAAGGTCAGGGTCTCCCAGTCAGTGAACTTGCTGAGACAAGAGGGAGTGGCGGGGGGGGGGGGGTCCTGCCTCGGTCAGAAAGGTCGGAGGGTAACCACTCAGCTCCTCCTCCAGAGCTGGGATTTTGCAACGCTCGGATCTTACAATCCCATGTGACAAATGTTCTCAGGTCCCTGCCAAGGAGCACAAAAGGCCTGGACAGTCGGGAGTGGGGACATTCAAACTACAGGGCGGCCAACGTGCTGGGCAAAACAGCTCCAGGTTTAGATCCTGGTTCTCGGGCTCGGAACCATTCGCCTCACTAACCGAGCCCGGGGCTCGCTTCCCTTCCTTACACACCTGCAAACGCCCTCTGTCTGTTTGTGTCTTGGTCAAGAAGAAATGTCCTGCCTTTGTGACTTCTATCCCCGAATGACCCCCACCCACTCCACCCCAGCAGTTCAGCAAAGGGCTAAATATCACCTGATGTCCAAGTTCGCGGTTGACAGCTCAGGGGATAAGAATGCAGGCTTCCTGGAGGGAGGCGGTTGGCACTCAGATCCCAGCTCTGCCTCCCACTAACCTGTGGCCACGAGCCCATTAATAACCTCTGCCGGCCTCAGTTTCGTATCCATAAAATGGGATTCACACTGTCCGCCTCACAGGATTAGTGGTACACGTGAAGTACTTTTCAAAGCACATACACCCCATGAAAGCCCAGTGCCAATCCTGTGGGCACAAAGGATTCCCAGACTCCGAATTAAGGCTCGTGCCTTAACGATTTAAACTGCACCTTCCCATGGGGCGCCTGGGTGGCTCCATCGGTTAAGTGTCCGACTTCTGTTTCAGTTCATGATCTCATGGTTTGTGGGTTCGAGCCCCGTGTCAGGTTCTGTGCTGACAGCTCAGAGCCTGGAGCCTGCTTCGAATTGTGTCTCCCTCTCTCTCTCTGCCCCTCCCCTGGTCATACTTTGTCTCTGTCTCTCCTTCAAAAATAAAGAAACATTAAAAAAGTTTTTTTAAATAAATAAATAAACAGCACCTTCCCCAAAAAGACAGGGACAAAGGACGTTATAGATTAAAATTAATGCGGAAATATTAGACAGGTATTGGTCTAGGGTGGTAATACATTTCTGTTTGTCCAAAACTCCGAGCACAGGGGCAACCCCAGGCCTGGGCAGCACCCTGTGTGAGGGTGTAGAATTCACAGGCAAACTGTTTGCACACGCAGTCACCAGGGAGAACGTCTCGTCGGACAGTTGTGCCCTGTTACCCCATGACCTTTACTGCCTGTGTCCCATCTTCTGTAAACCAAAGGGTAGGCCTAGGGAGACCCGTGGACGCAGACAAAGATTTCACCAAAAGGAGAAAGTTCACGTATCCAAGGAGAGACAGGAGCTTCGGGCACAAGGCGCACGGCGTAAATGTGCTCACAGTGTCCCAGGCAGCCGCAAACAGGTGTGTCTGGACCACAGGCTCCGGGCGCGAGCCGAGTCCATCACGCTCGGGAGCAAACAGCTGACACAGCGCTGCGACCGTTCTCACAGCCTGGTGCTGTTTTCTGGAAGGCCCCAGGGCTCAGGACCGGCAAAAAGGTCTAAAGTGGTTGAAAGAATCCCAAAACTTGGTCGGTCGGTTGAGAGATGCGGCCATGATCACGGGCATGGAAAGCTCCCCGCTCCGGCCTGAGCCTGGCCGCCCACTTCCTCCCCACCCCTCACCTGGGCCATAAGCAGGCATGGCCACCCGGGCCACCCGGCTGCAAGCAGGGACGGCTGTGGGCCAGGAGGAAGCCAGCGCTGGGTGGGGCAGGCCTCCCCCCACAGCCACACCCACACATCTTCCTTCTCTCCACTGGACCGTGCGATCACTCACTCACTCACACACACACACAGACACACACAGACACACATCACAGCTAAAACAAGTTCCCCAAAACAATATCTTCTTTTCTATTCTACTTCACTTTTTTTTAAATGTCTGTGGACCAACTGAACTGATTTTGATGACCCGCAGGTCACACACAGCTCTGTGACAAACACTGGCCTAGGCCCAGACCCAGAGCTCTGGGGAGGCAGAGAATCTCTGCTTTGCAACAAGCCAGCAGCACACCGCCCAGCCCCAGCCCAGGCTCCCCAGCCCCAGCCCAGGCTCGATTCTCATTGGCTGAATCAAAGGTGGGGAGAGGTGAGAAGGGTCAGGAAAGAAGGAAGAAGGAAGAGGCAAGAGGAAGAGGGGCATGGGAAAGTGCAGAGGACACAGGAAGGAGGGGGGCCGGGCCAAGTGCACATCAGGAGGCAAAGGCTCCCTTCAGGGCCCTGGGGTCCCCCAAACTGGGCCTGCTGCCAGGTGCAAACACGGACGCTGGGCCCCTCGCTCACCGGACCTTCCAGTCGCAGCTTAGAAAGCTCCCATTTCAGAGAGGCCAGCAAATGGGCCCTTGGAGGCCTCCATAAATTAAGAATTAAGTTAGGTTGGGGTGCCTGGGTGGCTCAGTCGGTTAAGCATCCAACTTCAGCTCAAGTCACGATCTCACGGGTTCATGAGTTCGAGCCCCGCATGGGGCTCTGGGCTGACAGCTCAGAGCCTGGAGTCTGCTTTGGATTCTGTGTCTCCTTCTCTCTCTCCCCCTCCCCTGCTCACTCTCTCTTTTTCAAAAATAAATAAACATTTAAAAAAAAAGAAGAAGGGCACCTGGGTGGCTCAGTCAGTTGAGCGTCTGACTTTGGCTCAGTTCACGATCTCACGGTTCGTGGGTTTAAACCCTGTGTCGGGATCTGTGCTAACAGCTAGTTCAGAGCCTGGAGCCTGCTTCAGATTCTGTGTCTCCCTCTCTCTCTGACCCTCCCCTGCCTGCACTGTCTCTCTCTGTCTCTCAAAAATAAATAAAAAACATTAAAAAAAATTTTTTTAATTAAAAAAAAAATTAAGTTAGGCTTTGCCCAAACTTTTTCACAAATTCCGTCTGGTTTTAAGCGAGGGGGGAGGGGGCTTATCCCACAATAAACTGGGCCAGAGTTCCAGAACGTGTAGAATGTGACTTCACCCTTCCCAGGGGGCTCACCTCAGTGCTGACAGGGCCCCAGGTCTCCACCTCGACCTCGCGAATCCCTCAACAGCTCCAAGCTCTTCTGCCAGGGTCACACTGAAGGAGCTAAAGTGCCAGCAGGTCAAGGCGTGAGCCTCAGTGTCCCAGCTGGACTGGGGCCTGGCCTTCTCGGTGTTTCTCAAAATTGTTCCAAAGGCGGCGCCAAGTGATGCAACCCCCGCCCCTCCGCCAGGTCTCCCCATGAGGAGCTCTCTACAGCCCTCCCCCATCCCCATCGGAATGCCTGCCCAACCCAGTCTGTCCCCTGTGGGTTCCTTTGAGACCTTGAACCCAGAACACAGCAGATCCAGGAGAAGCCCACTCACAATAGGAGAGGGGTGGCCGAGGTGGGGGAGGTGGTGTCACGTATGATGGTTTGCGTAGCCCAGAGGCCAGCACTGGGCACAAATGTCTCGGCCCTCCTCACTGGCATCCTGTGTTCCTCCCTTACAATAATGCCCTCCGCAGAGTCACTGACCCCGTCTGGTAGATCTCAGTTAATCTGTACAATCATCTCAGGAACAGGTATGGTTACCTGACGGAGTAACCAATACATAGACGGAGAAACCAAGGCTCAGAGAATTTACGTCTTTGGCAGCCCAAGTCCTCCAGTAGTAACGTGGCCAGTGTAACTCCAAAGCCAAGTTCTCTGCATTAGCTCAGCACCCTGCAGGCCCTTGGTGGCCGCTCTGAAATATCCTTCCATCTCCTGCCCTCCTCTTCCCTCTGGTCCAAGGGTTGGGCCCACAGACCTCCCTCTGGCCAGGCCGGGCTGGCCATTCCCCATCTCATCCCAGTGGGAATCTCCTCAGCCATTCCTGAGGTGCCCCCGCCCAGGACACAGAGATCATGCAGGCCCCACGTGAACCCTCAAGCTCTCTCCCACACACCTAGTTTCAGCAGGATTGTGTCTGGCAGCAAGATCTTTCCTAGAGTGATGAGATTTTGGTAAAGGAGACGTGAGACAGAGAACATCCGTGCAGCGAGCGCAGCCCGAGCCAAGTTCAGAGCCCAGCCCTCCAGACCCACCAAGTTCAGGGGAACTTCGGGGCTCCCCAACACCACGCAGCCCTACAAATGACAAGAATAAAAGCTCCCAAACACACATCCACACTCAGAAATGCTTGATAAGGATACAGATGTTGACAAATAGGAAGAATGATCGGAATACAGAACTGTTTAAAACAAAGAGATCTTCCCACATTTCTGGGGTTTAAAAAAAAAGCATGTGTTTAATTCCTCAATTATCATCCATTCCTCAACCAATTACTTTTATTCATAAGGCCCAAATCATAGAATAAAAGATAAACTGTAAATTTCACATTCCTCATGCCATTTCTCTGATTTTAAACACTTAAAAATAAATTTTAAAAAACAAAACAAAACACCTTACAAGCTTATCTTTTCCACAATACTCCTACTCTCCTGGGGAAACTGTTGGGCTCTAAAAACTCTCCGAGAGAATCTGTCGTTTTAGCTCCAAGTTTCCTGTTTGGTGGTCAAACACTGGGTAGACATCTGCTTTCTCCAGCGACTACTCTGCACATAAATTATGTGCCACTTACCTACACTCTAGCGCTGTGGCACTTGGAGTTCCGTCCAAACCACTACTTTGCATCCTGCGTGTTCCTGGCCTTCCCCAGAATAAAATTATTTGCAGGGACAGGTGTGGAGCCAAGGGGCCTAGCACCCACTAGGCTGCAGGAAAGACGCACAGAGGCCGGCAGAGGAGGAACCAAGCTGTAATCCGAGAACCAGATCCCAACCCCGTTCAACCTGCCGCCGAGCAGCTGTGTGACCTTGGGCACGTAGGTCAACTTCTCCGAGCCTCAGTTTCCTCCACGGCAGAGCAAGAATCCAAAGCCCCAGGGGACATTTTCGTAAAAGTTCCGGGCGCACGGCAGGGGCTGCCCGCTACGCCGATGGAACCCATCCGTCCTCGCTGGATACAGCGAGGTCTAGCCGGGGTCCCGCGGCCGCCCCTGGGGTCCTTCGGGCGGGTCAAGGTCAGCCCTGCGGGCGCCCCGACAGGGAAGGCCCGAGGGATGCTCGCGAGGCCGCCGGGCCCCGGGCCCCGGGCCTGTTTCTCCGCCTCCCTCCCCGAACCACTTCCCCCCGAAGGGGCCGCGGAGACCGAGCACGGTCCTCCGGCGCCGGGTCACCCCCGTCCCCCGGCCGGCTCCGGCGTCGCCGCGCGCCCACTGTTCCCCGGACCCCGCCCCGCCGGGCCCCGCCGAACTGCGGCCCCTCCGGATAGCGGCCCGGGCTCCTCCGGGGCTCGGCCTGGGCTGGGCGAGCGGCGGGCGGCGCGGAGGCGTCTACTCACCGTGCGGCGCCGCGCGCGTGGCCTTCTTTGTATGCAAACACTCTCGGTCCGGCGCGCGCTCGCTGTCACCGGGGACCGCCCGGCGGCGGCGGGGGCGGGGCGAGGGCGGGGCGAGGGCGGGGCGGGGCGAGGGCGGGGCGAGGGCGGGGCGGGGCGAGCGGGGCCGCGCCAGGGCACTCTTGACGATCGAGCCGCCCTGCCGCTTTCAGCGCCCCTCTGGGCTCAAGAATCCGAGCCTCCTACCTCGGAAGAAGGCGCGGGTCCGCGAGCCCCTCCTTCACCGCCCACCTTAGCTTTCCTGTGGGCGTGGACTTTGGGCCACGTTTCCGATTATCCTCCCTAAAGCCACAGTCCTATATTTAATTCTCCAGGCTACACTGACATTTTCCCGAAGCCTCGGCATTCAGGGGGCGTGCAACGTCGGCTGTAGGGGCAGCCAAGTGAAACGCTCCAAAAAAAAAAAACCCCCAGGGCCTAGCGGGCTGCCATCTCGGGTCCTAGTCTTCAAGAGCAGTAGGACCCGGGCAAGTCCCTCCACTGTTCTATCCCGGAGCTTTAGGATCTACAACCATATGGCGGCCGTCGGCCTTATTGACCATATTGCAATTTACACTTCGATTTTCAACAGAAGTTCACCTTCCTCCTTTATCCGAATGACCAAGCACCCCTGCCGCACCCATTCATTTAGCATACTTGTCAGGCTCTGTTCCAAACACTGAGAAATGTTGCTCAGAACAAGAGACAGGACCCTGCCCCTTTGGAACTTCCATTCTCCAATGAGGAGACAAGGCAAGGAACAAATAGTGAAAAAATAATAATAATCCGGTGGCAAAAAGAGGTAGATCAGATGATCACATGCTGTCTCACTTGAACAGAAATCCTAAACGGCAAGAAACACTGAAGTCCTACAAAGATTTGGAGGCAGAGCTTTCTAGAGAGCAGAGACAGCTTGTGCCAAGGTCCTGAGGCAGCCGTAAGTGAGAGGCTGGAGTCATGGAGTAGCTGGAGGATAGCAGAGACCAAACATTTAGGATCTTGTTAGCCAACGAAGAGGTTTAGATATTCCAAGAAGGGTTTTAAACCTGTGAATTGCATGATCTAATGTACATTTTTAAAAACCACTTCTCAGCTGTGGAAAATGGAGTATAGGGGGCCAGAGTAGAAGCAGGCACATTTCTACAGGAAACCAGAGGAGATGATGTGGGTCAGACTGATGGCAAGGAGTGAGGTGATTGTGAGAAGTGGAAAGAATTCAAACGTATTTGGGAGATAAAACTCAAGGATCGGCCGATGTATGGGTGGGGTGGGGATAGTGATTCAAGGGTGAAATCCCCATTTGGGTCTTGAACAACCGAAGGATGAAAAACCACTGCTTTTTACTGAGATGCAGAAGGAAGAAGCAGCAGCAGGCTTGGGAGGAAATTCAGAAGTGCACTTTGGCCACTCGAAGGTTGAGATGCTTTTCAGCCATCCCAGCGGAGGCGTCGGGAAGGCAACAATGCAGAAGTCAGGCTGGCCCTAGACAGAAGAAGGGGGTCATCCCCCCCCCCGGGAGCTTTGCCCAGGTGATGTGTCTCCTTCCAGCTGACCACCTGAGGATACATTCGTGCTGGCCTTGGGGGGACTCCCATCTGGGCAGCCTGTCCCCAGGAAAGCAGGTGGCCCCTTCCCATTGGCATTAGGGGAAGGGGCTACAAGAAGGATCATCGATTACAGATGAGATCCCTCCACAGGGATGTGTCTCAGAGACTGGACTTGAGAGTGCACCTCCGCGGCAGGCCAACCCCCAGGAGGAAGCAGACCGACCCCCAAGAGGAAGCATTCCTATACTCCCCACCCTCCCAGGGAGCATCTGGCCTGGGGTCCAGAAACAAGGCTACTTTGGAAAAGTTTTCTGGAAGGAAAGTCCAACTTCAAGACACTTAAGGGAAGACCTTGCTTAAAATAAATCTTGAATTATTAGAAATGTGGAGGCTAGAGGTCTAAAAACATAAGCAAATCCAGTCCAAAGCACTGAATCTACAAATGATGAACTTGGAGCAGAGTGGGGTTGGGGTTCACCCCAAGTGAGGCGTGGGACTTCCCCTGCTTATCCCCATCACTGCCACAGCAACTAAGCGGCCAAATGCCTCAGGGGGGAGTTTTTCAGACAAGCCTCCAGAGGAGAGGATTAGGCGGATTACAGTTCCTGGTTGACTTTGCCATCCTGCGTTGTCTGGAGTCCCCCTGGGAGGGCCCTTGCTGCGCTGTCAGCTAAGGCTGCTGACCTAGCTGTGACTCAGCCAGGAGAGCTGAGGTGATCCCCTTGGCCAATCCCAGCACCTACCGCCTTCAGCCCAACTCGGAAGATAAGAAGGAACCACAGGGATGAGTAAACTGGCTCCAGCCTCCGGCAGCAGTGGCAGCGGCAGGGAGAAGGAAGGGCTGAGGGAAAGCAGGGCAAAGCAGCACACACATACCTTTGATTCTAATGACTCAGTTTCACAATCTGGAAAATGGGAAGCAATGAGGATGGAAAAGTCCATCCTGTAAAATTCATGGCACCCTTGCTGACCGGAAAGATTCTTAAATTCTGAAACCTCCATACGTTAAGGAGTGGCAACACCCTGAAGGAGGTGTTCCGGGCTCCTCTGTGATCAGGAGAGAGCAGCCAGCTCGCTCAGCCCCAGGACTCAGCAGGCTACTGGGCTCCCTCCTAGAAGGGACAGGCCGAGAGCACCAAAGAATGACAGCTCCTCAAACACCACAGTCTGTCTGTGCGCCCTGCAAGGAGAGTGACCAAAGTGGCCCTGTTCTAGCTGGAAACCACCCCACTTTCGGCCAGTGATGGTAACTGGATTCTCCTGGGGATTCTGAAATTGACCAGAGCTGACATCCAGTCAATGGAAAGGGCTCCGCACGAGGCGGGGGGTTGGGAGGGTGAGCGCCCCTCCTCACGGGACCCCAGGAAACATTGTCAGTAGGTGTGCAGATGTCTGGTCTCCTGACAGCGCCGAGGGTCGTTCCTGGTTTGCTCTGTAAACGCCCAGGGCCCAGAGAACACTCAAGAAAGAACAACGCATTTTCCTCCCCCCAGAGGGCTGCTCTGTGTCTCTGGCAGGGATGACCTGGGCTCTCAGGAAGGGAGAGCATCTCCCGGGATCCAAGGCCAGCCCTTGGCTGGGGGCCCCTCATGAGGTAGGGGGCGTCCTGGGCTTTCCCTTGCTGGGGGCCTCAAGAATCAGGAGGGAATCATGACCCACCCAGTACCACCTCACTCCCTCGAAGGGCGGGGGACAGAGACCGAGTGGGTCCCCTGCAGGTGGGCAGGCTGACCAAAGCAAGTTTCATGGGGGGAGAAGCAGGCACAAGAAGCCCGGGGTCCCACAAGGGGAGGAGGAAGAGGAGGGTGGACCAAGGGAGGAAATGTCTACAACCAGAGCATAGAGCCCCACCCCCAAATCAGAGTGAGGGTCACAGATCAGGGCTGAGGCACCCAAGGGAGCAAAAGAAGTCCCAAGGAGGCAAGGGGGAGAGGCTGACAGCTGGCCACACCTGGATCCTGGAGGCCACTCCAAGTGCATCCTAACAGGACCGGGAATCGGGCAGCATGGCGTACCCTCCCTCGGCAGGCGCTGGGCAGTTGAGGATTCACAGGCAGAGGGCGCAGCAGCAAGGCAAGAAAACCCCATGGCGTGGGGCAGAGGGAGATGGGGCTCACGCGAGGGCTGCTCTGGGGGGAGCCTACCGGGCGCACACCGACTCACTCTACGACGGCCACCGCCCACCCTCACTTGTCACTCAGCTGGGCTTCCCTTCAACGCTCATTTCTTGAGTGTCCTCCCTGGGCCAGGCAGACCCTGTGTGGAGTTCCAGGGGCTTCCTGGGGGAGGAGGCCAGACACAGCCTCTGTCCTCAGTGCGCACATGGGTTAGGGTAGTGATCCCGGCCAACCACATGAGTACACATGAAAAACTGTCTCCCCTCCTGCTCAGGGCTGCCAGGAACTGAGAGGTCATACATTGCCAAGGAAGAGGCTTCGACTGACCTTGGTGACCTGAGCAGGCTGTCGCGTGGGCCAATCTAGGCCAGGTGTGGAGGAACAGAACTGTGGGTGTGGCCACCGGGCGTGCAGGACAGGCTGGTGGGCACAGGGGGGAAGGAAGTCCCTGACTGGCCTCTGTTGGGTGTGGGGACCACAGCAAGTCCCATGACTGCCCTGGGAGAGCTCCCAGCCTGTGTCCCCTGCGATCAGGATGGCCTGGGACTCCCTTTCCCCTCTAGCCAAACGGGGAAGATTCCTAATGGGCCAGGCTAGGGCAAGAAAGCTACGTTTGCTGGGACGAGTACCTTGTCCCCTCTTCCCGGTGCACCCGAGGCCTGCAGGACCCAGGTCTTTGTTGCTAAAATGAAAGCCACTGGCCCCGGACAGAGCCCCCTCGCCCCAGAACAGCGGAGCAAGAGGAAACTGCAGTCTCAGCCTCTCCAGGAGTGGACATGGAAGCCAGTAACTCTAGAGTTCTCTGCTCAGCACCAAAGAGGTCTTCTGTCAGACCCAATCCGTCCCCTAAAGGAAGATGAAGTAATCCACCTACTAAGGGCTCCCTGTCCTTCCCCCAACGGAAGGTGACCTTGCCTGAGAGGATCCTTTCTTTTCTTTTGCTTATTTCTTACCCCAACTCCCCTTCCCGTTAAAACCACATATTCTGTGTAGCCTTGGAGCTCCCTTCTCTAAGACAGGAATGGCTAAATTAAGCCAATTAGATCTTCAAAGGCACTCAGTTGAATGTGGGGTTTTTGAACTCTAAAAGGAGCCCACACCCCCTTGGAAGTTGCGTCCTGCTGCGTCAACTCCAGATCGGGAGGTCTGAGTTGACTTTTGGAGACCTCGCTCACCTTCCTGGCTCTTCCCCAGCCTCTGCCAGTCCCCAGTCCCAGGACAGACTGTCACGCTGTTTGCAACGACCTGAACATTTGTCAGTTAGAAAGGACACCAGGCCCAGCTGGATTGTGGAGGTGGGGAGGGGGAGGGAGAGGGCAGATGAGGTGGCAGGAACAAAACAAGGCCACTTAGGGAACTGGGGACAATGACCCATCATCAGTATTGCTAAACGGCCACTATTCCAACCACTGGTGAGGCCATATTTGTGTATACGAAAGTGAGTCTACCCAAGAAGAAAACGTATTTGGAGTTCAACTGAGAAACGCATCTGCTATGGGCTGAATGTTTACCTCCTCCTCCCACAAATTTCTGTGTCGAAGCCCTAATTCCCAGTGTGATGGCGTTCAGAGATGGGGAGGCAGTCGGGCGGAGGTGAAGTCCTGAAGTAAGGCCCGTCCAGAAGCCTAGGCCACACAGGTTCCTGCGGAGAAGATACTCTGCCGCCAGGTACCGTGGGGTGAGGTCAGGGCCAACTTGGGGTCACATCTCACCGACTGGGCTTTTCAGTGCACAGAATGGCTGCTACCAGTTAAGATAAAATCTATGATGCCAAGTGATACAATCCTTTGTCAGCTCTTAACAAACAATTAGGAAGGCAGAACAGGCCTGGGTTTGCCAACAAATGACAACATGTGTCAACATGCAGAATTCACCCACGGTGGCACCTGCTTGCTGCCTGGATGGAGCCCAATACGGCCTCTTTCATTGTTGACCTAGAACGTGGGCTGGCTTGAGGAAACTCGCTCTCTACGCTCTGACTGCCGATTTCCAGTCATCCATCTCCCCATCTCTTGTTCGAAGAATAAACAAAGTCATTCTAGCATTGGAGATTCTAACCCACACCCAATGTTCTGAAGCAGGGTTTCCCACAAAAACGTGTCACATATTAGCATCACCCTGGAAACTATTAAAATTCTTAATGCCCCTGGGGCGCCTGGGAGGTTCAGTGAGTTAAGTGTCCGACTCTTGATTTCAACTCAAGTCATGATCCCCAGGTCGTGGGATTGAGCCCCACAATGGGCCTGGGATTCTCTTTCCCTCTCTCTTGCCTCTGTCTCTCTTTCTCTCTCAAAATAAATAAATAAACTTAAAAGAAACTTATTTTGTAAACCTCTCAATGCCCAGACTGCAGTCCACGTGCATCAACCACAGTTTCTGAGGGTAGGTTCCAGCATCGGTATGCCGCAAAGCCCTCCATGAGACTCCAGGGTCCAATCACTTGGAAGAACTAGTGTTCTAAGAAGCTGCGTCCCTTCATCCTGTATCCTGGCCACTGCCCATCTCTCTCAAAGCCCATCCTCGCCTCTTGCAGCCCCCCATGCCAAGGGCCATCCTATAACTCACATTTCTTCTAATTGTCCAGACAGCAGAACCCATACGAGCCAGCTCAAGCAAAGTGAGTGAGTGTGTGTGTGTGTGTGTGTGTGTGTACGTGTGTGAATGCAACATGACATATTCAAAGAAGCCATGGATTCTGGACATGGACCTGGAACTATGGCGGCTTTCTCTCGTTCCCACTCCCTTCCCAGTGGGTTAGCTCTGCCCCCTCCCTCCACCAACCTGCTTCCTCCCCCGACACACAGCTTCTCCCTCCCTCCTCTGCCCGGCCACCCACAGCCTGTCCTGTGTCTTTCCCCTTCACACACCTGTCCCCTTCAGATCCCCTGCCCCCAACATCCTGAGAGAAAAATCCTATCAACCCACGTCACCCTCTCAACCTGCTGTGCACAAGTCTCTTTGGTCACTGAGGTCGTAAGGATGGCCGCCTTCAGGTCACATGTCCCTCCCCAGCCGGAGGCTTCCCAGTTCTGCTCGCATCGCCTTTCCCTTCACCAAGCGGCCCCTGACAGGGCACTGAACGTTGTAGGACGTGGACCCGAGGGTCCAGTACTGCGCCTTACCTCAGGGTCTTCCTCAATCTGCTGTCACAGCTGTCACAGACTTGATGTGAGCGAGAAAAGGAGCGAGGTGCTACCAAAAGGCAGAGGCGGCAGGGTCCACCTGGTGGCCGACAGGCAGCGCCCTGGGCAGTCTTTCCAACCTGGGCTCTGACCGCTTCCCCTCTTGCTAGCTATTTGATCTGAGGGAAGGCTCATCTGACCTCTCTGACCCTCAGTTTCCTTTTCTACTAAACTAGGGTCAAAAATACCTGGTTCTTGGGGCTGTTCGGGGGAATAAATGATCTAAAGCACTTAGTGTAATGTCTGATAACAATATACACGGTCCGCACTGTGAGTTTTGTAGTAATGACAATGATAATTACTCTCATTTTTATTTACGATGAGCACTCGGGAGCCTGGTAGCAAACACAGCATCAGGTTTGGGCCTTCGGGGTGGGGAGGACTTTCTGCAGATGACAGGCATGCAGGAGGAGTCCTGCCAGGCTGACGGAGCCCACACGGGAAGGCACAGTGAAGGCGTGTGGGGGATGGGGCTCTGAGTGTCACGTGCTGCAAATGCGCGGTCCCCTCCCCAGTTTGAATGTGAGAAGAAACTCGTATTCTTCTCTTTTCCCCAGTGAGCCCTGGGCCCGGAGGGCGGCCTCCGAAGGTGTGCCGAGCACCTCCTGGATCGATCGCTCAGGAAAGCAAACATTAATTTCCTCGATGAGCACACGTGTTCCTGGGACTCAGGAGAGCCAAACTCTATTTTCCTTTCACCCAAAGCAGAACATTAAAATCACACAGAAGTAAAACAACAGGCACCTGCAAGGACTATCACAGACGCCACAGCAGTATTCTCTTCCTGCAGCGTCCACGGGAACACTTCCTCGGCACCTTTCCGGCCCCTCTCGCCAGCCCCCATCCCTCCCAGGTCTTGTGAGAGGCACTGTCGGATCGTGGCTCGAATCCTCCTTTCTGGCACAAGGGTCCGTATGCATGGAGAAAAAACGGCGGTCCTGCCTGGTGCACCAAGGGAGAAACACTCCTCTCCTCCCTTTCCTTAGAGCACTAACGACACGACACTTATTCTAAATTCCTTCTCTGCCTCGTTGAGATGTAAGTAAATCTCCCTAAAAGGGAAATAAGCCTCCGAGCACCTGTGCATCTCAGAAATGTGTTGAGTCTCTCCCAGGTGCTACGCCTCGATCCAGGGTGCAGACCCAGCTCCCATCACAGAAGATACCAGAAGTTTCATTCTGCCTTTGGGTAGAGGCAGTGAGCGAACAAGATGGCCGCCCCGTGACCAGGTAGGCTGGGACCAGGCGTGGGTGACGAACGGCGCTGTCATCAACCACCTGTCATGTCGCGTGAGAACATCGGGTAGCGGGCCGAGATTTCTTCCTGTCGCTGTCATCTCTTAGCCAGTCGCCTGTGATACGCATCCCGTTCTGGTTTGATGCTTGTTCAGTAAACTTTTTCTCTCCTCTCCCTTCGTGGAGATTCTGTTTTTAACGATCCATCTCCGAACACCGGTGCAGGTGTCCTCAGGACAGAGGCCTTTCCTGACCTTCGGGGTCACTGAGTCAGGACAGGAAGTTGACAGTATGGGGAAGCTAATGTCAACTCGGGAGGGATGCAGTGCCCACCTGATTGTGGTCACAGGTCACGTTGTGATTGCTATCTTCCAGCCCTCAGCCTGTGAGTTCTCTCCCAAAGGTGCTAGCTAGGAGTCCGAGGGTCCATGGATAGAAGGCACAAAACCATGTACCTATCGTGGTAAAAAAATTAAATCTTCATTTCACTGACTTCTAACTCAAATTTAGTAGTATCTCCTTGCTTATGCGTGTCTGCGACAAATGCAGTAGGATTAAAAGTGCCCGTGACCAACACCAACACCTGGGGGAAGACTCACAGATATCTTGATGCCACATCAGAATGGTTGCAGACACCACAAAACATTACATACGCCCCTTCCTTCTCCACAAGTACGATCGCTATTGGATCTGGAGGTCGGGGACAGGACATCTGAGAAACTCAGGCGTCTAAGATTCAGAGCCAGGCTACCAGCCTCCACGGAGGTTTAGTCAGAACAACAGAGACTTCCGGCCCTGCCACCTGCCACCGTCAGGCCAACGGGAACCACAGGGCAGCAGGAACAGCCGCGGAGAGAAGAAATAATTCCCGAGGAACCTTCTCTGAAGTTCAGCTGTAAGGGAAGTCCTAATGCTGGGAGTCAGGCGTGTGTCTGTGATAAACCCACCCCTGCCCGAAGACACGGAGTGTGCGACAGGACCTGCAGCGGGCAGGGGACTTGAGGGCAAGCCCCGCAGCACTCATGCCTCCTCACCGAAGGCCTGCCAGAAGGAAGAGTCCGTCCCTCTCTGGAGATTAAAACAAAATTTGTCCAAGTTTGTACAGCTCTACCAACATGTCCAGCTTTCAAGAAAAAAACGATGAGGCAAATGGAAAGGTCAGAAAAACAATAACAATAACACACTCCCAAGAGACAGCAATAGTAAGAGCCAGACTCGGGTGTGACATAGACCTTGGAACTATCTGACGTGGGTTTTTTCTAAAACGAATCAGTAGGTGAAGTTCTGTAATAAGATAAATGTGATGCAATATCAGATGAGTAACTTCACTGGAGAGATGGAAACTGTAAGAATCCAATGGACATGCTAGAAATGAAAAAATACTGTAATGAAGGTGAAGAACAGGGCGTCTGAGAGCTTGGGTCAATATCAGAAGGTCTAACCTTCGTCGAATGGAATCGCAGAAGAAGAGAGGGGGAGAGCCGGGCAGAAGAAATATTTAAAGAAATAACGGCCTAGAATTTTCCAGATCGGTGACAGACAGCACACCACAGATCCAAGATCTTCAGAGAACACCAAGCAAGCAAGCAAGGTAAGTGTCAGCACTAATACACACACACACACACACACACACACACACACACACACGCACGCACGTGCCACAGGCATGTCACACTTGAACTAGTGAAAATAAAAGCAAAGAGAAAAGCTCAAAGACAGCCAGGCTAAATACTGTAGACATCGTGAGTCAGGTCGTCTCTGTTACAACTAAATTCTGCCCTTATAGCCTTAAAGCAGTCACAGGCAATATATAAACAAGAAGGAATGATTTTTTTCAATAAAACTTTATTTATAAAAACAGGTGGTAGGCCAGATAGAGCCCATGTGACATTGTATCTCAGCCCTTGGTCTAATGCAAACATGGTAGCGATGTTCGGTGTGCGGATGTGGCAGTAAAAACCAGAGTACAAGGGCGCCTGGGTAGCTCAGTCAGTAAGCATCTGACTTCGGTCCAGGTCATGATCTCAGTTTGTGGGTTCGAGCCCCACATCGGGCTCTGTGCTGACAGCTCAGAGCCTGGGGCTGCTTCAGACTCTGTGTCTCCCTCTCTCTCTGCCCCTCCCCCACTTGTGCTCTTGTCTCTCCAAAATAAATAAACATTAAAAAATTTAAAAAAAAAGAAAAACAGAGTACAGGAGGAACATTTGAGGACATGCTGTTGCAAGATCCTTGCCCTACATACAAAGTGCTGTCGTATTATTTTAAGGTAAAGTGCAGTCAAAGATGAAAATCATAAGCTTTCCAGAAATCACTAAAAAAAAGTTGAGACGTAGTAAATAACAAGTCAATAACAAGATAACATGGAATCACAAAAACATGTTCAATGAATGTAACCAAAGGAAGAAAAAGGTAGGAGGAAATGACAAAGAAACCAGCAAGGAAGATGGTGAGTCTAAATCCAGCCATATCAAAATCACAGTAAATACACCAGTTAAAGGGCGTCTGGGTGGCTCAGTCAGTTAAGCATCCAGCTCTTGATTTCGGCTCAGGTCATGATGGCGCGGAGGTGGGATCCCACCTTGCGTCCGGCTTCACACTGATAGCATAGAGCCTGCTTGGGATTCTCTGTCTCTCTCTCACTTGAACTCTCTCTCTCTTAAAATAAATAAACATTTAAAAAGAAAAGAAAAATATATGTATATTTAAAAACATTTTTAAAAAATTTTCAGATGAGACACAACAGCGCAACCTAGCTGTATACTGCCTACAAGAAATCAGCTGACGGGGGACCACAACAGAAGATCATGACTGGACACATTGGTCACTGCCCACCGAACTTTACAATGCAAAGAATATCACTCTAGGTAAATTTCAAAAATCAAGCAGGATATAGGAGTGAAGACAGAATGCAGATGGCGACCAGCTGTATTATAAATGAATCACGTAATCACACTGAAGAGGATGGAGAAGAAAGGCACTGACCTAACTCTGGCATTACGTGTTTCGACTGAATACCAGAAGGCTAACAACTTAAGAACTGGGTACCAACACTGCCTTCCAGTTGGTAAATATATTTCTCACAGGGGCATGGATTAGCAATTCTGAAACCACTGTATCTGGATATCAGGGTTGAAAATGTAAGTAAATTAAATTGTAGATAACAGGAGGGAGGTTTCTTGCTGTTGGAGAAAGAAGCCATGGAAAATGGGGAAATGCTACAATGTATCTTGTGGTCTGAATTGGAGTCAGATCTAAACTCACATTTGTTAGTTGATGGATGGATGGATGGATGATGGTTAGATGGATGGTTAGATGGATGGATGGATGGATGGATGGATGATAGATCGATCGCTCAACATACACATATTTAAGCATGGGTTATTCTACATACATATAGTTTTATCTCTTTCCACTGAGAAGGACTAGACACAGTGACCCTCCAGTAGCAATGAGCGCACACACATTTTGGTTTTTAAACACTATTTTCCCCAGGGCACCTCAGTAGCTCAGTCAGTTAAGCATCCTACTTTGGATCAGGTAATGACCTCTTGGTTTGTGAATTCAAGTCCTGCATCGGACTCTGTGCTGACAGCCTGGAGCCTGCTTCGGATTCTGTGTCTCCCTCTCTCTCACTTTCTGCCCCTCCCCCTCTCCTCCTCCCCCCTCCCCCCCCCGCCCTGCTCATTCTCTCTCTCAAAAATAGATAAACATTTAAAAAGTTAAAAAAAATAAATACCATTTTCCAGTCAAAGAAACTCAGGTTGATTGGGGAACTGGTTCCAGGGCCTGAGCAGGGGAAGCGGCAGAAGCCCCTGGAAGGTCTTGTGGGACCACAAAGTAAGGAAGTTGCCAAGAAAAAAAAAAAAAAAGGAAGAAAAGAAAAGGAAAAAAGACGGACAAGTATGTTGGAAGAGTACAGGAACCGACCTGAAAGGCCTCCTCATGCCTGAAGTTGGACCTTGTTCAACAAAATAACATTATTAGATTACAACCCAAATAACTCAAAAATGTTTATGAATCCATATAGATACAAGTAATAACGGAATAAAGAAGTGAATGATAAAGTAACTTCTTCAACGTCCTTAAAGAAGAATTCCAGTTAATAAGTTCAGAAAATTGGGGCAAGTAGGAAAATCACCATTATAAAACCAGAGGAGAAATAGCCACGGGCAGGACCCACCAATGGAAGCTAAGGTTGGTGTGCAAAGGTAAAAGCAGGAAGAGGCTATTTCCAGGGTTTCAGAATAGTTAGTAATTACAAAGGGAGGCCGGAGTGGAAGTCCTGGCCTGCACCGCGTCAGCCAGGCCATTGAGGCCAACATCTCAGCCATGGGCAGGGTCCCCCCCTCCCCCAGAGCACCCCTGCCCACGTAGGACTCCCTGGGGTGGCAGGTAAGCTCTGTTGCCTTTTTCTCAAGAACATGACACTTTGACGCGATCATGGAAACACGTTAGACAAACCCAAACTGAGGGACCTTCTAACAAAGCAACTGACGCAAACTCTTCAAGAGTCGAGCTCGGGAAAGAACGGGGGTTGAGAATTTGTCACAGACGGCGGGAGACGTCAACGCCACTGAGGATCCTCGGCGCGATCCTGGAACAGGCACGGCGATGGGTAGGAAAACCAAAATCTGAGTAAATTCTGCAGCTCTGTTTTTAAAGAATGGACCCCTGGTCCGACATTGCCACGTATTTGTAATATAAAATGATTAGTAAAGACCCAAAGTCCCGAGGAGTCTGGGAGCGTTAGGCACTGACTTAGAGAACTCCCTGAAAATACACTGTGTCAGACATTGGTGCATACATCTGAATGGCATTTCCTTTGCATTTCCCATGTTAACAAGATAAAATATTAGGAAAATCATTTTTATAAATTAGAATTTTATAATATGGCCATGGTTTATCATTCTTTTTTTTTTTTTTTGAGAGAGATAGAGAGACAATGCAAGCAGGGGAGGGTCAGAGAGAGGGGGAGACACAGAATCCAAAGCAGGCTCCAGGCTCTGAGCTAGCTGTCAGCACAGAGCCCGACGCGGGGCTCGAACCCATGAACTGTGAAATCATGACCTGAGTCGAAGCTGGACGCTCAACAGACTGAGCCATCCAGGCGCCCCTGTTTATCATTCTTAAATGGACTCCACAAGGGGGCGCCCGGGTGGCTCAGTAGGCTAAGCATCCGACTTTGGCTCAGGTCATGATCTCCCAGCTCGGTGAGTTCAAGCCCTGCATCAGGCTGTCTGTGCTGACAGCTCAGAGCCTGGAGCCGCTTCGGATTCTGTGTCTCCCTCTCTCTTTGCCCCACCCGTTCTTGATCTTTCTCTCTCTCAAAAAGAAATAAACATTTAAAAATTTTTTTCTTTAAAAAGGACTCCATGAGAAGGCATTTACACTTAATAGATGACAGGACTTGTATAAAAGCCCAGAGCAAACCAACTAGCGGAAGGTAGAGTCGAAATGCCAGAGCCTGGCTACAGGCTTTAGTGTCCCTGAATGTCAGTCCCGGGGCCCATTCTCCAGTGAGCCCTGTGCCTGAGAAGCCAGCATCGGGGAGCTTTGACATATAACACGGGAAGCAGTTAAAACCTCATTGTGCTCCCCCCTCCCTCCCTGCCATGTACCGTAGCTGCTGGAAAAAAGCCTTCCCTCTTCTGTTTGTAGGACATATTGTCAGGACCTCATTCAACTTCGTGCACTCCGCATGGAGTTCCTGCTCATGGGAGCTTTGGCCTGCCGATCGACCTTCCTCGTTAGCCTGGTTGCCTCCTTCTCAGCTGGCTGGGCCACCACTTACTGGCCTCCGTTAGAGCAGGCATGGCTGGCTCCTCCCTGGTCTTGCCCTTCTCTCTCCTTCCTCCTCATCTTGCCCCTGAGCCCTCCTCCCTCCTACTTTCTCTTCTTCATCATCCTTTGATTTGCAAGGGCTCCAGGAAAAGCTCATTGTTGGGTGGCCTCACTGTGATGACGCCCTGGGGCTATGATGTCAGACTTTGATGGTGTCAGAGGAGGAGGGAGGTAAGAAAGCTGAATGAGGACTAAGTAAGGGCTGCAGGTTTGAGCCCAGTGCTGGGTTCAGAGCAGAGCCTGATCCACAGCGGGGTGGACAGGAAGCTGGGAGCCCAGCAGAAACAGTTTTTTCATGGAATCAGGTTTTGCCTTGCAGATTTCTGAATTCACAGCAGACTAACTGGAAGGGACTTTCAAGAAAGCAGCCATTGCAACGAACTGAGGATATTCTGAAGGAGGAAATTACCTAACCCCTTTTTTACCAAGCATGGAAAATTTTGGAGTTATCTACTACATCTATTAAGAGATTTCTGTAATAGATGTTTGTGTCAGGGGGAAATAAAATCAATTCCCAAGAAGTTTAAGGCTATATATAAACTCTAAACCTTATGAAGCCGAAGTCACAAGGGGGAAATTATGAATAATTGCAAGATACAATTGTTGAATTATTATCCAATCAACTAAAGATATTTTTAAATTGGTGGTACGGGTCCTGGGTGGCTCATCAGTTAAGAGTCTGACTTTGGCTCAGGTCATGATCTCACGGTTTGTGGGTTCGAGCTTAGCATTGGGCTCTGTGCTGTCAGCTCGGAGCCTGGAGCCTGCTTTGGACTCTGTGTCTTCCTTTCTCTCTGCCTCTCCCTGACTCGTGCTCTGTCTCTGTCTCTCAAAAATAAACACACAAAAAAATTAAACTGGTGGCAAAAATGTGAGGTTATTCTACAGTCAGAATGGAACCCTTTAAAATAGGACAGTCACTTCCACACAAGCATCAGAAGTGTTTGCTCAGATGTAACCCTGGGAACCCAAAGCTTTAAGATTAGAAGTGGGGTTCTCTGGGGCACCTGGGTGGCTCAGTTGGTTAAGCGTCTGACATCTCAGGTTATGATCTCAGGGTTTGTGGGTTTGAGACCCACATCAAGCTCTGTGCTGACAGCTCGGAGCCTAGAGCCTGCTTCAGATTCTGTGTCTCCCTCTCTCTGCTCCTCCCTCCTCAAAATAAATAAACATAATTTCTAAAAATTTTGAAAAAAGAAGTAGCGTTCTCTGTTCTTACTACCAAGAAGTGAAATTTGAAAATACTCATTCATGAACCATTGGCCACCTCATCCTTTGGGAAAATCCAGAGTGGGAACCAGCCCTCCGTCTTCCAGACACATGAAACCTACCTCTCCGTTCCCAGGTCCTCTTTGGATGGTGCTTTTAAATCTCAGTGGAAAAGGCACATTGGAAGGATGAGTTCTTACCAGGAAGAGAATTTTTTTTCCTTTTGTCTCTAGCTCTTGGTGCCTTGGATAGCTTTGTGGTTACTGCAGAATGTTCTAAGGTCAAAAAAAAAATGTTTTAACGTCAAAAAGCCTGGGTGGTGGGTTCTAGAGACCGCCCAGGGCTTGTATGTTGCTTTGTTGACTTGTCCTTGCGCAACGCTGCACCAGGTAGGGAATCGGCAGACGCGGCAGGTTCGGCCGTCCTGGAGAGGAGAATGCGCTGGAGCGCGGCACCTCAAATATTTACAAATCCTTTCAACTAAATACCGGTTTTTCCTTTGCTTTTCATCATTATATTTTATTTTACTAGCATTTTTCTATCGTTTCTCCAGATCTCGTCAACTCTTCCTTAATGAAAATTTGGGGGCTGAGAAATATTCCCTGGCTCCTGAAGTTGTGATCTCGGCTTCAAAAGCGTGCCCCGGGGTGCGGTATTGTCCCGCGCCCAGAAGGGGAGTTTCCCAAGCCAGCAGGTTCAATGGGCCGCGTGATTCCGGCCCCTGTCCGGCCTGCCAGCCTCGGGAGAGATTGCGTAGCCTGGGGTGTCCCCAGCCCCGTGACGCTGGGCTGCACCGATACGTCTGTTGGCCTGAAACAAGGGACAGAAATTTTTCTAGTCTTCTCTCCAGGTCAGGCCACACCCGCAAAGCCACACCCAGGGCTGGCCATTGGACCTGAGGACCGTAGGATGGCGGCATGCTTGGTGGAAGAGAAGGATCCAGTGTGGCAGGGAGGGCCAGACCGCTCTCCAAGTGCCCTAACCGAAGCGGTGTGAGCTGCAGAAAAGCCCGGTGTGAGGACACGGAGAAATGGAGGCCTCGTGTCAAGGGCTGAAATACAAGGACAGGCTTAGGCTTGTGAGTGGACTCCAGTCTGTGACAGCAGTAACGGCAGCACAGGGGACCCAGCGAGAGAGGTCAGCATGGGCTCACAATCTGCACCGTGTCTGGGGCCCAGGGGCTCCCAGCCGGGCCCCTCATCGGAAAGGGGCTGTGCAGCGTTTTCCCAACGTGAGGCAGCAAACTGAACCGGAATTCCGACCGCTACTCCCTCCCTGCCCTGACTCTGTGAATTAGCTCTCTCCTTCTTCCTGTCTTCCCGAGGCGACTGCTGTGTCTTCTGCAAAACCGGTGTGAGAATTCTAGGTTAGCGACAAACACGAAAACCCTGATTCCAAGGGATACACGCTCCCCTATGTGAACTGCAGCATTATCCATGACAGCCACACTATAGAAGGAGCCCGAGTGTCCGCCCATGGGTGAATGGACAAAGATGTGTGCGTGTGCGTGCACCGTGAACTCTGCCATTTGCAAAGACGTGGATTGAGCTAGAAAGCATGAGGCTAAGTGAAGTAGGTCAATCAGAGAAAGACAAATATACCATTTCATTCATATGTGGGATTAAAAAAAAAAACATGAACATATGAGAAGGGGGAAAAAAGAGGAAAAGAAACCACAAGAGATTCTATGAACAAACTGAGGGCTGCTGGAGGGAGCGGGGGTGGGGGGTTGGGCTCCCTAAATGAAAGGCGGGCACTGAGAAGAGCACTTGTAAAGAACACTGCGTGTTGCACACAAACGTGAGTCACTAAATCCTACTCCTGAAACCAATACTACACTGTATGTTAACTAAGTAGATTTTGAATAAAAACTTTAAACACACACACACACACACACACACACACACACACACAGTGATCCTGAGAATAAGCTGATTTCAATAGATAGTTTCAGATCTGTCCCTGAGCCAGATTCTACCTGTAGAATCCAGAACCCAGGTTCTATCTGTAAGGTAATCCACGTCCTTAAGGGGAAAGCGGCTACCCCGATCTTCACACTAAATTTGACCTGCGCCTCAGCCAAACGCCGTCTGTCCCTCCCAGAACAGTGAGAATGTTTAAAAAAAAATCCTGCAGGTTTTTCTGGAATCCAGGGTATCTCGGGCAGGGTATGGCTCTGGGGAACCTGGGTTCCAGTCTGCGCTCTGTCGCTTACGAGACCCTGCACGTGTCACCTCGAGACCTCAGTCTCCACACTGGAAAGCGAGGAAATGGGCATAAAGGATCATTGGCTCTGGCCGGTCTGCAGTGTGACTTCATGGGCACAGTCTTGCATCACCATCCCTGCCGCCCATCCCCCGAACACGCGCAGATATGACTGGCAGCTGCGGTCCAGGGCATCCCTGGGCATCTCTAATTAATTCAAAGGATACTGAGATGGTTTCAGAAGAAGAAATTGATGTGAGTTCACTTTAATTTTAAAATAGATAACCACTGGGTGGCTCAGTGGATTAAGCGTCCGACTTCATTTCGGGTCATGATCTCGTTCATGAGTTCGAGCCCCACATCAGGTTCTGTGCTGACAGCTCAGAGCCTGGAGCCTGTTTCAGATTCTGTGTCTGCCTCTCTCCCTGCCCCTCCCCCCTCACACTCTGTTTCTATCTCTCAAAAATAAACGTTAAAAAATTTTTTAAAATAGATAACATACTACCAGATTCTTTCTCCTACGCCCCCCTCCCTCCCCTGGGAATGTGTAAGTGAAGACTTGGGCATCACTAACCTAATTAGAGGAGGTTCTGAGCACTGTAATCATGTGCAAGACAAAAAAGTCCATTGGGAGCTTCTGGAATTTCAAATGGGAGACAAGGGGTGAGGGTGGGCAGACAAGTGCGGACCCCTGTGCCAAGGCTAGGCAGTTCTGTCACATCCTGCTTGGTTAACGTCAAGTCCATGCAGTGTGATCTTGCTCAGTCACCACTCCACTGGGCCACAGGGTCCTTGGTAATTCAGCTAGAGAGCATCAGAATCAGGGCACATCACCCTAACACACACGTACACATATACACACGGGCGTGCACACACGCTCCGCCAGCACCAGCGCCAAACATCGAGTGTCACGGCTTCCCTGACTCCACTATTTCTCCATGCAGTCTAAGGTCAAGCCACACTGGATCCTTTCCATTCCTTTATGCTTGTCCCTTCTACCACAGGACCTTTGCACGTGCTCTCCCTCTCCATGCAATCTTCTCCCTCTTCACCTGCTTACCTTCCACGCATTCTTCAACCTAATTCAACCGTCACTAACCTCCCCAATATACCAATTCTCCCTGCTAGACACTTTTAGGGTTCTACATGTCTTTTATTTGAATTATTTATTAGAGTTACAATTTTCCATTTGTTGTACAATTATTGTAAAATCCCTCTTCAGCGGGTAGATTCTTCAGGAAGGAAAAGACCATTTCTGTTTAGGGATCTAGCACAGTGCCTGGCACACAGTAGCCGCTCAATAAATATTTTTTAAGTTTTTATTTAACAGTTACTTAATATACTGTGTAATATTAGTTTCACGGGCACATTATAGTGATTCTTCAGTAAGTATTTTTAAATAAATGTTTAAATGTCATGTCACAAGCCATAATGCCTGGTTGCAAACATATATTCATCATAATAAAAATGATTTTTTAAAAAGCTATAATAAAAATATGATCATCCTAGTAAAAAGAAATGAAGCATGTCCTAGTGTTAAGAATTCCAGCCCCCTTATCAAGAGTGGAGCATGAGAGGCGTCCCGGAGAAGGCACTCATTTACGCAACAAGCCATTTCCACATTCACCATGTGGCACAATGTGGGGACAGACCATGAAGATAAGCCTCGTCCTCAAAGAGTCAAGATCGAGTAGATAAACAGTGTCTCCAGCAAGGGAAGCCGAGTGCCCAAAATTCAAAACGAGATGCCCACCGGGGAGCAAAAAGGGAGGTAAAAGCGAGGAGTGTGAATACACATTAACATGAGACACGCATCCAATGCTTCAACTCACAGATGAGTAAGGGGCCTCGGGACCCCGCTATAAAGTCAGAGAACTCACTGAACAGAAACTAACCATTGTCTGTAAGATTCTCATTAAACATATTATCCCTGCGTCGGGTTGTGCTAGTCCCTGTCCCTAATCCACAGGGACAAATATGGCTGCGTGGGGTTGTCGTGCTTCTGGCTTAAAAAAAAACAAAGCAGTCGGCTGTAAGAGTCACCGCAGCACATTTCTAGATGGGAACACAGTGATCGCCGTAGGCACCTGAGGAATAATTCTGTTAACAGGAAGAAAAGGGGCCACCAGCCCAGGAGAACCTCCAACAGGGGCCGAAGCCACATGGTCCTCTGGGGACGAACCCAGCTTCCTGGCTCTTGAATCCAGAGGAATTCCAGTCACTGTTGTGTCCCGGCACCTTTCCTATTCCATCCGTGCTGAATAAAACCAGACAAGCACGAATCTCCAGACGTTTGAGGAAAAGCTGACATGAAAAAGAACGATAAACAGGCGGGGGGAAACTCAACTCCTGAAGATATTTAAATATGATGAAGGGTCAGGGCGCCTGGGGGGCTCACAGCTGCAGCTCAGGACATGATCTCACAGTTCATAAGTTCGAGCCCCACGTCGGGCTCTGTGCTGACAGCTCAGAGCCTGGAGCCTGCTTCGTATTCTATGTCCTCCTCTCTGTCCCTCCCCAGCTTGCACTATCTCTCTCTGCCTCTCAACAAATGAATAAATGTTAAAAAAAAATTGTTTTTTAAAGATGACGAAGGGAACAGAGGAGAGAGTAATAGGAAAAAATTCCCATGTGAGAACCTCAAATCTGGGAAGATATTTCATTCATAAGACAGGGAAACAAAAGTGCCGTGAAAGAGAGAAAAAAGGGGCACCTACGTGGCTCATTAGGTTAAGCATCTGACTTCAGCTCAGGTCATAATCTCACAGTTCATGGGTTCGAGCCCCGCGCCGGGCTCTGTGCTGACAGCTACTCAGAGCCTGGAACCTGCTTTGGATTCTGTGTCTCCCTCTCTCTCTGCCCCTCCCCTGCTTGTGCTGTCTTTCTCTGTCTCTCAAAAATAAATTTAAAAAAATTTAAAAATTTTTTTAAATAATAAAAAAAAGAAAAAAGTTGGAGAACAAAAAGGAATTTTTAAAAGTACAAACGCAATAGCTGGAAATAATAATGACAAAAATGGAAGATGACATTCACGAACCTGCTGGATCATAAACCAGAGAGCCGGGCTGCCGGAGATAAAAGGCAGAGCAGAGCCGCCTGGGCCTCAGTGTCTGCTCTGTTCGCTTTCCCTTCTCCTGTCACCGCTCAGACATTTCATCTGCCGGCAGCTGTTAGATTACAAGTTTACCATCCTCCAGGGGACCACAATCTGGGCAGAGCACACAACAAATGACCCGGAAGGCACATCAGTGTAAGGTTTCTGGACACAAAGGATTAATGGAAGATCCTAAAAGCTTTCAGATAGAAAATAATAATAATAATAATAATAGATCACCCAGGAAGGAACAAAAGTCAGACTGATGTACAGGTAACATTGGCTCTTAGAAGTCCATGCAATGAGGGGCGCCTGGGGGGCTCAGTCGGTTAAGTGTCCGACTTCGGCTCAGGTCATGATCTCACAGTTTGTGAGTTCGAGCCCCGTGTCAGGCTCTGTGCTGACAGCTCAGAGCCTGGAGACTGCTTAGGATTCTGTGTCTCCCTCTCTTTCCCCAGCTCACACTCTGTTTCTCTCTTTCTCTCAAAAGTAAATGTTTTTTAAAAATTTAAAGAGACAAAGGAAGTCAGTGAAACAATGCATTCACAATTCTGTGAAACATTATCAGCCTCAAATTCTAATTGCAACCAAACTATCAAATGGGAAGTCAAATTTATTTTTGTATTATTTTTTTAAATATTCATTTATTTATTTTTGAGAGAGAGCTCACAGGAGGAGGAGAGGGGCAGAGGGAGAGAGAGAATCCCAAGCAGGCCCCACACTGCCAGCACAGGGCCAGATGCGGTCTGGAACTCACAAACCATGAGACCATGAACCGAGCTAAAATCAGGAGTCAGACACTCAGCCGACAGCCACCCAGGCGCCCGGGAAACCACATTTAAAAAGGGTTCGAGGGGCGCCTGGCTGGCTCAGTCGGTTAAGTGTCTGACTTCAGCTCAGCTCATGATCTCATGGTTCGTGGGTTTGAGCGCCGCATCGGGCTCTATGCTGACAGCTCAGAGCCTGGAGCCTGCTTCAGATTCTGTGTCTTTTCTCTCTGCCCCTCCCCTGCTCGGCTGTGTCTCTCTCTTTCTCTCAAAAATAAATAAAACATAAAAAAATTTTTAAAGGAGTTCGAGACATGCAAGGATTTGAAGACTTATCTTCTATCTCCCTATTCTGGGAAGCCGCATGAAAAGGACCTCCGGCTTTTAGTTATTTTTAAAGAATAAGTTAAGAAAGAAAAAAACAAGAATCTGGGTAACAGTGGACCT